>VXAX01001071.1:815737-1025060 GCA_013399835.1 Leptocoma aspasia | reverse complement strand
GTGGATCTCTGCATCCCCCGTGGATCCCCATGGGCTGCAGGGGCACAGCTGCCTCACCACGTTCTCACCATGGCCTGCAGAGGAATCTCAGCTCCGATACCTGGAGCACCCCCTGCCCCTCCTTCTCCCCTGACCTTGGTGTGTCACCATGTTGTTTCCTTCGCATGTTATCATCTCCTCCTCTTCTCTCACTAAAAGAAAAAACTGTGTCCACTTTGTTTTGATTTTCTTCTTAAATATTTTATCACAGAGGCATTACCACGCTCTCTAATAGGCCCAGTTTTGGCCAGCAGCATTGTCCATCTTCAGGGCCATCAGGGATTGGCTCTGCCAGATGTGGTGGAAGCTTCCAGCAGCTTCTCACAGAAACCACCCCTGTGGCCCCCCCACTACCAAAATCCAGGCTGTGCAAAACCACTGTCCTGGAACATTCTGCTTCTATAAGCAGCCTCTTTGTAGCAAGGAAATGGTACAAATCTCAGGGAATAAGGCAATACCTCGTGACTTTGGTTATTTGAAAAATATTGCAACAAATTTAATTCTGTGTGCATGTTATCAATGTTGTGTTCTGGACACTATGCTTATCCTGGAGTAAATCTTCTGCAGGATTGAGAAGGATTTTTCAAGAATAGAAACTTCAATTTTTTTATTAGGTGAGAGATTTTCAGAGGGCTAAAGTTTCACCAAACCAGGTAGATTGTCTGTTGTTTCTCCTGAGCTGAGGTGGAAAGCACACAGCATGGATGGCATGATGGTTTTTCTCTCTCACTACTCAAAGCAACTCTCAGTACTTTGTGCATGTACTGCACAGAATCCCTGTACAGGATGCTGCAGAGTCAGCCAGTGCCCCCTTCTCATCCAAGTCCTGACAATCACAGCTATTTGTGCATGACAAGTGACCTTGTTAAGCTCAGAAATAACATTACATTTTTGATTTACTAAGTAGTAAAATGATTAAAAGTACAAAAAATATTTTCCCTTTCAGGAAGATAATTTCTAGCTAGTAAATATTTTTTGCATTTGCTTTACTGCATCTTCTGCTGCAAGAAGAGACCTAGAGGGCAAAAAAGAGTATAAATTCTTACATGGAAAGTATTGTCTTTAAGGAAGAGTAATGGCAAACAAACTGTGACTACTCATTTCTAAAATCTAGATATTTCTTGAACACAAGTAGGGAATTAAGACTTGAGATTTAAAGCTGTTACCCTGTACCAATCACCAGTCCCAAAAAACTGCCACTGTATCCAGCAGGAATTTCCCAGATTTGCTCTGAGGTAGTTATAGTCAGAATCTCCTCTATAATATCTCCAACTTCTTTAAGGCTCTATTAGTTTTTTAGAAATGGTTTAAACTTGAGAAATTACTATTTGCAACCAGTGCATCCTTCAGTTTCCCCTAAAGAGATGCTGAAATGTGCTCATGTGGGAACTATCTGTGCTTGGTTAGCTTGTGAATTTTGTACAAGCAAGTACTCAAATTTATATTGTCTATGTAAGCTAAAGAAGTTACACACATCCTGCAATTTGCATGATTGGGTCCCTTAACTGCATTCTCTTCCATACTTGTCATCTAGAGAGAAACAGAGCTGCAAGGAACCTGAGATTTTCCTGAGTATTTTAGGTCAATTTTAGGGAAGAAAAAGATATTAAAATAAGTAACTGTGTGTTATAACCAAATTTTCTTTTTTTTTTTCAAAAGCAAATATTTATTTTTTACAAATCTGCAACAAGGAAAATTTAAGTTTATTAACATTCAGGGGGAAAAAAAGGGATTAAGAATGTCCACTACTTTTTTTTTTTTTTTGACTACAGAGTACTGGAACCTATTTATCTAACTCTTCCTTCCTGGATGGCTGTACTCCCTGACAGCTGTGGCACAGACCCAAAGTGATTCTGTTCTGTCCACTGCACCCCTCAACTTGTTCCTGAAATATCTTCATCAGATTTCCTAAAGTCTTTTGCCATTGTTTCACTTCTCTCATTATGCTCTCCTCTGTAGCAATAGAGTATTTACTTTTGTCCCTTTGTACCCAAGGCAGTATTTACAAAACATCATGAAATTTCTAGGTAAAACTGGCTCTTGGCAATTTCAAATCAAAAGCATGAAGGACAGAAGAAATTCTATCAAAGCAAATTATTGAGAAAAAACTACTAGCACTGAGGATTATTTTAAACCATACATTTTGTCAGATTAATTAGTCAGGATTAGTTTCTACAGCAAATTTATGCAGTGGCTTGATCATTGAACTTCACTGATAATTACTTACTTGCATCCTCATAAAAAAGAGAAGATAAATGGTAGTTGATGAAAGGCTCTAATTTATTGTCCCTGGAGAAATAAAAACAAACTTTGCTTTTATACGGAATGTTCACACAGAGAATTTCTATTTTCTTGCTTTGAAAGTGGGATTGTTATTAACTGAAAGGGATTATTTAACATAAAATAAGAGGTAAAATGTTCTCTCACACTGGGATCAAACTGCTCAGTATTCCTTTGATTTATTTTTTTAATAAAATGAAAAGAACTCATTCTCTTTCAGATGACTTTAAAGTAGGCTTTACAGAATATATCGAAGAAAAATCCTGATCATTTCCTTCCTTCCTTCCTTCCTTCCTTCCTTCCTTCCTTCCTTCCTTCCTTCCTTCCTTCCTGCTTGTTATATTCAATATGAATACTTTACTGACTTCCCCATATTTAGGACTTCTAAAATTGCTGAACAGAAGGAGAGGAATCTCAGTTTTACTGCACATTTCTCAGATGCCCCCCATTTGCAGACCCTGCTGGGTTTTGATTATGAATCCCTAGGGAATCATAAACTCAGTGCACAATTTAGGGAACAGGAAAACATTTCTGCATGTTTCTTTGGAAACTCACATACTGTTTGCAATGCAGGAGAGCCCAGGAGCTGTTCCTGGCTGTGTCTTTGACACAAGGCATTTACATGGTAAAAAAAATGAGCCTTTAGTCTTTTCTCCAGAGCATTACATTTCATGTTCAGCAGCACTAGTGGAACAAAACAAACAAAGCGGAATTGAAAGAGGCAACTCCTCCTATGTTTTGCATAGCACACTGTATATAAATGTAATTAACTGATTAGAAGTGGTAACAGATTTGCTTCCAGATTACTTGTTAATTTTTGCTATAGCCTTCTGTAGGGCAAGCTAATTTTTAAGGCTTGGTCATGAACCATTTCTTTAGTCAAGTTTTCCTTTCTCATTTGTGCATTTCTGGTTTTGGACTCTTTGAGCATAAAATTACAGTGATTCTTTTTCCTCCTGTTTCAGATGAAAAAGAGAAAGAGTCCATTTTGAAATCTTTTCAATGGCTGAATTGAGTGCAACATATTTTCAGTAAACAACCCTTCTCCTCAAATCTCCTGGTTTAAATTTTCAATAGCACAGTACTGCTGTTTGTATGCCAAACTGCTAATTATGTTGCTCCAAATAATCACCTCCAAATGTAGAGGGTGACAAAAAGAAAAGTCCTTTTGCCAAGGATTTTACAAATCTTGAATCCTCTTGGGAGGGAGACAGACAGAATATGGAGCCAAGGAAGAAAATGCCTTCAAGTAATTTTTGGTAATAAGTTTTGTAATTTTCAAATTTTTTTTAATGATGATCCATTGACTATAGTGGAGAAATGCAACATCTTGTTTGTCAATTAATGTAGAGTACTTTACAAAAGATGTTATGACATTTGCCTCACCCTGTCTACATCAATACAACAGTCTCATTAATAGTTCACTGGGGTTTTTTTCCTCGTGTTTTTACCATGAGGACAAGTATGGAGTTGCCACTCTTTCTGTGGTGTGTATTTACCTCCTCCCCATGCAGTATCTGTCTAGCCTCTCATGACTTAGTTCAAAACACTGCTTTGGATTTCTGTTTGCTGCACAGTCATAAATATGGATTTATGTAACCTAGTGTTTATTTAATGAATCTGGTACTCATTACACTGAAAGTGAATTGTTAACTGCCTTTTCTGAAGATATGTTTAAAATAAGGGCCTTAGTTAACAACTGGCTTCAAGTGTCTCATTTTTGGGGTAGTTGAGAATGAATTGCTAGGAGATGGGTACTACCCAATGTGCTCTGCACATCCTACCAGCAAATATGAATATTCAATATCACTATGAATTTTTAGGTAACAAGGAGCAGAAAATTCACCCTTTATATGACCTTCCCTGCTGCACAGGAGCTTTCACAGAAGAGTCAACCAGAAGAATTTAGATTTCTCTTCCTGTGAAGGGCTGTGTGAGACAAATGCCTCAAACAGCAGGAGATACCTGTGTGTCTGCCAGTCCCCATGGAGATTGGCAATGCCATGCATTGCAGAGGAGACTGAGCACTTTGCTTAGGAATTTTGGAAAAGAAATCACTGAGATTATTTGATATAGATAAATATGGTAGGAATTACCACTATTTAAAAATAACAATAATAGTAAAATATGTATATGCCTAGGCAAAATGTTTGGATGCCATTAGATTTAGTTTTGAATTGGTTAAATATCCTACCAAATGAACCTCATGTCCCATTTAATGCAATAGAACTTAAGCAATAATTCTGCAAAATAGTTAACTGGCAGAGACAGGTGGATTTAAGTCCATGTTTACTGTTCTGTAGTAGAATGGAAATCACTTAACTTTATTAGCACAAAAATAATGTGATTTGAGATAAACCTAAGACAAAATGCCAAAAAAGGTGTGCAAGACATATTTCAGTGATGAAATGATAGTGCTAGGATCAGTACACACAACATCTCTTTTCTTAATATTTTCTTTAACTGCAAGATTTGCATTTGACAGTTAAATGCTGTAATTTTGGGAGACTCACTAGATTGCTTTATTTTCTTCTTTTTATAGAAATCTCTGCTCTCTGATCCCATTCCTGAGGAATTCTAGGTCTATTACAGTGCTGCAATGTCCATTGGTAACTGTGTTTTCAAATGCTCTGTCCCTGAGATGGACAAACTTGGCAGTGAAAGGAGCCATTCCCAGATTCTTCTGCTGATTTGGTCTATATACAAAGACCTTCTTCTCTATCTGACCTGTTTGGGACTGGACCTGTGAATTGAAAAAGTGCATGAAAATTTGTGAGCTCAAAGTAGCCTGAGTTTCTCCTCACCACTGCATAAGGAGGGGAAGTTTGTGAGCTCCAGATGTACCAGGGGGACTAAAAAGGCTGCTACAGGGTGCAGCCCTTGCCAGTTTGTGCAAAGTGGTAATGAGGACCCAGGACACTCTGCCTAGTCCTGCCTGCAGGATGGCAGTCTCTGAGCAACTGCAAACCCCTACAGCTGCTCTTTAATTCTCTCATTTAATCCCCTTGCCCTTGTTCCCAACTAAGGTAAGCAGGAAAACAGCACCAGAAAAAATCCCCAGAATAATAGACTATTTTTTGTTTGGTTGGTTTTTTTTGGAGTTGTGTTTGTTTGTTTGTTTGTTTGTTTGTTTGTTTGTTTGTTTGTTTGTTTGTTTGTTTGTTTGTGATGGGTGGGGGGGTTGGTGAGTTTTTTTCTTTTCTTTATCCTCTCTGTCTATACATGGAATTTAAGCCAATAGGCTCAAGCACTGCCCAAGAGAGAAGCAAGAACAGGTCTCTGTGATTCCACATGGTAATTTCTGTCTATGTTTACTAGAGTTTGGGAAAAATCACTTACAAAGAGATTGATTGGTGCTCACAAATTATGTAAGAGAAATGCAGATAAAGACATAAACATTTTGGGCAAGGAGGTGGTGGATGTTTAAAACCAAAATGCACTCCCCGGTGAAATAACCTGGCATTACTTGATAGCAGATCTGTGTGTGAGCTTAGAATCTGCTGCTTCCATCAAATTGAACTCTGGCTCATCTGACCCATACAGACACCCAATGTTTGCCTGATTGAGAATGGAGCCATATCAAAGCATTGGCATTTACACAATTAACTGTGTAGTAAGCAGAGGTCTGCATTCACAATTCACTAACCCAGAACTTGTAAAAAGCTGATGGCCCTAAAGACAGGCTGGTGATTTCAAGCTGTCTTTGACAGGCAGAAGCTCCCCATGGGGCTTATTTCCTGATCCATGGAGGTCTCCATGGATGGTTCATTGCTGTTTCACCCCCTGAGAGGAGGTAACACCCTGTTCTTCCTTGGGACAGCACTGAAAACCACAGCCCTAGGTTCTCTTAGCTGACTCAACCACAGCTCCAGAAGCACTGCCATAATCAGTTGCATTGCTGAAAGATTGAAATTGTTCCAGCCTGGTTTTTTTGTTTTCCACATTAAAAGCGTATTTAAATCAATATTGTTTGGCACAAACAGTAGTTGAACTAATTTCTTGCTGTCTCACAGCCCTGTTTGTGGTGCAGCATAGCACTCTGTGCTGTCTGCTGTGGTTGCTTCCTCAACAGACTGCTCAGTGGAAAAGAAAATGCTACAATCAAAGTCATCATAGTGAAAATAGAAGTTTTCTTGAGTCTTCATCTACAAGGAGAAGCCAAACTTTTCAAGTATTTGTGCATTGCTTTTTCACATGCAGCCTTAAACTGTAAGGGTTATAAAGAAGAAAATAAAATTTTCCTTCTACAGCATGAAGTTTAAGAAGGACACAACTATGCAATACTGAAATTACCTCAGGAAAAAATTTGTTATTTTTATAGGAAACATTAAATAATAATTAAAGCCTAATGAACTTTCTTATCAGAGGGAACTATTCAGCCTGACTTCTCTAGAGGAGGTCTAGGAGGATCAGTTCAAAATAACTCATGCAAAAATCCAAAATCTCTTGAAGTCAATACCACCCCTCTTTTTTTTCAGTACTTAGCAGGTCCCCTGAACCACCTATTAAGTGAAAGTTTTTAAACTTGAATTTGAATGTACCTCATATTTCTTGGTTCAGACATCCATTTTGGAGGGACAGTGTAAACATGTGTGTGTGTGTGTGTGTGTGTGTGTGTGTGTGTATAAATATATATATATTTATGTACACCCCAAAATGATGGCAGGTTCATTCCACATGTTAGGCACAAATAATTCACAAATACTGTGAAATGCTTCTCTGCATCCCGGTAAAATAGTGAGAAGGCAGAAAAGACTTGTGCTGATCCTGTGGATGTTATAATTGTGAATTGTTTTACTGAATGTGAGGTTATGTTTGAGGGTGTCTCTGCTTTGAGTTGAATCTTTAGGTTACCTGTAGAGGCAGGCATTTGTAACTAAAATCTTCACTATATCCAGCCCCAGATGGGTTTCTTGGTTGATGCATGTGATAGGAATCACCTTTTATCCCTATGTGTCCATAGACTATACAAGCATGATTTCCTGTTTTCTGTCTCAAAACATCCCTACCAAAGATTCAGCAAGCCTGGCTTGTTTCCAAAAAACATCCTTTGTGAGAATTAAAAGAGAATGTTTGGAACACTATATAATGAAAGCAAACAAAATACAGCAGAAATAATTTTTGATCTCAGCAAGAGCTGAAAGTGAAAATAAATAAAGACCAAATGCTGCTTACTGAAATTTCTCTGCAGTGTGCACAGAGCAGAAAATAAAATAATTTTGTTGGTTCTATTATCATTCTTGAAAGCACAACACAGAGCTGTGCTGATATGGTACAGGTCCATCTGCCAGCTGGGGAAGAAGAAAAGAAAAAGCAATTAAGAACCTTATAAATTTGGTTTGTTGCTCTGGGCTGGAAAGATCCAGTTAAGCATGCTGTGATTGTGAACAGAGAAGTACAGGAGACAAGCCAAGAGAGGATTCCTCTTGATATTATCACTTGACCTGTTTCCATTGCCTTGCACAGCTCTCCCAGCCAAGGATATATCTGTAGCCAAACCTCCAGCTCTCAAAGCTAAAATCTGACAGTCCATGTATAAATCCACACTCCTGAGGATGTGTGGGCTAAATACCAGCCTGGACAACTTACTCTTCCAGTCTGAACCTGTGAAAGAGCACCATTCTGCACACCTCACTGAAGACACACAACCCTGATTTCTAGAGCATGGAACTAGGTGACCATTTCAACATTCCTTCTACCATCACCACCTTGACACAAACCTGCTTGATGTATGAAACCAAGGAATAAAACTAACTCCTGCTCTGTATAGGCAGTGAGAAATCCATAGCTTTTCCAGGAAAAAGGCTCAGAATTAATTGTCTTGTACATGGTCTTGTATGTTTTGTCTGTTTGTTAAACAACAATTAACGAGCACTGGCTTTTTTCGGGGGGACAACACAGGCAAATAACTGCTTTCATTGCACCTTTTGCACTTTGGTTTTGGTAGTCTCAGTGTCCTTTCTTGGTGATTCTGCACAGGACTCCACTGGTATGCACATAAAACAGCAATTGGAAATGAGCCTATGAGAAATGAATCTAGACCACATTACTCTTAAGTGCGTGCATCGGGCAGCTGGTACAGGTCCAGCCAGACACAGCTCCCTTGAAACCAAACCTTATCTTTATGTGTCACTGTAATCTGGAGGAAATGAACACAAGAGAGCTCTAAAGTTATATCTGCTTTCCAGCATCTGTCCTTGCAAACTGATGATGTAGAATAACCCATTTCTATGGGTCTCTTTCAGGTTCCACTGTTCCCAGAGCTACTGTGACGTGGTGCCCTAGGGGTGTCTGTGAGGCACAGCCCATAAACCTGCTGCCACTGCCTTAAAATCATTGCTTTGCCATATGTAGGTGACCCTGAGCCTGCACTAATTGTACTGAGCTGCAATTATTTTTGTAGGCAGCAGTTTCTCCATCCCCTTCCCATCTGACACCTGCTTGGTGTGCAGCCAGAGGCTCGCACACGGACAGCTGCCCTGTGCCAGGGAGAGGATCTGCCACATCTGCCAAGCTACCAGCAGGCACACTTGTACCATTGGTGGGTCACAGCTTTGGGCAGGAGCAAAGCAGTTTGTACTAAATACCTGTTTGTATTTATAAATACAAAAGGCTCTGGTGCCTGGAATAATGTCAGGCCACTGTAGGCTTGGTGGTGCTTTGCAGTCGGACTCTGGGATCTGCCCTGGGCTGGCTTAGGCATTCTTGTTTTCCTGCTCATGTACAGCACAGAGGGGCCAACAACCAGTTCATGCTGGCCAACAATGATGGTGCATTAGCCTGTAGTCTGGCAACAACCTCCACTGGCCATCAGCCACCCAAATCAGCAATAGCTTGGAGAATGCCATGTGCTGAGAGCCGAGAATCAACCTGCCAGCACTCAGCTGAGCAGCTGCAGGCTGGGCACAGCCTTCAGGACGGATATTGCTGCAATCTGAAGTGAAATTTGTGCCAGATTATCTCCATTCATTTAGTGAGAGAACAGAAAAAATGGCCATTTTAATAAGGGTGGAATTAAACTTGAATACAGAAAAAATGAAACTAGTTGTCTAAATAGAATAAATCTTTTATAGTGTTCCCAGTGGTTTATAAATCATTACCAGCTAGTTCATGTTTGTGTGGAAGCTTTTTGTGAAAAGCTGATCTTCTCTTACTGCAAGCATTTCACTCCTGTTCTGTGGGAAAAAAATGTTTGGCTCCATTTGTAGAACAAGGTTAGAAATACAATTTTGTGGAGAAATGGTGGGATTCTTGAGACAGTAATAAAGAAACCTCAGAAAGAGAAGGTGGAAAAAAGGTTATTAGCTCACCAATAAAGGATCATTTGACTCTGGAAATGTTGATTTGCTCTCTTCTTTTCTATGGCACTGGGGAAACCAGAATTGGTTTTTAAATCTAATGATACGAATTGGAAATAAATTTCAAAGGTAAAATTAGACGTAGATATGTAAAGAGCAATGTTGTACCTCTGAACTGGTAAGTTTAATTAAAAGACAGGTGTATCCATAAGTGTTGTAAAAGAGCAAAGCCTGGGTAAGCACTCACAGTGCCTCTCAAATTTGGTTTATTCCTGTTATTAGAAATGGGTGAGCCTTCCTCATAAGAGGTTTGTTGTTACTTTCTCCTTTACTGGGCTGCCTGTTTTCTGAGAGCTTGGGAAAATCTTTGTCAACTGTATAGGCACTTTGAATGATGCAAACAGAATTTTGGAAGTATTTTATTTCATTGTCTCTTTTGTAATTTTGCCTATTCATTTAACTTGCAATTCAAAACCTGTTTAAATGCATCATTAAACATTTTAGTTTACTTCCAGGATAGATGCCACTATTTCTCATTTGGCAAATTAATGAACTGAGGCACAAAGTGTGTAGCTGAGACAGGTGATGCACCTACTAAGCACAGGGCAACCTGTAGTACTAGTTCCTGAGTGAGAAAGGACCTGACCTATGGCTGATAGGGACTGAGAATCACATGAAAAATGGGTCACTAGAGGAGGTGGGAATGATCTCAGGATTTTAGGAATTGGGTTTGACTTTGAAAGCAGCTGAAAAGAATGCAAATATTCTACTGGCCTGAGTGAGTTGCTTGAGGTCCTTACAATTTCATCCGTTTCAGCAGAATATAATTTAATAGTTTCTAGTGGAGTTATCTGAATGGAAATAAAGGCATCTCTTACAGCACAAAGCCCTAAAATAATAAGTTTTATAAATTAATGCTTCAGCCAGTTCAGCATCCAGTCTTGAATAGTATTTCACTCATAAACAAGATAGTATTTCTGAAATATTATTGGTGTGGAAAAAAGATAGACTATTTAGAACAATATAAGAAAATTATGCTAATTGATGCAAAGATGCAATTTTATCCTGAGATTGTGAAAATACTTCTCCTTATGTTATTTTATTAATTCCCAATAGATTTAGGTTTAAAATGGAATGCTGGTTTGTCTCAGGGAATTTAGAAGAATGAAGAAGCAGAAAAATAATTAGTTTTGTTGTCTTCTATTTTAATCTTCCCTTGGTTATTTGAGAGTTTATTGTTTGAACAGGTTGTTACAGTGCATTGCTTCAGCTACCTTAATGCTTTGATTTTGCAGTAAATTATATTCCAAGAATGCTTCTATTTTTCCTAAATTTGCTAATCTTAGAATTCATTAAATTCAAAATGATCTCTCATTTGAGCAAGAGATCAGTAATTTTATAGCAAATGAAAATCACTTATTGAACAGGAGGCATAAAAATTCTGAGAATGTATTTATTGTATTTGTATGTAACCAAGTAAACTGCTTTAAAATAAATATTAATATTATGGATAGCTTTTTGTTGTTCCTATTTTTCATCTAAAATTATTATTTCAAACAGTGGGTACTTATCTCCTTGATTCTTTTCCAAAATCCAATAACTGAAATAAAATTATATTCCAAAATGGTAGCAGAAGTCAACATCCAGAGCTAGGAGTGGATGCTCATTGACACAGATAATACCATTTTCATATTGCCATGATGTTGGTCCAGATGCTCACATGTCAGTTGTAGGCATTGAGGAGCTGGGTTGGGAAGCTCGACCAGTTCAGGAGCAACAGTTTTTAGCAGGCTCTGGAGTGACTGTAGATCCATGAGGTTATTTATGACCTAAAACTTCAGCTCTACTGTTTAGTGTACATTCCTACCGTGCACAAAATCTCATCCCCAATCGCTATCTGAAAATGATCCTTTGTACACACATCCTGTGTGGGTTTCATTAGGGATTTCTGAGGAATTAAAGGAACACAAAATCCAGTGTCCTGTTTTCTAGACATTCAGTGTTTCTGAAGGAAGAAGAAATGTAATTTGAAACTCTGTTGTTCTATTTATAGACGACCTAATACCACAGGTTGGGTGTATACAAAATTTTATTAAGTTCTGACTGATAAGTTCCATGGCTGCTAAACCACTCTTGGTCAGATCCAGGTGTATTAAAGTGCTTGGTTGCTTTAGGATGGGAATGTAAATGGCAAAACTCATTTTATGAGCTTCATTATTTCTGGAGTGAGGCTTTGCATGCAGCTTATTAATGTACCTGATTTTTATTATCTTTTCCTCAATAAAAGCCTCTTCCTTAATAGGTATTTTGACACGGAGGTTTAATGGCATTTAAAAAGATGACAGAGCCAGGCACAGAAAGTGCAAGTCATATGTATTAAATTGTTCAGTCATGAAAAGATCATTCCATCCTAAAAATGGATCCCTGCTGTTCTTTTTCCATTTAGGTTTTCGTTTTTGCTCTGATAGTTTGAACATATTACTCTGGATAAAATAATTTTCCTCTGCTTTTAGGAATGAATTTTTTTTCTGCTAATCCACAAACTAGAAGAGTGAGAGAGACAGCAGCTAGAGAATCCCAGGAATGTTTATGTTTTTTTGAGCACTTATGAAATCTGTATCAATCAATTTGATAAAACAAAGTCTTCCAGCATGAGTGCCCCTAATAGTACTCTATGGATTACTCTATGGATAGCTATTCCTTTATTTGTACAATCCACTCTGCCTTTGAAAATACACTGGATCACCATACTAATATAAAATTTGACTAGATGACCTTCCATTCTGAAGGAAAACCAGGTCAAACTTCTTACTGTCAAGATTCTACTGGCTTCTATTCTTCTCTGCCTAATTGGCTTGAGTTAGTAATTCAGATAAGACTTCTTCTGTGGATTTATAACAGAATATTTTATCTTAAAATTTATTTTCAATGTACTTTTCACTTGCAAAAAGTTCCTTACATTTTAAATGTATGCATGTATTTAAGCTGACATTAATTTTCATAACGAATATGAAAATGTAATATACATAGCCAGCTCAAGCTCATTACTGTGCTATTTTTAAAAATTTCATAACCATATTTGTGCTTAAATAAATATTCTATTTTTCTTAACAACCTGCAATACTTACAGACAGAGATATGCTCTTGCTGTAGGCAGAGGAAGCACCAATTTTTCTGATGGCCTGAAGCTTTTCACCCTGTAGATGTGGGTGCAAAAGGATTGGGGATGTAACCCTGTGGAGAACATAGATTTTTTCCGCCATGTATGGAGCTGTATAAACTTCATGCATGTGTTCTCTTCTTGGAAACGTCTGTCTGGTTAACACATGTTTTCTAGCTCTGAAATGCCACACTGCTGCAATATGTTCTCAGCATAATTCTGGATGAGTGCCTGTGTGAATGGAGGCGCCTGCAGTGAAGGAGTAATGTGATCTTCAGAATAGATTAATATGAATGGGAGCACTTTGGAAGCAGAGATCGGACAGACTTGTGAGGGATTTTCATTCCATTTGCAGGAATTATTTGTAGTCATTATTCATTTTCCAGGGTGTTGCACCACTTAATGTAAAAGCCTATCTTTCTGCTAGAGGACGGGCTTGTGAGAGGATTTAGCCTTGTACAGTAAGCAGCGTGACTTGTTTTCCTCCCTGGAGGTTTTATGGTGGTCTCTAGGTTCTTATCACCCAGACAGATGAATATGGACTGGCCAATCAGCTTGTTTCATTGTAAGGACAGATGCAGTTAGAGCAGTGAAGATCATCTTATTTGTGTTTAGACTGTGATTATTCTTTAGAAGTCCTGGCAAACTGCTGTGAAAAGAGAAGCAGAATCAGAGAATCAAGAGCTTTGGGATAGACTTCAGGTACCCTCTGTCCAACTTTTTGCTGCAAGCAGGGTCGTCTGTGAGCTCAGGCCAGGCTGCTCAGAGCTTCACCCATGTGGGTCTTGAACTCTCCAAGGCTGAAGAAGCTCTCCAGGCAGTCTGCTCTCCTGACTGTCCTCAGTGAAATTTCTTTTCCTATACCCGGCTGGAATCTATTCTTTTAATTTATGACTCCTGCCTCTCATTCTCCTACTGTGCGTTATCATGAGGAGCCCATCTCAGCTCCTTGATAACCCTCCAGGTAGGTAGGGCCAGGCTGCTGTGAGACCCTCCTGAAGCTGTCCTTTACCCAGGCTGAACAAGCCCAGGTCCCTACAGCTCTGCTCACAGGACAAGTCCTCCAGCCCCGACCACCTTGGTGGCCTCCACTAGACTTTTCCAAGTTTGTCAATGGCTTTTAGATACCAGGCCAGAAACACTGCAGAAATAATTGCAGAAACGAGATCTTGAATTTGTTTGTCATTTGAATGTTTTTACACCAATTCTTTCTCTTGCTGTTCATCGAGCAAGAACCTGTCACCACTTTTAAGAAAGCAAAATCTATTATCACATCAATAAGATGCATTGCTTATAATAGCCATCCTCTTGGAATTTCATTAAAGACATTATAATCATTTTTCCTACAGTGTCTTCTTTTCATCTTCTTTGCCAAACTCCATGGATGGCAGACGCTTTTCAGGATTAATGAATAGCAATAACATCATTAGTCACTATCTCAAGATCCAATAATCCTTTAAAGGAGTGATGTGAAAGTCAATAGGTAAATGAGAAAAGGCTTTTAAATTGCTTCCTGTCTCTAACAAGTCAATAAAGGCCCTCAGTGGGAGGGTGAGCATCTCTGTGTCTCAGTGTAACAGCAGCCAAGGGTTCTCAGGATAGGACACAAGGACATGTGAGAGATTGGAATGTTTCAAGCTACTTCCAGGCTGACCTGCAAAAGAGGTCTCTCTTCAACTCAGGGTGGCAAGCTGCGTGGAAAGGATAGTGCCTTCTCTGTCTTTATTTTAAATTGACATCTGAAAAATTATGTCTGAGCTCTACTTTACCACCACCATTGAAGGAGGAACTGCAGATGATACCAAACAGGGAGGAACAGTCGCTACACTGGAGTACAGGCCTGCTGGTCATAAAGGCCTTGAATCATTTTGTCTCCTTCAAAAATGGGGTAAATGGGATTGAAGAAGTGGGCAATGATGTGGAAGTTGAAGAGCTGGGCTGGCATAAGCAAAATACTCATGCCTCATTCCAGCCATTTGCATCCCCACACCTTTGGCTGTGGAGCTGTAAATTCTACACCAAGTAGGATTAAAACATCAGAGAAAAGTAAACTACTACGACAGCATAAAGAAATATTTCTGCTTGTTTGGAAGCAAGGCAGGTTCCTCACCATATCCTTTTCTCTGGTGCTTTTTCTTGACAGTTTGAAGCAAAGCTCCATTATTCCATGAGGCTGAAAGCAGCCCTGTATCACACTCAAGGCTCTCTCCTTGCAGGAAAAGCTGCCTTTTTATTTCTGACTGTGTCTAAAATGAAGAAAGTTCATTCATGACAGTGTTTTTTATTTTTTCACAAAAGACTAAATTATCAGGACAGCTTCTTAGGACATTTTCCCTCCCTTCTTCTCCCTTAGGCAATTTGGTTTAATATTTAGCTTTGTTGGAATTGCCCAAGAGTAACTACACATTGGGAAAGCTGGGACATCCCTGAAGTGCAGCCTGAAAGGTAATTTGTGTCAATGCTTTAGGAGCAAGAGCTGAACGGGGGACTAATCCCCTGTATGGAGCAAAGCTCTCCTGCCAGTCAGCAGGCTGAATTTGGCTAGGATGAGTCTGCTGGGCATGTGATTTTACTTAGGGAGCAGAGATAAAGGGTTTTTATAGCAGTTTGTGCAGCCACTTACCACCTCCTTTACTTGTGCACGTGCAGGCACCTCCTTTACTTGTGCACGTGCAGACACCAGCACATCCATGTCCATCTCAGGGCAGGGAGTGGAGAGCTTGGATCCCCCTTCCATCACCAGGACAGTCAGAAACCAAAGCACCTTCAACACTCATTTGTGAAAACCCAGACATGCCATCTCTTAGTATCCACTTTTCTTCAAGGGAAAGCAATAATGCTTATATATATCTCTTACTTAGCATTACATCCATGAACTTCAGAGCGCTTGGCAATTACAGATATTTTTATAGCCAATTAAATAAATGTAGAGATGTTCCTCTACATTTATTTCACAAATCTTTAAAAACAATTAAGTCTTTTCTCATTTGCTTAACTTTAAGATCAGAAACCAGAAGTCAGTTGTTATCTCACAGAGGTTTTAACGAAGAGGCATTCACTGCAGTGATTTGTAATGACATTCCTGACCTTGGATTACTTGGTAGCAATTAAACCATGTGTTTAAGTTCCTGAACTATTAGGAAATATGTTAGAATGGAAGTATGCTTTTTCATCATGTCCTGTACAAAAATATTCTTTTAATTCATAAGCCACAACCTTACTGCAGTCTCCTGGGTTTTCTTGCAGGTACCCATCAGAAGTAACCACAGAAGACCAGTATATCAATGAGAATAATACAGTGGGTTTATTTCATTACAATTATTGGTGTTTTCAGTTTCATTTAGACTTTTTCTGTAGGACTCACTAACAAGAATTACCAAATGGAAATTAAAGGGACAGGATATATAGCTATAAATTTTCATGAACAGCAATATCTTTCTGCATTTTTTTCCAATTAAGTGAGTCAAGTCTGTGCAGGTTGTGGAAGAAATAACAGAATGGTAATTCCATTCTGAAGTAAATGAGTAAATAGGGATATAGGAATAGATTGAAGCTCATTAAGGAATTGGCTTCATGGCTTCATAGTTGTCAACCTCTGGATTGTAAATGGGTGACACTCTGCCAATAAACATTTTCAGCACCATACAGAAAGTAACTAGTAATTGAAAAAAATATTTTGGACAATTTGAATAAATTCAAAGGAGAAACATCTAAATAGATGTTAGTTATAGATATACCCTATGGTAAATGTAACTATTAAAAGATTCTTCTGTTACAGCTGTAGCAAACTTTTCTGAAAGTACTTAAAAATATTTTACATCAATCCTGCAAGACTGACTGTATTCATACATATATATGTATATATACAAACATGCACACATACACATATGCACCACCACCACTCACGCTCACTCATACTAACTTTATTGTTAGCAAATGACTGGCAGTGCTAAAAGTACTAAAAGGACTTCCATCATATTTAATTAAAGTCACACAAAGGAAATTGGAAAATGGAGCTTTGTGAGAAGACAGAATGAAATAAAAATTGTAAAAGGTCTCTCACCCCCTTCCCTTTTGCCTCTCCATTCTGCAGTATCTTTCTCTGCACTGCCTTTTATTCTTCTGCTCTCTATTGCCCTTCTAAATCCTGTGCTACTCCCACCTATTCTCCTCCTCTGCTTTCATACCAACGAGCAGTATGCCCTTTCATGTTCCCATCAAGCCTGGACAAGTGGCAAATGCTCTCTCTCTCATGCACACTGACTTCTCGTTCTTAGCTGAAAAGGTGCAACTGTTCCTGCTTTTCAAGATGTTTGTTTCAGATGGAATTTTTCAGGGTGATGAATCAGACTCATTTTGTTCTCCAGTCACTGCACTGCAGCTTTGATGTTTCTGTTCTTCCCAGTAACATGTCAATGACAATATCTTTTCTGCAATATAACACCACCCCAGGCAGTCTGATGGAGGGATAAGTTCATGACATGACTGCTACCAAGTGTTAATGCTATTTTGACAGTAGTAAAATCTGTGTCTGTCACTCGATCTGTAATAAACAGGAGATGGTGTCACACCATTTCTATGCAGGGCCACAGCATGGACTAAAGAACATGATGCTAGACTTATGTGTGGCACTAAACATCATGGAGCTACAGCACTGCTTGAGCTTCAGTTGATTCATCTTGTGATAAAAAAAAATGAGCATGCAGCAATTGAGTAAATGTTTGCAAATATTTTGCCACTGAATTTAAATCACAGATTTATTGCAATAATAAACATAAGAGTGCATCTTGAGAGTTTGTTAATTGAGTTGTGTGGGTGGTTAGCCTTTTATTTTTATTCAGATCATTGTGTATGTGAAATCCCATGATTTAGTTATTTATTCTGTAGTAAGAATACTGACCATGGTCATCAGCTATCCCAAGTGATCTTCACTCCTTTTGAAATCCTAGGACAATAACATCAGAGTTATTACACAGTTTTGTTTGTTCAAATTGAATATGCATGAGAAGCTGTCTAGAGAAAGCTAGGCAAGACAACACTTCTGTTAAAATGGTACGAAATTCGTGTAGTTAGAAGCAATCTTTAAGTATTGTAACAGAGCGAAATTTCGTACTGACATGGTTTATGAAAATGCCACTCTAACAATCCACTATCAGTATTAAAACCTGGAAGGTAAATCTCCTTGCAGACTAAGAAAAAAAGTTAATTGCCTTGATCTAGGCTCATCAGCTGGGACACATTAACCACCCTGTTCCCAGCCATTGTTGAACAACTCTTGAATTTACATTTCCAGAATAGGAGATGACAGCACAGTTTATAATGCTGTCTCCATTTACATGAGGGATCAGGGACTTGGAGAAGAAGGCTTTTCGGGGTGGGAGAACAGAAAGAGGAGCTGTGCAGAGCAGTGGTTGCTCTGTCAGGGTTATGGGCTGCAGGAGCTGCCGGAGTGTCGCTTGCATTTTGGAAAACAGTCACTGTTCTGCTCCCATGGCTGTTTCTGATCCAGTGCCAGAACACACAGCCCACTGCTGATTTTTATCTCATTTTCTACTGACACAACTGGCACAAGTCCTCTTTTGGTCTGTGAGATCAGAAACAAATGTTGGGTAATTTAGCTGGATGATTTGAGACAGCTGAAGTATCCCTGTTGTCCTGAAACAATTGGTTTTTGAAGGATTGTCATTTGCTAACTTGTAAACACTGATGAAGTCCAAGAGTTCATTCACATGGAGAAGCAGAGTAAAGTCAGATGGCACAGATGGGTCCTGCCCAAGTTGTCGTCCCCACCTCTGACCAAAACTGAGTCATGATTCCGTCAGCTTCTGTACTGCTGCTGTTCCTAGCTAAGGACTATGACTGAAGTGGATGTATGTACCTTAATAAACAGGCTTGGGGTGCTCAGGAGGTGCTTTGCTGGCGTTCAGACTTCCTGCAGGGGCACTGCCAATCTCTGTCTGAAGTGCAGGGCAGAAGGCTGCAAGCAGCAACTGCTTTAGAAACCTGAATTTAATCCTTGACTGTGAATGTGGCACAGCCCAGAGAGAATGACAGTTGTAAAATTCTGATGGATTTACTGAATCCCCGAGGAGTAGATAAGAGAATAAGAAATCAAATGCAGATTTGATTATGGATGACATGGATGTTTATTTATTGGATTTGGTAATGTTAGGTGTATAGTTGAACTCAATGTTAAGGGTCTTTTCCAGTCTGAATGATTCTATGATTTACAGGTAGGGATCCAGCAGCCAGATACAGGCACCCCCTGATCTAACAAGTAAGCCTAAAAGTCACACCATCATGATTGTGTCACAGACTGTGGGACCATCCTTAATAACATGTGATTAAGGTACCTTTATTCATATCTGACAGGTTTTTTTCCTAACCAAGCAGCAAGGGAGAAAAACATTCTATGATTCTTTTGTAGCAGAAAACTCTGCAGCTGCCAGTGTTTTTTTGTAAAACATGACCATTCTCTTTGCTTTTCCTCTGCAAAGTGCTCTGTTCCTCACCATGTGGTTACAAACTCAGGAAGCAGACAGCAGACAGCAGAAGGGAAGGTTCAGGTCAGCATTAAGACACTGTGCACTCTCAGATCCCTCTGGAGTCAGTTGAGATCAACTCAAAGCTGATGATGGAGCCCAGCAGGCAGCTGAATTTCCAGGAACCATGTTCGAGCAGACACAAGGGCTGGGATTAATTTGCCCAAACAGAGACATCAATTATCAGTTCAGGTGCTGTGAAGCACCTTTCTTGGCATTTTGAAGGCCCTTCAGAAAGGCTCACTGTTCCCTAGAGTGTATTTTCCATCCCTTGCAGATGTCTCAGACAGCTCACCCTGTCTGGACATGCTCCTGGACAACCTGCTTCAGCTGGCTGTTCTTGAGCAGAGGGATTGAACAGAGGGATTTCAAAAGGTTTCTTCCAACCTAAATGATTCTGTGGTGTCAGCTGGAAACAAATTCCAGTGCATTGGGCACCTGAAAGTTCTGCTCTGCTGAAATCCACTGACAGTGATTCAGCTTGATTCATTTGAGGATGTTTAGGAGTTTCATACCCCATGAGATGCTCTTCACCTCTCTGGGGCAGAACAGCTCTTATGGGAAATATGCATAATTTCATGCCAGGCCAGGAGGGACACCCTCACCATCTCAGCTACACTGGGTACTAACATTTGAGTAACTGACTTCTCAGTAGTCACATCTTTTGAAATATTATGTAGCCAAGAGTCCAGATGGCAAAATCTGCCCATCCAAAATTAATTCCTTCCATGGTAAGATAATTCCTTGCTATGATATTGTGCATCTCCTTAGAGTATGCTACATTTAGCACTTTATGCCTTTGTCTGCTACATTAACAAGCCCTCAGCTACCTGGAACTTCCATTCTATGCCAGTACTTGATCAAGCCATGTCTAAACCTTTTCTTGGACAAACTAGGAAACAAAATAAAACAAAACAAAAATTATCTTTTTTATTATTATTTAAGGCAGATCTTTCAAACTGCAGTCTTTTACTCCTGCAGCCTTTACCATGAAGGTTTTTTGAGTCATTAAATACTAAAGTGTGGGAAGATCCCCTGAATGCCAGAGGACATGGCTTACTCTGATGGTGTGTGTCTTTTGTCACTTGATCAGAATGAGGCAGATGCACCAGCAATTAAACTCTGGTGATCTTTCACTGGAGTAAGCATTGTTTCCCATTAAATTGTAACAATGGTACAGTCTGAATAGGAGAGAAAGCAGTGGAATCAAATTAACAATGAAAAAAGCTGTTTTCACTTTAGTCTCTGTTTATAAATGAAGCAATACCTAGAGACATGCATGCCGAATGTCCATCACCCTCCCTCACTGACTGTTCATTAGGAAGAAATCTCATTTTTTTGTACAAAACATTTTCTCACACAGTGACAGTGCAGCACAGGGAAATGGCCCGTACATTCCCTGAGCAGAAGCGAAGCTGCAGCACTGGGTTGCAGATGAGAGTCCCTGGGTAAAACCTCATTGTAAGGCACATTTCCAATCCTGCAGCCCACTGCCAAGGTCCTTGCATTCCCACTGAAGCTGGAAGTGGCTTCTCCTCATCACAGGACCGATGTACAGAAGATCCTTTGAGTTTTGTTGCATCCTATGTCTCGGATTGATGTAGCAATGAATTAGGTTGAAATCTGGGATTTTAGATTAGTTTGTTTTACTCCATTTCTAATAATAGGCTGCCCAAGAATCCACTGTGTTGGACTGCACCATAATATTTTTTCCTTGCTGATCAAAATTAAATTTTTCAGTCCACAAAATGTACAAATTTGGATGAGAAAGCTCAGCCCAGAAGGGAGTGTACCAGCAAATTATCTCCTTCTCCCCCATATCTGTATCATCACTATTATCTCATTTACCCTGGAACAGTAAGAAATTTAGAGGAATCCAGCTATCTCACTTTATTTCCCTTGGTGGATGTCACAGAACACCTTGTGACTTATCAAGTGTCTCAAAGCAACTGTGGGGATTTCAGCAAACAGCCAGTTTACTTATAAGTGGTTGCAACGTCTTTAGTCACATTGAACAAGGCTTTTGATTTTCCCCTCCAAAATTCCTGACGCTAGAGAGCCATGAGCTTTTCAGGGTGGCACAGGTTATGATATGACAGCTTAGGCAGCAAAGCCAAGTGTCACTGTTACATGCACTGACACCTGCAAGTCAGTCATGGAGCCAAACGTTACCACACTGGGGCTATCTACAACCCTGTGATTGAAAAAGTGTTCCCCTCAAAAAAATCTTTGGCATCCCTAAGGTTTAGCTAAGGGAAAAATGTTGGGTCTCCAAGGCTGCTCTACTTACCTCTTATAATATCTCTTGTACTTTGAGCCTCGTGGAATTTTGGGCAATAGTGCTTTCAGTATGAGGAGTAAGAAGGGACAGACCTCTTTTGAGGGAATATCAGACACATCCTTTGTCACCCACCTGCTCACTGCCAACCAGTGCTTAGAGGGCAGTCAGGTGAGTGGAGGGAAGAAGAGAGCCTTGGATGCCCCTCCTGATGACTCTTGGGTGGCTGAGCCAAGCTCTGCTCTGAGCCAAGCCTGCATGCACCCTCCCCAGTCAGCCATCAGATGCTCATTGAAGATCTTTATAGCTTCTTTACACCTGTTTTCCAACTCAGAAACATTTGTGCAGATGAGTTGCATCAGATATGGGAGAGCTCACTTTAATGCATCTTTGAGACGCTCAGGTCTCATGGGAGCAGCTGTGACAGTAAGAACCCCAACACGAGGAGTACAATAACATCTCCAGCGTGCAAGGGTGAAGTCCAGCTGGCAGCTGAGGGTCACTCCTCCAGCCAAGGGAGTACAAATGTGCCCTATGTGAGTCACAGCAGGGATGATGTTGTACGGCAGCAATTAATTTGTTTCTAAGGCAAACGAGTCCAAATGGTAAAGGCTTTTGCGAATGGAATTTACTGTTCCAATGTAAATAAGGAACTGGCAAACAATAACACTCCAGCCTGAAAACCCAGCCAGCAATTGGTTGACATTTGGGCTGCAGAGAGTTTGCAGATTCCCCACGAGTTGGAGAGGAGCTGTGTTTTGCAGCAACAATTGATTTATTACTGTGACAACGAGTAGAAATAGAAGGACCTGCTGGCAGACAAGGGTGTGATTTGTTCCTTTGCAGACAAGCAAATGGTGTCCAGCTGGCCAGTGGCCATTGCCAAGCAAAAGCCCAGGGGAGGATGCAGGTTTTATCTCCTCTCTGCTTGAGTTTTGCCCATTAAACAGTGACAGAATTAGGGTGGTTTTTTGGGTTTTTTTATTGCACAAAAACAGACTTTTAATTGTAATGTTTCTACAAAGTGAGTAAGTAAGGGGGAGGCAAAGGTCAGGCTGTCTTCTAGATATTTCACTTTTCAAGCAGCAGGATGAAACTTTATCTGTTATTCATGAGCAGAAAATAATTCTCATTTGTATTGCAGCAGCCCCCGTAAGGACCAATCAAGGTCCCATTGTGCTGATGCATGATTGGTGGCCGTGAGCAGAAAATTGCTGGTGCCTGCTTGGATGCAGTTCAGAAACATCCATTTTTTTGCCATGTAAGGTTTAACACGAGCACATTCTGATCAGCAAAGCACATAAGTGTACGTTTAAAGCAATCTCTTTCCAGCCAAATCCTTCAGTGTTTCACTCAAAGAGGAGAATTTAAACCTGTGCAAAAATGTTCACCTAGGCCTGAGCATTCAGACAGGGCTGCTGCATATGGACCTTGCATCTTTTGAGTGTTCCACGTATAAAAGAGATTTTTCTTCTGATGCAGGGTTTGGGGGATGACAGGACTACCTGTCCAAGTGAAGTTTCAAGCCAGTTTATTTTCTCTCCTAGGCTTGTTCTAAGCCTGCCCCACTGAACTGACACCATTCAGAGCGCTCTGCACTTAGTGGGATCACACAAGTCATTTGACAAATGCATCAGGGGTGTAAGCATCAAGACAGATGAGTCATTTCTATTTTCTGAAACAAAATATTGAAGCGTAATAGACTGAAATTAAGGTATGAAAAATGAGGGTGAATGAAAATAAAAACATGCCAGTGAGAAGAGCTGATTATGGAGTAATCTGGATGGAACAAGAGAAGAAACCAAAATGGCATGTAGCATTTGATGGTGGTTAATCTGGTGTAGACTAAGTCAGAAGGGTTAATTATTTTCTGGTTAACAGTGGACAAGCTGACACTTAAGGGATATGAGTAGTTAAAATCAATAAGACAATGAATACACCATTTATGTGAATATGGAGAAGAATATTTGTGGTGTATCATTTTTGCTGCAACAGTAATAGTAAGGAAAAATCAACAGAGGCCAATAGCTAGCTACAACTACTTCATATTCTAGATGTTGTATAAAAGTGCCATTATTTACTATGCTAGTAAGCCTGAAAAACATTGACTTTGTAAAGCTGATAACAGTAATGCAGTGGAAACATTGTCTGGGATCAGTGGAGTGCATCGCACTGATAAAGAATTTCCCTGTAATGCTCTTATAGTAATTGAAGCTGCAGTTTGTTTCTTGCACAGCAAAACAGTCTGAGGCTGGCAGAAGGTTTACTAAAACTTCCCTTTGCAGTGCTGAGCAATTTGCTGCCTTCATCTAGAGACTGCTTGCTTGAGTTTCCATGGCTCTGAGAGCCCTAACACAGAACCTCTGAGCTCTAGCACAGACTCTAATGGATACAGAAAATTTCCATTTTTAAGACATTTCACTGTTGTAGAGGGTACAGGTTACTTCCTTATACAATAGGGAATCAGAGCATGTCATAGTTAAACCCAAAGCACTGGGGTCAGCATTTGTGTGCATCATTATCAATGAAATCAGTAAAGCGATGCAATGAAAATAAGAGGATTTTTGTACATACAAAATATTGCAGGATATACAGCATAGCATTCAGTCTTTCCATTTTGAGGGGTTTTTTTTGAAGAAACTTGTCTACTTAGAGTCTTCTAAAGATTTCCCTTACTTTCTGCTTCTATTAGATATCTTTAATTGACCAGCATGATTTAGCAGTACTTGACTGTGAGCATGTTAAAAAGATATTCAAGGTTACCTTTACATGGGAAGACAAAAAGCAAATTTAAAACACTGGCAGCTTTCTCACCTACATATGAAAGCATCAAGAAAAGAAACAATTAAATGGCACAGCTTCTCCTGGAGATCTCAGACCTTTCCAGCATTTTTATTTTCCTCTTAGCAATTTACACAAGCTTGCCTTGTACATTAGCCCAGCTCGCTTGGCTCCATCATTCCCTATAAAATTCCTAAGGCAGGCAAAGCTCCCACTGAATTTAAGCCTAATACAGTTCATTGCAGGAAGAGAAACCAATTTTGGTTTTAGTGAGAGACCTACAGCTGAAGCAAGTGTATTTAAGATACATTGTCCTGAGCTGACTTTCACACTAGTGTTATGTTCCTGCAACTCCCAGTGAAGTTTGGTTTACACCAGGCAGTGCAGAACTTATTACCCACATCATTAAGGACCCTCTGTCTCAAAGGGAAAGTGTCTTGTGAAAGTTGATGTGGAAGGAAACACTGATATTCCCAAACAGACAGTCTAGGTAAAATAGTTGAATAGAGAGCGAGCCAGTTCCTCAGAAACCTGGGTGGGTAACAAGTGCATTCTCCTGTGCATGTGCCCTGTACTGTCCCACCAGTGTAAGTAAGGAATTGTAAGGGTTTTTGGTGGATATAGGACCGAGGGCTGCATTGAAAGGGAGGAGGCAGGAAGTAATTCTGCCTAGTATAATTCACAGGGGATTCTGTTCTATTTGTTTGAGCATATCTGGCAATGCAAGCGTGGCTGGAAGAGGGTTGTGGGGTTTTTTCACAGAATCCCAGAATATTCTGAGTTGGAAGGGGCCCACAAGAATCATCAAGCCCAACTATTAAGTGAAAGGGCTATAGGGGGATCAAACCCACAACCTTGGCATTATTAGCATCCTGCTCTAACCAACTGAGCTAATCTCAGTGGATTTGTGTCTTCTAGTATAGTTAATTGTTAACTTCTATTCCTTAACGTCTACTTTTTATGGATATTTGAATGCTCTGTTTCATCAAAAACCTGTCTGTGACTATTTTATCCAGTCTCCGGTGAGCATTTTGGGTAGTTACTTGAAAAATCCGTATATAGAGAATACTTGAGACTGAAAGCAGTCTTGGTTTCTCCTCTTTAACATCTGCCCAAAGCGTTACTGAAACAGCATCACTGTCAGCTTCACCTGCAAAAAGTGAAGAGTGCCCTTAGCACAGGAAGGGACAGATGGGCCATGATGCCTGGTGCTCAGCCCTCCTTCCCTTTGAGAGGAGCTGGCTCTGCCTTCACATGTTCACGTTCCCCTCGACCCATGCACAGACCAGAGAGGCCATTGCAATTAACCCTTTGTGGCACTGCCACACCTGCAGGACTGACAGGCTCTCCCACATGCATGACAGCAGGAAACAGTGGTGTTCTACTGTTTCCCACCATTTTGTTAGGTTTTTTTTAAGTGTCTTTATATCATATATACGTGTCAATCCAGCAATAAAACCCCAGGTGCTGACAGCTGTTTCTGCCTGAACCTGAGCCTGTCTCCAAAGTGAAGGTGGCTGCCAGCCAGACTGTGGTGTGGGCTGATGTGTTAAACACCTATCACTTCCCTAAGACTAATGCTGTGTGTCACTAAATATTCCATCTCACACACTTCCAGAAGCAATTTCCACTCTATTAAGTTCTACTGTTCATGGTGCCCAGGATGCTAGAAACAGGCTTCATTTTACCTCCAGTTTAGCAATTGTCACCAATCTACGATTGGGCGTGTTATTAAATAAAGGCTGTTGAATCACATTCTGCTGGCAGCTATTTGATGTCAAATCTGGATTAATCCTGAATTTGCAGCTGTGATTGATGTTATTCAGGAACTAAAAGTTTTTTGCTTCAAGTTTTAATTCTGTATTACAGGTTGTTTTAAAGATTCAAAGTTTTTTAGAAGGAGCCAGGGCTGGCTGCTTGGGCAGATGTCCCACAGGACTACTTCTCCAAAGGACAGTTTTATCTGCTGACTGTGCTCTGAAATTGCTTGAATGGTGAACTGAGGAACTTCTGTATGAGAAGGGACATCAGCTAAAATTACAGTAGCTCTGTTTTGTTCTCCATAATTCTGGTCAATGGGCTTTCCGTAGAAGAGTACTACATTTTTTTCCCAGACTCCCAATTTCTTATGGAAACAGTGACCCCTTTCCTTCATATACCTGTGAGTCCAAAGTAGAGTCCTTGTGGAGCAAGAGTAAGGAGAGATCCAGGTGGTTTATTCAGATTTTTCTGCACTTGGATGTATTCTGGCTATCCTAGTCCTGGGTCCCAGGTGAAGGGTATTAAACACTAGGGACAGGACTCCTCTGAGAGACAGTTGTGCTACAGAGTTTCCAATATGTGTCAGGAGATGGTCTCACCTGGAATGCCTTGCATTCATTAATTTAATTGAGTAGACTCAGCCGAAGTGCCCACAAAGTGCTTGGGTACAGCTGGATGTGGGGAAGGCACTACGGGGTTGAGTGGTGCAGGCTGTGCCCACTTCACCCAGAGCACAGAAATGAAGCCTGCAACAAGCATGGTGCAGTTTCCCCTTTGGAAAGGCTTCAGAGCTTGTCCTAAATTTTAGACTTGTCCTAAATTTGGACTTGAGAAAGTCCTGTGTCAGCGTGGGGACACCAGAGCCTTTGGATTGTGTTGCTTACTCTCTGAGAAAGGGCTTCTCTAACCCTCCCCTTCCACCCTGAAGACTTCCAGATTTTTAAATCCTTTTATTTTTTTTAGACTGCCTTGTAATAAAGGAAAATCAGCTCTGCTGGGCTGTGTAGAATATTAGAACAATAGAAAACAAACAACCCCTAGATCGCTCCATTCTTTAAGGAGCAGAGCCTCCTGTCCAGCCCTGATTTCAGAAGAAGTGGTTTGTGGTAGTTCCCTGATTTGCAAGAGATGTCTCCACAGGGACCCTGAAAGCCTCTTGTTTTGCACCATCAGAATTATGTGTTCAAGACCCCCTGCTCCTCTGCAGTCTCACCATGTGCTGCCAGCCTGCTCTGTCCTTCCACCACTGCCCATGTCTCCCCTTGCCCCTGCAGCGTTTCCACACCATGAGCAAGGCACATAGGCAGGAATCCATCCTGCCCACACACAGCCTTTTAAGAACACCTAACTTATAGCAACAAATGCAACAAATGAAGTCCCTAGTGCAGCAAGAAACACTGAGACCTGACTACAGCAGCATTGTTTTGAGACTACCAAGGTTGTCTCAAAACTCTTTCCACACCAACAGAGCATAGGCAGAGCCCAGTGCTCAAAGGCATAATTCATTGGAGAAATTAGCCCATCAACTCATTTCTGTTAAAAGAGGCTTATTTTTTATTTAATGTCAGGTTAAATAAATCACAAAGCACAGCTGTGAGGATTTAGCACTTGCAGTGCTAAACCATATTACTTACTATTAACACAGTGCTTTCCTCGTTCAGGAAAATGCTTTTGTTAACTTAATTCACTCTCAGCTACCCTTTGCATGTCACGAGCAAAGTCAGGAGCATGTAACATTCCCACTGATAGACAAGGCTGGACTCACGCAGCTTTGTTAGTTTCCCTCTTGTCCCACCCTCAGCACCCCAGCCAAGTCAATTTTTGCTGGTTTGCAGCCCATACTTGTAACCTGCATGTCTTAAGAATTGCAAGGGACAGGATCCTGTCTCTTAGATGAGAGCCAGCCTGTCCTGGCCAGGCAGCCAGGGAGAGGAGCTGAGGCTGCTGGCAAGCAAGGAACAGGTCTCAGCAGATGAGACCGAGTGAGAGGGCAGTTCTAGAGGCTAAGAGCTGGGACATGGAGGGGAGGATGGATGTGAAGGGGTGCTTGGGCTGAGGAGGTACTTATAGTGGCTGTTTGTCTTAGGCAGGAGAGAATTTGGGACAAATGCTGGTGGAAGGATTTGGATACAGAAATGTTTAGACTAATTGTTGGAATTATCTTACTCGATGGAGGTATGTAAGGAAGGACATGGTAACAGATTGGGGAAAAGGACATTAGGTCGGGCACAGGGCTGGGGCATTGGGATACCAAGTAGGTGTCCCTGGAGATCAGCAGTTTGAGTTGTGAGGGGTAATGTTGGGAAAGGCCTTCAACCTAGGGAAGCAGGGGCTGATTTCCATGCTAGGAGAGGTACAGGGTGGGTGGTGTTCCTGAGGAGTAGCTGTCCTTCACTGCCCAGGCTCTACATGCCACCACTGCTCCCCACTCCTCACCAGCAGACACATACCACTCTGCCAGGGAACAGGGACAAACAAGGTGCCAGAAAAGAGCACAGAGCCCGTCCCTCAGCTCTGTGCCCCTCCAGTCACTGCTCCTGTGGGGTGGATGCCACAGGCCCACTGCTTGCCCACGTCCCAGGAAAAACGTCCCAAAGACCTGTAGGGGGACTTTGGGCACGAGGTGCCCAGGGATAGGTCATGGCTCATGTTGCTGCATTTCACCTGGGCAAGGGACTGCTCAGCACAAAAGGGAGCAAATAAAGATAGCTACTCTAGCCCTTTAAACATTTGGGATACTACTTCTAATTTATGTAAATATATCTGTGTGCCAGTGCTCCCCTTCCCTCCAAGCTGGCATAAATCCTAGTTTCAATGGATTTCTCTGGCATACACCAGACCTATTACATATACAGTTTTTACACCAACCAAATTTAGACTTATGTAGACGGCACTTGCTTTTGGAAAGGATAGTACCTACACACTGGTGTTGATTAATTAGTATATTAATTGAAGAAGATACTGTTAGTGCCTACTACCTCTGCAAATTAACACAAAGTTTGCAGTTATTGTAGGGGAAGAGTATGTTATTTTAAAAAATAACCTAATAACATGTTTATTCAGCTAGATATTTTTACCATCAATCAGTTGGAGACTATACTATTTTTACTAAAACTTTCTATGCACTTACTTTGAAAGAGTTAAAGTTTCTTATTTAGAATTACTCAATTTAACCTCCTTATAAACTTCCCTTGATCTAGTAGAGAATTAAAGATACCATGATTTAACTTACAGTTTAAAAAAGCTACTTAATTATAAATCCTTCCTGAAAGATCCCTGCATATATAAACCATGCAGTAATTAATAGCTAGAACAAATATTTTTAAATTTCCTCCTTCAAATACATTGATTCTATTCTGCATCTCTGCTCAAAATATTGTTTCATGTCCCATTGAAAATGACACTTTTTCTGGAAAGAGGAACAGAGACCGATTCAAAAAGTTGACCCCAAAGTACTTTTTACAAAGCAAAGCCATTTATTCACTCTAATATTCTGCACACAGTATATGCTAAT
Organism: Leptocoma aspasia; assembly: GCA_013399835.1. Classification (NCBI taxonomy): domain Eukaryota; kingdom Metazoa; phylum Chordata; class Aves; order Passeriformes; family Nectariniidae; genus Leptocoma; species Leptocoma aspasia. The sequence goes on along the minus strand of VXAX01001071.1, from coordinate 995,407 downwards.
ACTCTCAGTATCTCTAGGCTCAAACTGCTTGTAACATTTTGCTGTAAAACTGAATCTAATACAAATGAGAGGCTGCTTTAATTTTTTTAAGGAGCAGTTTCCCTAGCTGCAAAGGCATTGAAGAGAGCCTGGAAGACACAATCTGTGTGATGCTGCTCTTTATTGTCACGGGTACAAAGTTCTGATGCGGCAATGTTGCACATTTGTGTCATTGAACATTTACGGATCAAGAAGGACTTTTCAGTCTCTGAAATGGTTACAAATGTTTTTTGTCAGAACACACTCCATATAAGCAGTCTGATCTCATTGAAGTCTTACTATTTTATTTTGGGTTAATAACAGTAAAGTCTTACCAACTGTTGATGGAGAAGCCACAGGGTTAATTTATATTCATGTTGGAAAAGCAAAGCAGTGCTCCCTCCCAACTCTGACAGATCTGTGAGTCCCTTCCATAGCTGATTGTCAGGTTGTCCCGATCTGTAGCTTAGCGCTGACAACAGCTCACAGTTTATTTGCAGCTTTGAAGCCTGGTCCTATAGTGTTTCTCTTCTGACAGGAGATGAATAAAGGTGTCACTGTGGGAGACTTTTATCCGGCTGCTATAAAAAGGACCCTCTTTGCCTTCCCTTGAAAGATCCTCCAGTTCACTCCTGGAGCCTGCGGCTTTCCCCTCAGCAGAGTTTAGTTCCATCAGCTCCAATTCATGTTTGGCAGCTGTTTCTAAAACTCTCTGTTTGTTGTAATACCTGACAAAGTTGTTAATGATGGGATGGATGGGGAGGGCGATCGCTATCACTCCACAAAGAAAACTGATGGCAGCATTCAGTTTTCCTAGTGTTGTTTTAGGGTAAATGTCTCCATATCCAACTGTGGTCATGGTAATGATTGCCCACCAAAATGATTGAGGGATGCTTTTAAATAAAGTTTCGGGGTGACTTTGTTCCATGGTATAACCTAGGGCAGAAAAGACAAAGATTCCAACTGCTAAGTACATGAGGAGCAGCCCAAGCTCCTTAAAGCTGCGTTTCAGGGCATAGGTTAGGGTCTGGAGCCCTGAGGAATGCCGTGCAAGCTTGAAAATCCTTGCGATCCTCATGATGCGCAGTGCCTGGACGGCCTGCTGGACATTGCTCAGCTCCATCAGCTTGGCTCCCAGGTGGGTCAAGGTCAGGCTGACGTAGAAAGGAAGTATTGCTAGCACATCAACAATGTTCATGAAAGAAAGGGCGAAGTGGAGTTTGTTGGGAGAGGAGATCAGCCTCAGCACATACTCCATGGTGAACCAGCCTATGCAGGCGGTCTCGATGCTGTCCAGGGTCGGGTGCTCCATACGGTTCCCCTCTGCATCTACCACCTGCAAGTCTGGGATGGTCCCCACACACATCACCACAGAGGAGATCAAAATAAACAGAAAGGACAGTACAGCAATCACTCTAGCTGGATAGGATGATTCTGGCTTCTCCAGAAATTTCCAGATGCATTTTTGGCACCTTTTCCAGCGACTTTCTGAGGCATCTACTCCCAAGTCATCCAGAATGAGTTGCACCCTTCGGGCTATTTCTTCCAGTTCCTCCTTTTTTTCACTTAGGTGGGCTTTGCAGCAGTCATCCAAAAATTTCAGATCCACTTTCCAAAATTCCATTTCGTTCTTGAAACATATGGGGCATATTCCTTTCTTCATGTGAATTTCCCCAAAGTAATACACCTCAATAATGCATTTGAAAGCATCAGGATCTCTGTCAAAGTAAAACTCTCTCTTTCCAGGATCATAGTCATCACAGAGGGAGAATATGCTATCGTATCCCCCCGATAAACAATTGACCAGCTCTGCCAGCCGTGTTTCTGGGTACTGGTTCAGGTTATCTCCGTAGAACACCTGCCTTACCCCACCGACATTGACTACAATCTCCATTTCTTCACTTTTTTCTGATCCATCAGTGTCCACATCTGGAAACCTAGAGTCACCTGCCATTTTATAATTGTACTGGATTTTGGTTGATTTTTAGCCCGTTGTTTGGTTTCACAGCTCTGTGGTTTTAATCTCTCATGAAAGCAAATCAGCACTGAGCCAGCCCTGTTACAAATGTCACCAAACTGACCTGGAGTCTTGGTGGGAAAAGTTACTGACAGAAACCTGCGGTCGGGAAAGCCTGGTGAGGAATGCAACAAGCTGCAGGGAAAAGACAAGTCATCGGGCTGCTGTGCCTGCAAGCAGGATGTTAGAAAGCTCCAGCAGACTGGAATGAGAAGAAACCATTTAATAAAACTCACCACTCTGTTCAGTGCTCGAGAGTCTTTTCAGGTCCCATTCTCTCTCTAAAAGTGATATCTATTCACAGCTTGGAAGTCACGGCAGAGAAATAAATCCTGAGCTCTGATTAACGCAACGTGCAGTGAGTGACAGCTCTCAGACAGGCTGAGCCCCCGGGAGCTGCCGCCGCTTCTCCCTTCGATTCCACAGATTTCCCTAGAAAGCTGCTTTTGAATTTTGTTTCTCTTTCCGTTTTCGGTTTACTTTAAGGTCTTCCAGAGTTCGTCTGCTGACTCTCGCACATAGTCAGTCGGTGCAAACAGGCAGAGGAGAAACTTGTGCTTGTTTTCCCTTCGCTGTTTCCCAGCACAATAGGGAGCCTAGGCTGCCAGGAGTCCTTTCCAAACTCTACCCTCTCCTGGCGAAACACAGCAAAGCACCAGCTGCACAGAAAGCACTTCTCAGCTATTTATACGCCTGCCCAGTGGCACAATGATGTGTTTCTATACTGACAGGAGCTTTAAGGAGTTTTTTAAACATTTTCTTTTTTTATCACATGCAAAGCTTAATCGTGTATGAAGACATTCAGAGCTGCAGAGAGACACACAAACATTTTCTCCAAGCAGAAACCAGAAGAAGCAATACTGTGTTCTGGGAATAAATGTATGGCATAAATCTTGCTCTCAGTGAGACTGGAGCAAATCTAGAGCATCTTTATCCTGTGTCATGACATTAAGTTAATCTGGATTTGTACTGGTGTCTTTGAGAAAGGAGGAGAGACCATAAACTTTCTGTTGCAGATGTGGAGTAAAACTTCCCCTACACTCTGTGCATGTTTCCCAAAGCTCTGGGTCCTCAGTTTTAGCTGTTTCTGTGACCTGTAGTCAGCTGAGCCTGAGGAGGGTTTGAGTAATTTACATCTATGATCTCAGTGACTGCTACTTACCAGAAGTAGTGCTTTGTACTAAGTCCAGCTCTTTAAAAGTAGAATAACAAGCATTTCCTCTTAACTTTGTTTTCGCCAAATTCCAGGATTTTATGAACATTTTTTCCCTGGACCTCTACATGCAGGAAACCTACCACCCTGATCTTAAATTATTAAATCTGACTCTACTGTTCATTTTAGTGGGTCCAGGAAAACCTACAGTTCATAAGTTAACTGTTTCTGGCCACAGCAGAATGATCTGTACCAGCAAGTTATGATCTTTTCCAATTTACTGGCTTCTGAAAAGCTTCTCGGTACAGGGGAATAGAGAGGGGCAAATCCAGCTGACTGTTTGCTTCTCCAGGCTTGTGTCTGTCCTGGGAGAAAGGTGAGATCTGTGATGTGCCTGCTGTCCTCCTGCTGGTGTCACACAGCGAGGGGGACCCTGGTAAGTGAGTACACAGTGTTCCTGCTCCATTGTCTCAGAAGTTTATGGGTGATTAATAAAAGGTTGTGCACCAGACCTCATCTTCACACGGAGTGTGCTCATAGCATCACATACCCAGGAAAAGGGAATATCAGGTCTCAGGAAGAGAGTAATATCTATTAGTCTACACCTGTGTCATACTGTGAATCTCTGGAGGCCAGTGTCACCTTCATGTGCTCCTGAGTGTGCTGCGTAGTTTTGGTATAATACAAGAAGCCTCTTGAATTTTTTTCCAGGCACATATAAATTTACTGAGACTTGCAAGCTTCTTGGTACAAAAGAAATATTTTGGAGACCTGGAAAAACCCTCAGTTTTTTAGGTTCATCAATAAATAATTACTCACCCATGGCTTCCCCGCTTACTAACTAACTTGATTCTAGCAAAATAAATTTTAAGATGCCAATAGCAGTGACATGCTTGCACAGGGGAAAATGCAGATGGGATTACTTATCCAATCTTTCAAAAGAAAATCAAGATCTGGAAAAGTTAGGCTTCAAATTTTGTCACGCTGCATGAGCATAGGGAAACATTCTGTAGATTTAAATCCTCAGATTTAACCATCTCAGATCCTACTCTCTTTGAGCAACAATTCATTCCAGTGACCTTTTGGTTTTTGTCTAGGTAATGATAAGAAATCAATGCAGGGTCCAGCATGATCAACACAGAAACCTTAGTTTCCAAAAAGGTTTTTTTTCCCCCTTATCCCTCCCCGTCCATTTTACAGAACAAATGCCTACAAAAAGGTACACAGGACATTGTTCCATTTGAAAGGTGAAATCAGCTCCTTTCAGATGATAAATCTCAGTACATTCTCAAAAGGTTGAGAAGAAACTATTTTTGAAATGCCAGATCTGTCCTTATAAAGGCTTTACTTAGTATGGCTGCTAAAATCCTTGTGCTTTATTCTCCCTCGTCTTGCACCTTTTCAGAGTTCTTTACACCTTTCAGTGTGCCTGTGAAATGTTAGAGGAGATCTGGTAGCATTTTAAATCCACTTGGGCAAATGTAAATGATCCAAAGAACGGTCAGGGAAATCATAATGAATTAAACCCTTGTTTTTGTAGCTGAAAAGAGTGACACAGGCTTGCTTGATGAATGTTTGTATCAGACGTATCCCAGATCAACAAACAACAGGAGCAGAAATAATAATTTGCAGCAAATAATTTATTCCATTTATTTATTTTTCATCCATGAAAAGAAAGCTTCTCTAATCTAAAAATTTCAGGAGATAATTGTTGCCCTGTAATTCATTTATGACAAGGTTGCTGCAGTTATTAGGGCTCCTAAATTCAACTTCTGTTGCCTGTGAGAACAGGTCAAGCTGTGCTGTGTCTGCTGGAAGCAATATGTGCTGGCAATTGAATTCCTACAGACCCAACAAGAAACACAACAGGGGGTTTTTTCCTGTGTCGGTGCTTTGGCTCAGAGAACAACACATGGATTTGAGCTGACAGTTGTGTTAAGTTTTGGCTGTGGTTCAGACAGGCTCCTTCAGGGAGGAGGAGGAGGAGGAGGAGGAGGAGGAGGAGGAGGAGGAGGAGGAGGAGGCTCAGCCGGACACCAAGCCCTGCAGCCCGAGAGAAGGGCTCCTGGGTTGCGGGGCAACCCCACCAAATGCAGCCCCTGCCCCAGCAGGGATGCCCAGCATGTCCTGGGGTGGGGCTTGAACCCCAACAGGGCTTGGTCCACAAAGTGTAGGTGGAGCTCAGTGTCCCCAGTGACACTGGCTCCTTATGATGGATGTGGGTGGCACAGAGCACTCAGAGTGCAGTACAGGGACCTGCAGTAACTGCAGTCCCCAGGGGATGCTGACGTTCAAGGTTTGGCTCTCTTGTTGACCACGTTTTGGGAAAGGACATTTACCCTTGAGTGGCTTTGTGCCAGTCTGGGAAGAGAGATTGCTCCTCTTGAGCATTAGTCTAGCTCATACTACATTCCTGAATCCCAGCCAGCACCTCTGTCCTCCTGTCAGATGCACTGAGCTGTTCCCCATGGAGCTGTGGGCAGTAGTGGGACATGAAGGACTGTGAATGGTTTAGGAGCCAACCCCAGGGAGATAAGATTGGATTCCACTTAGAGAAGGGTGCTTAATACAGAGGCAGGACTTGGACAGCCTCTCTGCAATCAGGCTGTGATGCAGTCAGCCCCTGCCTGCACCGAGCACAGCCCTGCGTCTGACCTCTCCCTTCTCCCAAAATCACGGGCAGGCTCAAGAAAGTTTAGAGACCTGACTATGACTGCCCACGTAAGAAACAGATAAAGCATGTCTGACACAGATCCAGCCAACTAACCAACAGACCAGCTAACACGTACATTTCCTAGCCATCATGTGGCCATCAGAGATAATTCCCAACAGAGCATTTGCAGGCAGCACCTGTACTGCAGATTAAAATGACTTCTTAAAAGAGATGGAGACCAGTTGTCAGTTTGCCTCAATGCCCAGAGACATCCTTGGGCACATGTACATCTGCTTGTACTCAGTATTACCCTCTCACACACTTCTGTTGTGTCATATTTGAGTTTTAAATGACACTTGCAGTACTGGACCTGTGATAGATCCAGCAAGAGATCTCAGCATCTAACACACCACTTATTTCACCACTTATTTTCAACTAGATGCAGACTATGGAGAGCTGCTCAAGACAAGAACATGTCATCAAAATGTACTATAGAAAAGTCAATCAGGGACCTAAAGGAGGATGGGGAAAGGAAATATCTTATTCTTCCTCTCTTCCTTGCGATATTATGGGGATAAAGTTTTCAACCAGTTGCATGGACATTGCTTCTGCAGCTGACAGTACAAGGTTTTGTATGGAAAAAGCACCATGTAATTACTTCATGCCAATCACAAGAAGTGGGAAGCAGATAACCTGAAAGGAAGGGAAGCAATTAATGATGTCATTCTGGGCTTCAGAAAGAGCAAGTTATCTAGAGCAGCTATTCTGGCTACTTTACCACAGTCAGTTTTAGTAAGAGGTTCAGGAAAGATTTTGCTGTAAAGAACCCTTTAGGGTTTCTAAATCTAAGGAGGATTCTACTGGTTAGTGCAGCAATATCCCAACTGCACTGGAAGCTCCAGCACACCCTCTTTGGCAAATTAATCCAGCTACTGCAACATGCTGGTTTATCCTTTATAGCTCAATATTTCAAATCTGCTTTCAAATCACACCTTCTTTTATCCTTATAGCATGCTCTACAATAAAGCCAGCTGTTTTGACACATCAAGAACACATGCATGGCCTTCCCATGGGCGCTGTGGTTCCCAGCATGGATGTGGTGGCACTGCCATAGCACCAGCATCAACCTCATGCACCTCCCCAGCATATCCCAAGGGCAGCAGGGCATGACTTGATGTGATGGGCTGTTAACACCAGGGCCTGTGGGAGAGGAGTGTTGTGGGCACTGACTGTCTGCAGGAAACCTTTGTGACGCAGTGGCAGCAGCTGGTGGTGCCAGCATTGATGTGTGTCTGTATGTGCAGCCATGAGCTTACTGGAGTGAGTCCAAGCTTCAGCCTGAAACATGTCCATTGCCCCCTGCTGCTATTTCTAGCAACAGATGAGTCTTTTAAATCCCCTGATATGGTAAAAGAAAGGTCCCTGTAAAGCTAGAGAAACAAATCATCTGCTTTTTTTACTACATCTCTGTGCTTTGTATGACATTTCTCTATACATGAGACTTCCTTCAGATTGATATATTAAGAACAAGAGATTATGAAGTGTCTGAACTGAGATGGGTATCTGGACTGTAACACATATATGTTCACCTTGCAAATCTGGTTTTATGTGCTTCTGTTTCCAGCATATTTACATATTTCTCCAAGACTAATATTTCAAAGTAATTTTTTCCCAGTTTATTTCCCCTCTCTTAGCTACTTTGTTCTTTTTTTTCAAGTTCAAAATTTATACATAGTCAGTTTATTGTATCAGATCTTTTAATTAATAACTAATTAAAGGGCTGGTAATAGCTTGCTGCAAATTTCAATTGGCCTTGCTTTCCACTTGATATTAATGAGTCTGTTTTCCTGTACAATTAAACCTGCCTTAAGTGACCACTCAGGAGAACAGCCAAATCTCTGATTTAATGTAAATTACTTTGAATAAATAAAATACAACCTCACTTTAAGCAGCTAACAGATGGGTTCAAATTAAGCATATCAGTGAGCCATGAATAGGATGGGAGTTAGAGATGCTGCAAAAGATTTAAGAACCTTGGCTTGTTTACAGCACCACTGCATCTTGAGGAAGGACTGGAATTCTGTTTCTTGCTCTTAAACACTGCCATCAAAAGCTTTGAATGTGGTTGAATGTACAAAGAAAAGCAAAAAACGAGGTGAAAAGACTTACTACAGTTGCAGAGACAATTACTTTAAAATTATGAATTGCATATACATTGGGTATGGCCATGTCCAAAAATTTGCATGTGCACATGTAATTAGGGGCTGTATCATAGTAAATAGGTACAAGATGATTCAATGCAGTTTGCATGGGTGATCTCAGCTCTGGCATTTCCCAGCTCTGTCTGCCTTTGCACTCCCACTGTTGACTTTTATCATGACTTGCTGCAAGTAATTTCCTGCAGCACCCGTGACATGCTGCTGCTGCTGCCTGGCAGCTTCTCTGGAGCCAGCTTGAATGTGGGAGGCCCAGCAGAGAAAAGTGAATGGTACTGGGGTAAGTAAGCAGATAAATGTAATGGTACTGTAAGAGGGTCTTGCTGGTGGCTCTGAAGTGATGGGCCTGGCCTTCCCAAAGGCATGCTTCCCTGAGCATTCCCTTCACCATCAAATGATTTTGTTACCAATAATTGACTTGAAGAAAAGACCAAGACTGTGGTAGCAGGGAGGGAGGTGCAACGGGCAGACTGTCTCTTAAGTTTTGGCAGCCAAGACACAAAGACAGACCTAAGACTGATGGGGAAGAGATTTTTAATGTGGTTTTATGTATTTTCTTTTAAAAAATTCAACACTGCAACCCTCTACTGTGCTTGGAATTTGAATGGTGATTAATAATACCCTGTACAAGTTATCATTCCTAATTCTTTGAAAAAGGAGCATGTGTAGCAATTCAATGCATACCGTTTAAAAATAGAAGATTTTTATATAAACTAATATTTTTATTGTGTCCAATCAAAATGAGGAATATAATCAAATAATTCATAGTAAATATGGTCAAAAGTACTACTATATGTGTGCTCAAAGAAGAAGAAAGTATGTGTAATGTTTTCTAGTATGAAAAAGCTGTAAAGAAAACCTATTGGAAAAAAAAAACCCAGAAAACATTTAATCAGTGTGTTAAAACAGAAACAAAAAATAAAACACTTTAATTGATTCTAGAAAACATGGCAGAAGAGAGAAAAATACAGGCTTCATCAAAGCCTGCAATTCTCAGAGGCTCTTGTAAATGCAGCTGTAGTTTTCCTTCTTTCAGTGAGCGGTAAAATATGAAGGAGAGGAAGGTGTGTAGGCAGAAGCAGAGGCAGAGTTAATATTTTCACAATTATGCAATTACCCATTGAGACATCCTGGACATTTGACTTCCTTAGGATGCCCTAGAGCCCCTTGCTGACAGTGACTCCCTCAGCTTGCAGGCTCTCTGGACTTGCTCCCTCCATCTCCTGGGATAGTGACAGTCCTGCCTGTGGCCAGGAGGGCAGTCAGGGACTGGAGGATGTGGTATTTCCCAGCCAGCATCCTGCCTGCACAGCTGGCATAGAGTGGAAGCATTAAAGCATGCAAATCTGTGGTGATGAAAGCAATTTTTTATCAGTAAACATTCCCATCCTACATCAGAGAAAGGAGAACATCAAATGTGCTTTCCTCTTCCCTTGGTGTTCAAATCACTGCTTTCAGAAGTGATGGTACCATGTTCTTACTCTTGTTGCCTTTCAAAAAAGAAGTCCAGACCTCTACATGACCCTACCTTGACAAACAGCTTTCAGCATCTCCCTTTTTGCCTGTGTTCTTTAGCTTTGCTTAGCAAAAGTGTTAGCTGAATTTGAGTGGAATTTACAAAAAGTTAGAAGTCAATCAAAACTATGTTTCTGGAGGACAAACAATCTGTCGGAAATTATTTCTTGGCCCTACTCTGGATCTGTCATCTGCCACTGGGCAAATCTTTTGCCTTCTTGCTACTTATCTTAAGCTGTTTTACAATGCATCATATTTCTTAATAGCTTACAAAGGAGTCAAATAAAAAAAAAAACATTTTTAATGTGATAAACAGATTACAAATAAGCTTTTACATTGTCTGAATGGCTCTAAAGCTAACCCACATATTTCTAAGTGATTTGTCTAGACAATGGATGAGTCAAGCTTTTTATCCATTCAGTTTTATACAATAATCGGTTCTGCTCAGTTAAGATTTCATTTAACATTACTAAATTAAATGCCTTTCATTACTATGTGCTGTTTAATTGAACATTGTATTGACATCTTGCATACTAATTCACTTTTTGCTCAGGGTAGAGTCATAAGCCCGTTTGCACAATGTGGTAAGAACAACACCATCCATTGTGTGCACTAGTAGTGTCTTCAAAGATGAAACTACAGAATCCAAGATATCCCACTGGGCAAAATAAAAAAGGGCTAAGAAGATGAAAGGAAGCTCAGTGATGAATGGGAAATACTGCTGCTGAAACCTTTCTTTATTGCCGTTCTCTGTCATTTCCAATTGTTCTGTCCCGATGAGTAACGAGGACTTCATCGCTTTTGCCAAGCTCGGCTGCAAGCTGCTGCTGTGACTAACACAGGTTAATCACAGGACAGGCAGGGGCTCCTCACTGCTGGCAGCAGGAGGATTTCAGCCACCCTCTGACTTCTTCTGGATGACCTTGAGAGAGGAGCTCCTGCCTATGACAGCAATGATGTTAAAACTTCCCTTAACCTAAAACATTCCCCCGTGCTCTATACCCACTCTTAACTGCTCAGTCCTCCCTACTATTTTCTTTAGGCTTCTGTGCATATTACTGAGACTACACAGGAACAGAACCACCAGGAAAAGGAACCACTTCCCTGGTCAGAACATCCACAGTCACACTTGGCCACAAATCACTGGAACACATCCTACAAATCAGTGTAAAAATTCCTGTCCTGACAGAAAATAGCACTGCACTAAAGATCAGAGTGGAAACCATAATGGCTCCGGCTCTTCAAATCTAAAACTTTATTCCAATCGTGAGAAATACTTCAGTATTTAGCTGGTCTCATAAAAGATAGTTAGTCTTACAAAAATAGCTCAAATCTCAGAGCAGAATTCCTTTATTTTGCAGTAAGTACGGGCACTACCATACATGTGAGGTCAGGTGGTAGTTGTAAACATCCCCATAAATGTGGCCAGAATACATAATTATCAGATCTTATACATACATAGTAATAGTAAGGAATAGTAATTCCCTTATTCATAGTAAGGGAATTAATTGCCTTATCCTGTATTTGGAAATGGTTTTGCACCTTATGGTTGCGTTTTAAAAACAGTTGTCAATGTCTCTTGACAGGGGGGTTTGCCTTTGGCTTATCTGACAACAGAGCCAGATGTACCAGTAGCACCATGAATATGCTAAATAATCAATCATTATTCAATATATGGCTGAGTTCTTCTTTCATATTGGCCTTAGACTGGTTGTGTACAGAAAGCAAAATCAGGTATTGTGTATGTTTTGCAAAAAATTTGTGATGTATATGCATGAAGAACTAAAGGTGACACTGCATAGGTGGGGAACCACAACCCTGCTCCCCAGCTTCAAAATCTGCTTGTGACTTCTGATTCAGAGCTGGTGACAATTCATTTAATACTCAACCATTTACTCTTTGGTCTTACTCATCTCTTGAAGTCTTTTCCCTTGATAAGACTGACTAACATAAATTAATTTTAACTAGACCTTTACAAAAGGCATAACATTTTCTAGGAATTTCTGATACCCTGGTACTCTGTTGAGATGCACAAAGAAGGAAAAACTAATCTGCATTTTAAAAACTTCCCTACAATGTGTCAAAAAAATCTAAATATAGGACATTGGAATCTTTAGTTTAGCAACACTAAAATTTTACATTGTGAAAATGTTTATACACTGTATACTAAATATTACATTTGATATTGTATTATAAATACAATGCTGCTAGTGCAGTACAAGGCCAAAATAAAGAAAATTGAAATTACAGACCTTAACTAAACATTTTAGCTACAGAGACGAATATATTTTGATATTATGAAAACAGTTGAGTTTCTTTCAACACTAGGATGTATCTTGATTAAGTGTTTTTATTACATTTTTGGCAACTTTCAGTTTAACTGATCTGCATTTATCTGACATGAATCTCTTCTGTCAAAAAATTATTTGTTCTATTTCCATGGTACAACACCAGTAATTCTAACACTCATGAGATTCTTCACATTTCCTTGCCAGACCCTCTTGTAGAAACTGGAAATGACAGATGGGATTTGTGAGAGAAAAAGATACTTTCTGAACATATAGCCCAAGGGCATGAGAAAAAGTCAACATTCTCTGAATAGATTTTCAGTAGCTTTTGCCTTTGTTTTCTCTGTAGCCCTTCTCATCTTATTAAGCCTAAATCATCTTCAGTTGTTGTCCCAGAGTACATTTTTCAAAAGGAAAGAATGTCCTTAATAAAACCTTTGGGGAGCCCATGGGTGTAATGGAAGTGCTCTTTACATCAATCAAACACTAATGTAGCCAATCCACCCACCATGCATGGACTCTGGTCTCAAAAGTGGCCAAAGATCTGTAAAACACCAATGAAAATAATTCCTTTTCTGTCAGAATGAATGCAATGAAAAGTGGAATTAGGATCCTATAAAAAAAAAAAAAGAACATTTCATTGCTCCAACCACAACTGGTTTCTAACTGCAGCCCTGCAATATTAATAATTACAGTATGTAAATGTTACAGTTGTAAGGCCAGAACAGAAACTGAGGTACCTCTCACATGACACATTTCTATACACCTTGTACATTAATATATTTTTATGGTAACATCTGAATTTCATCTTCTGGAAACTAATTTCTTCCACAGCAGAGCAGAATGGTCCAACACCCCTGCATTTCAGATCAATGGGGTAATAGGATGGAGTATATTTTAAATTCCCTCTGTATTCATTCCTTAATTGGAATAATGCTGTTAATTCCTCTTTCCTTTTATTTTTTTTTTTCAAATTTGATTTTGAAGGAGTTGGCACTGGCTGGGTTTTGGACTAAACTTTAACATTCCATTAAAATGGGTGATTTTTGACAGACTTATTAAATATGTAATTGTTGCACACCCATTGAGAAAAATTCTTCTCTTAAACTGAGTTGTTATGGAAGTTAACAACTTTAATAATGTGGTGTTGTATTCTGCAAAAACTCTGTCTCAGGTTATTTGTTGATGACAGTAAATTGGTTTTTAAAATATACAAAAGCTTCCAAATCACCATTTCAAAAAGCAGGTAAATAATCTGTAGACTGTAAGTACAGAATATAAACACAATTGGGTCCAGACAGTATTTCACAACACACTGCATATTTCAAATAACTGAGGAAGTGATATTCCCTTGTCTGTTTACCATATACTTATTACAAAGAGTTCTCTCAATTTAAATAGAGAATGTTATTGCAGTCATTTTGCTCTTTTTCCCGCTCACAATTTTTTTGCAAGATAATCCTTTTTTTTCTTCAAATATATGCACTATTTCTACTTATTATCTGCCAGTATTACAATTACACACGCAAGTACCATTGACTCATTGGGGTTTTTTTCATGTAGTTGGGAAATTTTTCCAGCAATGAGCAAGAAGCAGCCAGGAATGCATGGCTATCAAGAGCAGGGACAGGAAACAGGAGAGACACCCTGCAGGAAGATAGGCTGGAGGAGTGGGCTGACAAGAGCCTTGTGAAGTTCAGCAAGGGCAAGTGTAAGGTCCTGGGAGAGCAAAGTGCAGGAGTTCAGCACAGGGATCTACCTGTCTGGGGAGCAGCTCTGGGAAAGGGACCTGGGGGCCCCGAGGGACAGCAGCTCAAGGGTGAGCATTGTGCTGCTGCAGCGAAGGAAACCAACAGGGGCATCACCAGCAGAGAGAAAGAAGCCATTGTCCCACTCTATCCAGTGATTGTCAGGCCACAGCTGGAACACTGTGTTCAGTTTTGGTCCCTGCTCTGCAAAAAAGGATGTGGACAGGCTGGAGAGGATCCAGAGAGGGGCACAAAGGAGGTAAAAGGACCGGGCAGCCTGCCATATGGGGAAAGGCTGAGAGAGCTGGGTTTGTTCAGTCTTGAGAAAAGAAAGTTCAGGGGAGACCTTATCACCATGTTCCAGTTTTTAAAGGGTGGCTACAGAGAAAATGGAGACTTCTTTTCCAAGAAGTCACATGGGAAAAACAATGGGTGATAGGTACAAGCTACTCCTGGGGAGATTCCAATTAAACACAATTGGAAAATTTGTCACAGTAAGAACAATCAAGCATTGGGATAATCTCCCTGGGGTAGTGATGGATTCTCCAATACTGGACATTTTAAGGTTCAGCTGAACAGGATGCTGGGCCATCCTGTCCAGATGCTTTTGCCAAGAAAGGCTGGACCAGATGATTCTTGGGGTCCCTCCCCATCTGGTGTTTTATGACCTTATGATTCATGCACTAAAGTCTTTTATCCACATGGTAGCCTGTAATATTTTTTTGCATGAATAACAACCATTTCTTCAGTTTGCAAACAAAACTCATATGAGTGTGTCTGCAAGGGAAGATGTATGGATTGTTTCCAATGGCTCTTTGGCATTAAACAAATTTGAATGAATAAACATCCCTGAGCCCAGCAATGACACTACACATTTTAGAGTTGTTGAGTCACTAGAAATTCCAGGTTTTGAGGATGAAAGTGAAAATAGCCATCTGAAGTTACCACTGGGACAGCACAGTGTCCCTGAGGCTGCAGCCTCCTCACTCACTGCTAGGCTCATGGTCTGTTTCTGCAGGGTCCAGCTCTGCAAAGTCCCATGTTTTACCACTGTTCCACATTTAGAAGGGATGTCTCATGTCACAGCAATGAGGAAAAATTAACACTGGGCATGTTTTCTGTGGCACAGAGATGCTGTGTCTCAGATTGATACCTCTGCTCTGCACACTCATGGAACAAGACAGCTTCTGCCCCAAAAGGAAACAGAAATCACTGATTTCCTCTTGCAAGTAGAGGGACAGAGGCAGAAAGAGGCATGTCCTTTGACCCCACCTAGAGTCCAGAACAGGTTGGCTGCTGAGCTCACCACCTCCTTCTCCATCTCTCACTCAGGGGAGTATCTCCCTTCTCCACAGCCTTCCTGAGGCTCTCAGCCAAAGCTGTAACAGGTGCCTGAGGAAGGAAAATTCACCAAAATAAAAACTGCTCCCACACATCTCTCATCTGTCTTCCCACACATAGTGGGCATTAGGGAAAGAAATTTTCTTTTGTCATATTTGGAAAGCTTTGTTGTTTTTAAAAGTGTAAAGCTTGATATTTACTGTCGGTTGTGGGATGTGTCAGCTGAATAACATAATTTCTTTGCTGTGAATCTATAAATAACATTTTTGAGTAACTGAAAATCATGAAGTATACATTTTATCCTTCCCAAAATATGTACACTTCTTACCACTAGGTGAACAACTTTACTCTATTCAGAACTAGCCGTAAATTTCCCAGTGTGTGTCTGGTCTCTGGTGTAGGAAAACAACAAATAAAAGGTAGTTAGAAGAAAAGAGATTTATTTTACCAGATTAAGCCTGAGAAGCTTTTCTTGCCTAAGAATACAAGTCCATTATTTGGTAATATTTTTAATTTTTCTTGGATTATATGTCCTCAGCCATATTTTGGAAGGAAATCTGGTGGTGCACAGACATTAGCATAATAATACAGTTTCATTGCCTAAATCCTCTCTGAACACTCAGGTGTTACAGTCTCAGCTTTTCTGCAGCACAATTCCCTAAGCATACAACAGGGTTTCATACACCAATTCCTTACTATAAAAGGATACTGAGTGGCCACCAGAAAGGTACTGTCATGTGAGGAACTGAACGATAAAGCTCTTTTAGGGGGGAAAAACAAGAACAACAAAAAACCAGCACAAAAGCAAACAAAACCAACAACAACAAAAAGCCCTAGTAATCTTTGCTAAACAAAACTGTCATGACCAGTGCCTTTCTCATTCACTTAATTTCTTTATCAGATCACAAAATTTGATTATTTTTCCTTTATCTTGCCTGGGACCATAGCACTTGCTGTATGAGGGAAAACAATGATTGTGCTTTTCAGTCTTTCACAGAGCAGCAGCTTTCAGTGTCCTGCCACTGCTAACATATCTATGAAACCTTCTGCAATGACTCAAAATCTTGCCAAAGGGAAAATATTTCCTTTTTCCCATTCCATGGTCCTTAGCTTTGGCCTCCTCCATCCCTTCCCCAGTGAAAATGCAGTGATTTAAAGCTCAGAGGATGTGCTGAAGAATTACCAGTTAAGAAGCTGGACTACACTGCATATTTTTACCACTATCCATTGCAGTTAGGATTCTTTAGCCACATTGATATACTACCATCACTCTGAGTTTTAACTGAGATACAGATACTCCAATGTAAAGCAGCTCATTTCTAGGATAACTTGACCTTCTCATGCAGCAAATGTTCTTTCACACTAATACATTTGCAGAAGGGGAACACCAATGTCATTGGTCACACCAGGTTTTAAAACTGGAAAATGCTGCCTGATGACCACTTGGTAAATCTGTCTGTAACAAAGAAAAACTAAAGCAATGGTACCTTAGTTTTTTTCCATGAGTTTGGGTTTGCTCTGCATCTGCCAGCTCACTCTCCCCAGCACCACAGCACTTGCTCGGAGTCAAGCACAGCAACAGCTGCTTAAGGAGCACATGGGTTAAACATGCTGAGTTTTTCTGGCTCACTCATGGGAGATTCTCCTTTCAGTACTTTCCTGGCTCTCGTTCTGAGTGGACCCAAGCAGTGCTGGATATACCAGATCTTCACTCAGGCTTGCTCTCACTGCCCCCCTGCCTGCCAGGGACAAGAGTTACCTGGGCAGGCCTTTAGTTCTGCCTTCAGCATCCTGCTCCATATCGCGTGAAGGTGCCAAATTTGTATGCCCTGGTTTGTGGACCAAGCATTACAAGTGACAGCAAAAGTCTCCAAAAACAATAGTTGGGGCACAGGATGTAAGGAATTAGAAGAGTGAGCAGCTGAAAACAGTCTGCAACCTCACAGTGCTATTAGCATTGGAAAAAAAGTCCCCATTCATTTTGTCTTATCTGGCAGCCCCAGCTTTACAGTGTCTGGAGGCCAGAGGAAGGGATCAATAGACATTTGCTGACAACTGAGATTCTGTTTTAATCCATCCACAAATGGTTATGTTTTGGTAGCAGATGTTTCTATACAAGTCTGAAATCATAAAGAGAAGGTCAGCTAGCTCTTCACAGGACTCATGGTTTAAACAGCAGGAATACTGCTTGCTGCAGAGCACACTTCCAGTTTCCACTGGCAAAGTCCACCCTGGTGACAGAGACAAAATTGTCATGCTCAGGGTAAAATAAATGTATTCCGCAGATAGGCTTTTAAATAGAGACAATGTAATTTATTAGAACAAATTACATTCCTGAAGGAAGTAAATAAGCTTCCAAGGATGTAAACCATCTTCTAAATGTAGTAGTCAAGGCATGATGAATTGTGTGTTTGTAAACACCACTTAGAGCCTGGATGTTGAAGTTGCTGTATAGAAATATCAGCTTGTTTTAATAATTTTATGGTCAAGCAGTATCCAAGAGCCAATGAATTCACATGAATTTATGTCTATACTGTGTTCATTTAGTTTTCTTTAGGGACAGGTACACAGCAAATTTCTATAAATCTTACATCAGGATGGAATTGCTAATACCTAAAAGAAAATCTAGCCTGAGAGAATTGTTGGCTACATGTGTCCAAAGCATCTGGCCTATGTTAGTGATAAAAATGTGAGGTTTCAAGCAGGAAAACTCAACCTATCTGAAATCTTTAAACCAATCTAAAAGCTTTGATTCTAGCCAAAATGGCAAACAAAATTGTCAACTCAGATTCACAGTCAAGTTATGGACAAGAACATTTGGTGAAACCTTTTGAGATGTCCTCCCAAATTGCTGGACCTCTTTTCTTCAGCCACCTGACAGCTGTCTTTGGTGAGTGTTTGTAGGGCATCAGCCACTGCAATATTGTGGGCTGGCTGAAAACCAAAGACAATGAATGTTTGAAAAAGGTATTTCCATTAAAACAAAAAGTTGTTTTGTTTATGCTCCCAGATGACTCTAAGACTGCCTCAGTTGTAATACCTGTGCTTTACCTCCTGGACTTCAGTTACATTATAGATTCATTTCTTGGTTTGGTTTTTTTTTTTTTTTTGTGGTTTTGTCTTTGTTTGGTTTTTTTTGTTAGACTTATCAGTTTTATTGCAATTTTCTGTTACTTACACAGAAATGTCTCCATAAAAACCTCATTCTCCAATCTTAACATTCCTTTGGGCTGTATGAGAACTTTCATTCCAATTTCTAATTTCAGCAAAGGCACTGCACAAAAGCTGCTGAATTATTCAGAACTATATGTAACTAGTACAAATTCTCCAGGTTCTGTCTAGTTTAATTAAAGGTAAATCCCAGCAGACATTGTAACTGCAATAGGGAGCAAACAGGAAGAGTTAAACAACCTGTAAATGGAAGATAAATAAAACCCTCACATTCTCTAGATAGCTTGCCCCCCTTATTTCTACCAAAATATTCACCATCAGCTTACCTAAATTCTGTTAATTTAGAAAGCCTCTGCCATTACATGCAGGACTCATTTTTATGATGACACAGCAGAAGTCGATGGCTATTCACAGTAGCTTGTCAGAGTAACAAATGAATCACCTTATTTTTTATCTGGGGCCTGATCTCCCTGAGGCATAAAAAAGCTGAAAGCACTTGCCTTAGGAAGTTTTTTCAATGTGGCTGTGTTGCCACTGTAGAATATAAACCTGCCATGGGATTACAGCAATGACCCTGTCAGATCCAAAGCATGTGGACACCTGAATTTGGGATGTTTTTTCTCAGACTGAATCCCATGACTTTGTCAGTGTCAAGAGGGGCTGCAGGTCTGTTCTGTGTAATTAGCCAGGCATTGAGGGGAATATTTACATCCCAAAGCACTGAAGTTGAAGAACAGTGTGAGGCACAGCTGACTGTGAAGAACAGCTGCCCCTGTTATCATCAGAAAACTCAACAGAATAAATAAAACTTCTAACAACTGTCATAAGCAGATGTTAAAAATGGGATCTCTTGGGAAATGTAAAGCAAACATTACCTACAGTATGCTGACTGAAATTAAGTATCTGTCATGAGTACTCTTGAGCCAAGTCCACCATAAGGAGGAGCTGGATAACCTCTGGAAGCAGTTACTAAGGAAGGCTCCCTTTTACCTTTGAAAATGTCACTTCCAATTCCTTGGCATGTTTGCATGTGGGATGGTACAACCATTCAGCTCCTGTGCAAACTCAGACCAACAGAAAGACTTGCCTTCTCCCTGTGTTGTTCATGCAGGTGTCACTAGGATGGTAGAGGTGAAAGAGAACTCAGCCATGGGTAGAGCCAAGCCTCCATTCCCAACACAAAATCCATTTGGGGATTCCATTTAGCCCTCTCCCACTGCCTTGAGAAGATGGCATAGAGGCCTCATGGCCTCAAAGTTGACTAGGAAAGCCATATTCATCTTTGTTTCTCTGCTGGTGGGATGAGGGGATGGATTCTTTATTGATTTATGTCCACAGCAAAGCACAGTGGCAATTTTCTTCAAATCAGATGTCACCCTCTGAGGGGAAGTGAAGTTCTGCCAACTTGACTGACCATCTCTCATTTGTACTGAATTTCAGGACGAGGTTCACTTGCCCACACATAGGCACCTGGAGCCATTTTAGATGCTTCAGTCGTGTCCTGCTTGACTTCCAATGCCAGAAACATACAGAACTACAATTAGCCCTGCATCATCTTCATCAACCTCATGCCAATAGCTCAGATGTCGTTGGGCTCCTCTGACAGCGGAAGGGGCTCCAAGTTTAGAAAGGATAACTAATCCCATGAGAGGATAGAAACCCTATTTAACTAATTTTTTACACAGCTGCAATTCCAGATCCTTGCAATTGGAAACATTAGATAGCATTCAGGCTAACCCATTCTTGAAAGTTAAAATATAAACAGATTTGCCCAAAATATTTATTAGATTGCCTACAATTCATAAAACTTCTAGGAAATAAACCTGTTTATGAGCAGTTTAGAAGCAGAATGGGGCATTAATTTCCTAAAGCCTTGGAAAGAAAAGTATTCAGAAGGAAGAGCAGAGAAAAGGAACAGAAATACTAGTCATGTCTTAGTGGTTTGTGGATAAATGCGTGGAAAAAATATGTGGTGTATTTCCTTCTTTTAAGGATGCTATTACCCTACGAAGTGCAATATTTCATATGGTCTGGCAGGGAAGAATACTGCTAAAATCTACAGACTTGTAATGAAAGAGACGATTCCCCATGCACTGAAATTTTGGGCATCTGTGGCAGTGAAGTGGTAGTGGATATAAGTAAGATTTGGAATACACTGAATAATTGAAATGAATGCAGAACAGGTTGTTGCTGCCCATTGACAACTTAGTTATAATTTAAGTAACTGGGCAGGGATGAAAGGCAGGAGTGGAACCCTCTATCCATTCAGGGGAAATGTACCTATAATTTTGGAGCAATATTGGGCAACACAAAATACATTTACCACAGGCTTCTTTTTCACCATCTGAAGAATGAAGTGAATGGCATTTTCTTGGTCTCAGTTGTTGCCTTGGGATGTATCAGAGACAGGGTCTAAGAGAAAGGCTAAAATTGATGGGGTTATTTAACAGAGACTGGTTTTACTGATTTCCAGCTGGTTAGAGCTAAAAAAGCTAGTGTCATAGCTCGAAGTGTGATTTTTTAGGAGTTAATATCTTCTCTTGAAAGTCTGTAATTCTGTGGCAACAATTACTTTTAGCTGAACTAATGCTACAGGTCAGTCCTAGTGGCCAGAGCTATGAACACATCACTAGCACTGACATTCTGGCTGTTATCACCCATACCAGCACTGGAGTGGGCATGGGAACTGACCAACACTAGGGTGGGCATGAGAACTGACCAGCACTGGAGTGGGCATGTGAACCCAGCCCCACTTCCACAGTACTGACCCTTAACTGTGCTGTTGCACCATCATGTTGGACACAAATGTGTAATCCAGTGTTTTCAAACTGATTAATTAAATTAAAATTTATTTTAATTATCTATACGGATCAATTATTCCATTCTGAGTGGTTTGCCATCAAAAGTTTTTGTTCTAGCTAGGAAATCAGACTGCTTTTACCAGACTGCCAAAATACAAGGCCAGATGTTCAGTGTCATATACCTGAGTACCAAGACTTTGGCTTCTGCAAGTCTGATTGCTTTCTATGCAAGTAAATAGCTTTACTTCTTTTTGTAATTTCATGTAAACATTAGGAGGTATAAGGAAAATGACAGTGCAAGGTTTATGTTTAAAAGGTTAAATGACTAGCATGTCTATCCTGATAGCTGTTTAAAATCACATATAAACACTTCCTTACCCAGTTTTCCTATCTTCATTAGTATATTTATGTTCAAAGGTAAGTATCCACATTTTTAAATACACATGTTCTCTCATCTTGTACAAGTGCTAGAAATGTTCCCATACCTGGCAGAGGAATACAGGATGTGGGTGGCAATTTTCTCCAAACATTTTATCAGGCAATTTTCAGACAGCTTGGATTATGGATTTTCTTTCCTTGCTAAAGAAGAACAACAATAGTGCTATTAAAGCTATTAAAAGATAATAGCTGATACCTACAGAGCTAGAGAGGGCTGGGAAAGTGGGAAAAAATAGTTCTGGTTTAGACAACTGAGACTAATCCTGTAATATGCTGAGCTACCCCAGCTCTTCTTTCAGTAGTGGACAGAGCCCAGACTGGCTGCAGTCATTGAGCATGAATTTCAGTTCTTGGTACCTGATCATGAGATATGGCTGCCTGCAGCACAACTAGGGCAGGGTCCAGGATTAGTGCTCTCAGAAACCCAGACTTCATCTGTTCACAGAAAGTAGGGGAGACCTGTTGGGTGCAGACAGTTTGGAGATGGCTGTCCCCAGTGAGCCACATCCCTGCAAGGATGGATATGGGGCAGCTCGGCTGCCTGCATCACCTGAGACCATGCTGTGCTACCCCAAACAGCCTCTGCATGAACAGCTACATCTGCTTGGCACAAGGGCACAACACAGATTTGCTTAGTTTGTGGTTTGTCACAATATTCTCTCACATCGATCTACTGCTGGTAATTGAAATACAGATCAAAATGTACAGATTCACCCATTTCCAAAAGGAGTCATGATTGTAGAAGAAAATAATGACATGAATTGGATCCTGATCTCCCAGACCTCTGGCCTAAGCAAGAAGCAGCCCTGTTTGTAAAATGCTCTTGTTACTGTTCATTAATATAGATATAGAAGATACCTGGTTATCAGATGTATTAGTGAACAGTGAAGAAACCACAACTTCACCAGTAAGGCTGGCATGAAAGAAACTGCCATTTTTTGTGTTTTATGATAAAGAAATTATTGAACAGATAAAAGTAGTTTCCTGCATCACAGGTCTGATGAAGTGGGTGCATGAAGCAAGGATAGTGACCATAAATAGAACTTGATCAAGAGGGACATGAAAAAGCCATGATGTATTTTTGAGCTAATAAAGCCCTTATGCCCTTTAGAAATAGCTTGTACATATCTTCTCAAATTCTGCAGTGAAAACTTGGAGCTTAGTGTAGTGTCTTGCAAAAAGGCATCTACCACTCTTTGGGATGACCAAGAGTTCTCCTCTTGGTTCAGTCCAGAAGGACCCAAGTCTTGGAGTCTCTGTCACACCCAGAGCCACGCATCCTCAGGCACACCAAAGGCCACTCACTAGATGCCAAAGTGTGACAACTGAGTACAGCCCTAGGATTGAACCTGGCAGATCCTTCTTCCATCTCTGCTACAAATTTCCTCTGGGACTTGAGTTAAACTCCTAAGTTAATTCCTGTAAAGAGACTCAATTTCCACTAACTTCAGTGGGAACATTGATTCTTAAAGAACTGTACTCATCTAGCCTAATTTAGATACCTTATCTGTGCCTGCAGTTTAGATGCCTAGTGAAAAAGTTCTCCAGAAATCCAGGCAGACATGATCTTCCTTTGAAGACATCTCACCACTGACTGTATGGCAAATATCAGATCTTTTTTTAGGATAACTGTTTTGCTTTGGTATTTAAAATGCAGCACATTAGATGTCTGCAGTAGATAGACTGGATTTGATAGTTTAGATATGTGGATGTGAACTGTATAATTTAAGTTTAAAAATCCCCAAGATGCACAGACTTTGCAGTAACTTGTACATGCATTTCTGAGCAGGCTGAGCATAACCGTGGAAGTGGTATGCCCCAAAGGTTCATTTCAGCAAACACACCATTTTGGTGGTACTGACACCCAGAGTATAGGAAAAAGGGCAGTGAGTGGAATTTATGGCACACTATTGAAGATGTTGCCATTAAGTTACACAATGTATTTAACTGATATGTGACCTAATTGCAAGATAAACCAATGTTTAGGACATACACAGCTCTGAAGATGTGAGCTATTAACTGAAAATTATTGTTGTAATTTAAAAGCACCATCTGTGTTCATCAAACTAATTCTTATTCTTCTATCATCCTAATTTTTTAAAAAATGGAAACAATATGAAATTTTCAGCATGCAAAATGATCTGCTCATAAGCAGAGCAACCTGCAGACTATAAGAATGCAGCAGAAATGACTCAGTGGATTATATCAAATAGCATCTGGGAGAACCGTGATTTCCTATCTGGAACATATAGAAATAAGATGGAATTTAACAAATAAATTTTCCAGTGTGAACTAGTCTCCTAGCTGTATTTGAAAGTTCAAAAAAGAATAAAGTCTAAGCAATGCTGCCTCACCAAAAAGTTCTCCAACACTGCAGTAAACACAGATGAAAGATTTGGGCATTTTAGCCTTCATTCTCATATCAAAAGCAGTTGTTTGCTCTATGCTCTTCAAAAATTGTGACTGGGATTCATCTCACCTAGCTTTAGACTTTGGCAGTCTCGACAGCTACATCTGAGCCCAATGCCTTTGGCTTGCTTTGTACTCAAAGGAGAGCAATAGGTAATCTGAAGTGCAATTTGGCTGTCCTATTTAGGAGGCCTAATTTTAGGTTAAGATGAATCACATTCCAGAAGTGTCTACGTCTCTCCATCAACTAGGAAGGGAGCTCAGATGTGAAATTTCTGCATTGGATTTTTTTACTCAGTGAACACTGCTTTAGAGACTGCATCTTAATGCTCACTGACTTCATTTTATGTTGTGTAGAAAGGGAGAAAAACAAAGTTAAAAAAAAAAAAGAAAGAAATCTTGTGGAGGCTGAAATGGTTTTATAAGACTGAAGGCAACATTGAACCCATCTGGAGCAAAGGTAAACTGGTGTTTAATGTCACATAAATAGAAAACAGAATTCCAACTGAAGAGTCCTTGGAAGGAATTAGTTTGTGCCTAAGACTTCTGTGTCATCAGAGAAGCTTCTCCCATGGCCATACCATTGATCTCTGAGCTATCAGGATTAGAAGGAACAATTTTGGCTTCTTTCTGCATCAGCATTAGTGACAGGCCTGTTTCAGATAAGGCATCAGCTGAATGGCACAACAAAGGGCATAAACAATCAAAGCCCTTCAGGAGCTTGCTTTACAAGCTTCCCATAAATCCTTTTTTAATCTTCAGTCTAATTGCATTGGCCCAATTTTTGCCCTCAAGTTCTTCCTACCTTAAACAAAAATAATAAAAGGAGTGCTGGGTCTGTTTTGCTCAAGAATTTTCATGGACGAGTTTTGCATTGTAGAGTAGAAACCCCTGCCTTTTTCCCTTCCTCAGTGCACACTACAGAAGAAACTTCTCAAGGAGAGAGAAGTGCTGACCATGCTCCTATGGCTCCTGCATGTTGTGGCACCCCTGTGCACAGAAGGTGCTGTGACAGATAATGTTCCACAGCTGGGACTGAGGGAGTATCAAGCACAGCAGAAGTTCTGAGTGTAGGGCCTCCTGTGGCCAAAACTTATTAAAAAGAAGTGTAACAGATACTAATAAAATCCTTTTCTGGATAGGAATGAAGCTAAAGAACAGGCTGCTGTCCATGAGGAGAAACTAAAATCCCAGAAACTGCATAATCAAAACTATTCTTAGGCTACAAGTAGGGAGGACTAGTGTAGTGTTGCTGGGTGATGTGTTTCTACATGATAACTCTGCTCCTGTCCTTACCAGACTGTGTCCTTTAGATGAGAAACAGGCCAATATGATTGAGCTTTACAAAACAAGATGTGCTTGCATTGTCTGTCAGCACTGTAATTTTGGTGTTTCTGCCTGTAGCTGTTGTAAAAAATGGATACTGCAACTCCACCAGGAGAAAGGAGTCCCTTGCAGAAATTAGTCCAGCCCAAGGAACAGTGAAGAAACACTTGACCAGCACAGCAGTAAGAGTTGTCCTTGTGCTTTTCATTCTTCTTCAGCCGAAACATGCAAAACATAGTTCTTCTGATACATAAAGTGTAACTATCAGTGACAAATGCCATTCCCCTTATATTCTTTCCATCTTACCTCCTAAATAGTCTATTCTGTTTAATTACACCAAATTGTCATTATTTAATGACACCCAGTTACAAGTTCCTGTTATTCTTTGAATTGCTGTAAAACTGAGCAGTCTCCATGTGTTTAGAGCAGCTTGCAATTAGCATAACCTGATCTTAGAAACTGCAGTCTGTTAAAAATATGGACATATTAAAGCACAGCATCTGGAAACCTGCATATGTTCATCTTGTACAGATTTCAAATGCCAGAGTCAAATGATTCCTAGATATTTTGTAAATGAGCTTATAAATGTCACCATTCAGGTGGAGGATTTTAGAGAATTTTCATACTTTCTTGAAAAATATTATATTACTTCACACTTACCTTTTATGCTATTTTCATATGAAGAAGATGAAGAAAATGTAAAGAATTTTTTTAAAAAACCCTAAAATTTGCTTTATATAATCACTCTGTTGGATTTTTTAATTAGGCTTATAGCCACAGCCCCACTAAAACTATGGAGATACGAATACAAAAAATTTAATCCAAATTCAGATGTATTTTGCTATGAAAATTGTCTCATTTTGTGATGTTTCCTTCAAACCAAGAGCCTGCTGGAGAGCCATTTCTGCCTAAATGCATTTTTTTCTTTCCCCTAAAA
Source organism: Leptocoma aspasia (assembly GCA_013399835.1). Classification (NCBI taxonomy): domain Eukaryota; kingdom Metazoa; phylum Chordata; class Aves; order Passeriformes; family Nectariniidae; genus Leptocoma; species Leptocoma aspasia. Next base: position 969,376 of record VXAX01001071.1, on the reverse strand, counting down.
AGTGTAAGAAGCAATGCTTTCACAGGAATGTAGCGATTAAGACTGGGTTTATATTACTTTCAAAAAAGAAAATCCTGAAGTGGACAACATAGTTTTCATTTAGCTGTCAGGGCAAAGACAAGTCTCTATTTTATCCAGATTCTCATTTAAACAAATATGTGCAGTAGCTAGGGGCTGATTTCCATTTTAATAGCAAATATTCTGTCAATAACAATCTTGTACATGAACAGGAGCTTATCTATTTACATTAACCAAAGTAATTGAATCAAAAAAATGTACTGCTAATGAGCAGACACAGGACAATAGATTTTGCTAGATCTGAAGTGTTTCTGGAAGTGGCAGTACCAAAGTAAAAAAATTAATTATTCATTCTGCTGTGCACAAGGCTTGAAAATAATATTAGGTAACAACAAATTCAGCTCAGTGCCTTCACTTGGCTATCTAAGGGATGAATTTGGGCCAAAAGCTGGGATTTGGCTCCACATTTAGATACCTCTACTGTAAAGGCAGGTGATCATGGGTAAGGAAGGTGGCTGAAAACACCGTAGTCACTGGAGATTTAGGACAGCTGCATCACACCCACAGCCCAAGCAAGTACAAAAATGAGCTGGGAAAGATCTGCCCCTTTCTGCACACAGCTGCTGCAGCCAGGAGGGCATCTCAGGGCACAGCAAACACCTCAGAACCTATATTTCAGAGTTTCTTAGTCAAAAGAGTCAGTGAGGCTTGACTGAGCTGATGCACATGTCCACTTTAGGATGGGATGAGCCACCCTCTAAATTCCTTTGAAGGCTTTGAGTAGCTCCTCATTGACTATAGGGCTATAATGGAATCTTAAGCACCTCAAATGTAGGAAGGTACCTACATTAAAGATGCCTACATGGATGCATCTGAAATCAGTGCAGTGACTCCAGAGATGCATATATTTTTCCTCTAAATACAGAGAAAGCTTACCTCCTTGGTTTAGGCTGACACATGACAGCCAATATGCTGAGCTGAGCCCCACACTTCCAGCTTGCCATATACTTCTCAGCTTAATGTAAGTACCCCTTGTGCCAGGCATTCTTCTTGTAGAAACAAGAAATAACATTATTATGCTATTCTCTAGCAAAAATATAGTGGAAATATTGTCTCTCACCAGGTAAAAGAACAAGCTAAATTCAAAAATGTAGAAGCTGATTCAATCCTCATGTCTGTGCTCGTACCAGGAGTCTGAATTTTTGGTTTACAGATAAAACTGGAAAAAAATTCTGTCCAAAATTCTGCCATTTATATATTTGTTAGCTCTAAGTTGAGTTTCTAAATGTTTTTCTATAATAATCACAGTACCATTGTTCTAGACAAAGTATAGATGTGTAATCAAATTTTCTTTTTATCATAATATAGCTATCACCAGACTTTCATTCATTACCTTCAGAATAGTAATCTGCTTCATGTGATTTTAACCACTGAAGATAATCAGGAAAACCTGGAAAATCTGTTATTTGACATCTTAATTTTAATTACTCCCCACATACTGCATTTGCTCTCTCTCATAGACCTGACTAACTAAGACTATTTTTATCTAGATGTTAAAAACTTGATGGAGTGCTGAGGAAGGTTTGTTTCCTCAGAGGAAACAGCTGCAATTACTTAGACCTCGGTGACTCTACAATCTGTTGTTTGCAAACAAGCAGTCTGAGTGGCAACATGCATTCTTCATACCCCACATATCTTGGTAAAATCATTCAGTTTTTCTTCACAAACTTCAGCAATACTAATCTGATGCTTCAGCTGCACTTTTCCCATGTCATAAATATTTTGACAACATCCTTTAGAGTATCTCAATCTAAAATCTCATTCAGCTTCTTCTGTCATTTACTGGCATGCTTGGTTCATTTGCTTATAATGGGTAGATTCTGTGCTTTCAATAACAGGAGGGATTAGAAGATACCTATATCACCAGAAAGCCCCGAGAAGACAAAGAAGGAACATGAAAGACCAGAGTAAAGTAAATAATACAAAGAGAGCTATGGAGATCATCCTTTCTCAGAAAAATTAATTCAGGAGAAAAGTGGTGACATTGAGAGGCAAAAAAATTAAAATTAGAGCTGTTTTTTCTTGCAGGTTGCAATTGCCAAAAGATGCTCTTAAACATGGGTTTCCATGTTGTCTGTGTGATTTCCAATCCTTTTGAAAAGACAATTGCATCCTGTAGGCACCCTTTGCAAAAGATAATGAAAAGAATGGGTTAGTTTGGCTTAGATACCCATTTATTTAGTAGAATATTACATTTGTCCATGAAAGGAATCAGAATAATCATTAAGAAGACGCTTCATCAGCAAACAGGAGAAAAAGCCATAAGATCTTTACAAGAGTCTAGGGCTGACTGATGTGAGAGATGGTTTATATTGCCACATAAGCAATGCTATGGTTTTGCTTCTTATTTCTGTTCACTGGCAGAACTGGCAGTGGCAGGCCAAAGGAAGAAAAGAAAAACCCACACAGGAGAGATTTTCTGGAGACTTCAGCCATCCACTTTGCTAAGGAATAACTCATCTGAGAATACAAAACATTCCTGCTCCATGTGGCATAACTGCAGATATTGATGGAGTTATAAGTCTTTGCTGTGTATCCATTTTCCAGTATGGGACTGTTGGTTTTGGTTTTTCTGAGCACTGAAATGTGTTTTGAATTTAGAAAGAGAAAAAAAAAAAAAAAGAAAAAAAGAAAACACTTTATTACTGCTTGCTGAAAATGTAACAGAAAACTAGATTTTGTACACACTTCTGCAGGGAAGTAAAAACAAAGTGCTCCTCCCCTGCATTTTCTGCAGCAGACAGAGCACTGGATCCATGCTTTGACTCCTCACCCTAAAACATGAACCAGCAAACCTCAGATTTATTTGCTGTGCGCTACATTTATTTCCTTTTCCTTCTTTAACAAGGAGGAATTATGATTCCATGCATTAAAGGGAATGACAGTAGTTCAGGGGACATAGATTTGATGTTTTGCCCCTGTTCCATGCTATGCCTGAAGACTGAATCTGTGATGGCTTTGCCATTGCCAAATATGCTGAAGATGCAGCGTCTACATCTTTTGCCCACTTTCCAGAGCCATATTAAGCAATAACAATATAAAAAAGAAATAATTTATCTAAATAAATTAAGGGCTGGTTATCATACATATGAATCAGTGAAGCTGGGTGTCACCTGCTGTCAGTAACTTTTTACCTTGATTGGAGAGTGACTGATTGCACTAATCCAGTTATGAAATTGTATTAATACCCCAAAAGGAGGGAAAAAAATCACAAACCAAAAAAACAAACCCAAATATATTTAGGAAATAGCAACTTTTGAATATATATTTAGGAAATATATACACAAACCAAAAAACAAACCCAAATATATTTAGGAAATTGAAACTTTTGAAGCTGGAATAAATAAAATTAAGTTATTGATAGAGGGGCAAGCCTATGAGTTGCCCTGAGCTACCTACATTTTAGGCATGTATTTACATTCACATATACACAATACATTCACATATAGATTTGTAGGCAAATTGCTTGTGAGTATAAAATGCTTTCCTATCTCCACTATAACGATGGAACAGATAATGATAGATTCCTAATCTTGAGGTTGGAAGACAAAAAGGGGTGATAAAATTTAAAATTGAGCACACAGAGAAAATGCGTTATACTTGTAATTAATAAGCAATATTAAAATCTAGAGTTGTACTTACTATCATATTCTGAATTAAAACAATGCTGATGGATAGCAAAGAAAAAGTCAGCCATCAGTTTACTAAAAGACATGAATATGTCCTAAGAAATAAAGCAAGAAATTAAAAAAAAAATAGATTCCTTGACTTGTTTTAATTTTCTTCTTCTGTATTATAAAATAGATCTCAAATAAGCATTAACCTACAGCTAACACAGATCTGAGCAGTGACTGCCATGTTTTGGAGGCATCATTCGTACATGTTACACAGCCTGGAACACACTGTAACATGACCAAGAGGAAAATGTCTTGTTAGCAGTGATGATAGGAAAGGCTTCTGCAAGCAAACTATGACTATCAAAATTATCTACCTCATCACAATCAGTATTTCTATACTTAGATGTGAATCAATCTGATCTGTGCATTTTCTTTAACAAATAAATACAGAGAATTCTGTATTTTGAATCATAACAAAAAGTTCAGCACAGAAGACTGTAAACTGATCTTTAGGATACAAAAATATCTCAGGTCATCCGAAAATCTGAATAAAGTTTGTGGAACTTTAATGTCTCAGGTTCTGTGAGCCTGAACTCATTTTTAATGAGTCAAATAGCAACAGTGCAGCTTCCCATTGCTACCATATTATTATGATGATCTGTTCTGCTATCTCTGCAGATGTGTTTCAACTGCACAAGCTACAACAAAGACTCAGTTCTGCTGCAGAACACATGCAACAACTAACATGAGCAAATGGGCAAGACATTCTCCAGGAATTAACAAAGGAGGAAAACACCTTGGCTTTCATTAAATCACTGGTTGGGATAAAACAGTGGAACAATAATCAAACCCCTCCTGATCTCAGCCTGGGGGACCACCAGAGTGTGGCTCTCCATAGCAGTCTTCTCTTCTGTCCTGTTGGGAAAAGGAGGGAGCTGATGAGGGAGCTTCCATGGAAGAACTTTACAGAGACAGGGATAAAATTACTGACCACCCCTCCCAGCCCAGAGGGGAACTCTCTTGTCTGTGTTTCTTCTCCACGTTTTGGAGTTCCCACCACCACTGCTCTCCAACAGCGGTAAAGCTGAGCAGCTGTGACCTGCTGAGGTTCCCTCCCACACTGTCCTGCCCTCTGCTCCTCAAGGCACTCCTGGCTCATCCATCCACCCTGCTGAAGGAAAAATCCCACGACAGTTTTGCTCAAAGCAGTCCTGATGTGAATGATCCCTCTAAAGGCATGAAAGAAACATTTACTGGTGGCATTGTGAAATGTAGCCAGGGAATATAGAGGAATGTAACAGAAACTACTGGGATGGATTTAAGGATTTCACTAGAAAATAGGAAAACATTCTCAGAGTTTACACAAACAGCAAGAGCAGGTAAATGCTACAACTTTGTGCAACATTAGCCTGTGATTTTTTGACTTTTACATAAAAGCAGAAATATTGCTTAAACCTCTGCATTTGCCTACCACACGCAGAGAATCATTTAGTCTCTGAAGTGCCATTACCACCACTATTGCTTTTCCTGGGAGCATGTGCCAGTCTGAGAGGAGCACAGCACACAATAGTGGTTATTCAGCTTTTTCTATACATGGGCAAAATAAGACATTCATTTCACAAGCCTATGCTGTGCCCTAATAAATACTACAATTTGAAATTTTAGCACTTATGCATGCAAAGGTTGGTTGAAGGAGATATTCACATGTGGGACTTGATTATAGTGTTTTATCACTCAGCCTAACATCTAATGTTTAGCACAGTAGTTGGAGTGCTTCTTTTCATGTCAAAGCAAAGGTTGCCCTCAGATAGTAATTACAGCCTTCCTAATAAAAGGAAAAGCATTTTGAAACAGCATGGAAAATTCAGAAGCTAGAGATGAAGTTTGGAGAAGGAGTTTGCCATCACTTTGCATTTGGCAGGTAGTTTGGTGCCTGAGTTGTACAGTAAAATGGCAGAGCTGCCTTGAAAACCTTCCCTCAAAGCTGGAGACATTGAAAAACCATGAGCTGAGGAAAAAGAAAGTCTCCATTATTACAAAAAACCACAGCAAAGTTAATGTTTCTGTAATTTCTCTGTTTGTAAAAAATGTAGAAAACCAGTATGATGAATTATTATATGACCTTTTAAAAGTGTAGAAAGGCATAGGCACATGGAGGTGTAGAGCAGAGCACAAGTAGCAGAATATATTCAGAGCAAAGTTGCCCATGCTGAGTGCAGTGGTTAAGCATTCGTAGCTTTGCCCCAGGGCAATATGGGTTATATTTTCTAGTGACATTTCTGAATGCATCTTAAAGGGCCTCTCATGAACTGCTAATGATACATGTCTGTGCTTTATGTACTTACAGCATAATGATAATCAGTCAAGCTAAAATACTTTGGAGGGTTTATGCAGTTTAGGGCACTAAATGACAGATCCTCTTCTCATCTGTCTTTGAAAATTCCAGGTCAATATTACATCTGATCTTTTGGAATTCTCTTTTTCTCTTCTGGCCTTTGAAACTACTTATCAGTGGCCAGCAACTTCATTAGCAAATATCTTACTAATTGCAACAAGTGGAACTGCGAGTTTTACCTTTGTAACTTACCAGGGATTCTCTTTTATTTTAAACCAACAGTGGTATTAACCATTCTAAAGCCTCAAACCCTATCTATTCATCTGCTTCAGAGCTGGAGAGGGCTGTCTATGTATAATTTTATTTTCAGTGCACTGGTAAGTACAATTTTTTCCTAATTCTCTTAGTTGGGTAATAACCCTATTTTTCTGCTGTCTGCCTCCTTTCACTACAGAGATTGATTAAATATGCTTTTCCAAACTGTATGTACTGTGTTAGCTCCTTTCTATTGCCATAGTTTTGCATCTACCTTTTTCTGGATTGCAGTTTTGTCTTCAAATTAAGGTGTCAAATTTTGACATATTTCTATGTGGATAAGCTTGATTTTCATTTTCTGTAGTGCCTAGGCACTGAAGCTACACCATGCAAATACTATTCCATCATAAAATTAGAGCTTCCAACCCTTTTTGAAAACATGCCTTCCCTCATGCACAGCCTCCATGTCTCCCACTAAAGCTGTGCAGTTCTGCACTAAACTGATAAGCCCTTACAGCTTGATGCTGCATTCCATGCTTAAATAAGCATTACTTTATTAATATGTGTGGTCAGAGAGATAGTTTGACACTCTTCAGGATATGCAATGGTTGTTTTTTCTTTACTGTGAAGGCTGAAATAATCACCCTTCTGTGGTTAGGTAGCAAATGAAAGGTATTTTCAAACCAGTCAAGAATGTACCACAGGAAACATCCAAGGTTAAAAACGAAGAGAGGAGGAACATAGGCTGTCCCATCAGAAACAGCCTAAGATGAAGCCCACTGGGGAGCAAGGCACAACATTTTTCTTGTATATCCTGAAGGTAACAAGGGCTCTTGTATGTGCAGAGAGCTGATGGCACATGTTCCCGTCTGCAGGAGTTGGAGGGAGGGAGAGGAGAACAGCCACTACACTAAATTTGTGACACCTGGGAGGACAGGGATAAACAGGGGCTGGGGAGCAGTGCAGCTGCAATAACTCACCCAGATGGAGGGTTATGAAGTAAAAATGTGGAAAGCTTTATACACCACAAACCAGGCTTTGTCACTTTGATGACCTGAAAGTGTCATGATAAAAATCAGGACCTTTCCCATCTGGGAAGAAGATCTTGATTTTTGTGAGTGTTTCAAGATCTGGGTGCTGATTACAGGCTGCAGAAGAGAAATATCTCAAAGGAATAACCGTAGGGAGCAGATCTTCAGGAAAGGTAGGGGTGACACTCACCATCAAAATTGCTTTCTACACGCAGGTTCTTGCTTTTAAGACAAGCAGTTAATCAAAAATCTGTGGCCGTGATGATGATATCCAAGCTGCAAGTCAAGGGAAATACAGATTGGATATTAGGAAGAAGTTTTTCATGGAATGTTCTGCCTGGGGAGGTGGTGGAGTCACCATCCCTGGATGTGTTTAAAAAAAGATTGGATGTGGCACTCAGTGCCATGGTTTGGTTGAGGTGTTAGGGCATGGGTTGGACTCAATGATCTTCAAGGTCTCTTCCAACCTTGTGATTCTGTGTGATCAGGCTGTAACAGCTGCTGCTGAGGAATGGCCCTGGAAGGTGCCTCAAAACCTTTACCACACCATTTTTATGTCACCCCTTTGCACATTACACACATATAGATGTCACTACCCATTCAAGGATGCACAATAAAAACAAGTGGACCTTTTAGAAAGTGAATCAAAATCTTGGGCTAAAACACTTTAGAACTACCATTGTTTACTTGGATTTCATCTAAATTCCAGCAGACTGCTGGTTTCCAAAAACAGCTTTCCTATGTTTATTAATTAATAACTGTCATTTTTTAGAACAGCTATGCAATAGGCTGTATTAATCTGAAAGCCTAGTTTAAAGTCACACAAACATTTGCCTGACTTTGTCCATCAGGATGCCTGTTGACATTATAAATCTGAAGGATACTGCTTTAAATTCCAAATATTTTCCACTACATTTTTGTGGGGATGCCTTAAGTTTAGAACACTTAAAGCAAATTTACTGGAACTGAAAAAAACCCCAGCAGTGGTTTGGAAAGTGTGTTTGTTCTGTTTGGAGGACTTTCAAATAACACAAATTTCAAATGGTTTAGCTTTTGCATAGATTCTGTCCCCCCTTCCTGGCATCCTTGCTCCAGTCATTAGGATATTCCAATCATCCACAGCCTTCTCTCTCCTGGAGCCATGTACTGAGAACACAAAATCTTGGAGCATCTAAAATAGCTGGTGACTGTACAAAACAGAGCTGGAAAAGCTCTTGAGAATGTCAAATCCAAGTCCCTGCCTGCTGGAAGAGCATTTACTCCCAAATCCCTTCTGACAGAAACTAGTCCAAGATGCTGCTTAAGCTCCAGTGAGGGAACACCAGTATCCCCAGCCAAACTGTTATCTTGTTTTGCTCTTCTTATCCATGGGAAGTTTTTCCTAGTGCTTAGCCTACGTCTCCCTTGCTGCAGTTTAAGCCCATTAAGAAGAATTATAAGCAAATGAAAAGCATCTCATATTTTATCCTCTAGAGGAGATAGCAATAAATTATTGGAAGCACCTTTAGGGCTGCTCCATTGCACACACATGATCCCAGCCTAGTTTAATATTCAAGAGCCACTCCTGTTTCCCAGGAGTGCTCCTGGCTCTTGAAGTACTGTAACACTGCTGCTTGCTGCACTCCCGAGGCACCTCTGGGAATCTAGAGGATCCCACTGGAGCTCAGTGGGAGTAAGCAGAACCCCTGGGCTCAGCTGGGGAGGTATTTAAGGCCACTGTGCCCAGCACACACAGAGGTCATTTAAAAAAAGAAGGGAAAAAAGAGTGGAACAGACAGCTGCACTTGCTCTCCCTGTGGCTTCTCAGTGCTATGACCCAACACCACAGCCCAGGACCTGCTCACATGACCTGACAACACAGGCTGTCTACTGCTCTTCTATCATGCTGCACTCAGATTTTTTTCTCCCTCCCTTGACACTGCCCTTTTCAGTCTTTTCTCTGGCCTCCCCCTCCATCAGCAGTGCAGGAGAAGCTGGTGGTGCTGGGGAAGCCCTTAGCAGGAGAATTTCTGCTGGTCTCTGCAAGAGACATCTCCCTGCTGCCCCCATGCTTGCATGCTGTGAATGTCCCTTCTTGTCCCCAAACCACCCTCCAAGATGTCATCACTGAAGTTTTTCAAAGGGATCAAGCTGTAGCTTTCACTACAATTACCACAGGGAGGAAATGAGCAGATACCTAACCTGATTAAAAAAGAAATCACCAGGCAAAAATCAGAAACAAATTCCCTCCTGTTACTAAAGCCTTGAGTCAGGCTGACTGTTTTGGGATGACTAATTTTGGTGTCTTAGGACAAAGACATGGCTCCAGGGTGATCCAGGAAACAGGACCCTGGGGTTCCCCAATGAAAAAGCTCAGAAGGAGAGCCAAATAAACTGCTGCCAAGCAAACAGCAAAGGGGGAGCCAGGGCTGTGCAAACCAGGCCCTAGATGTGAATTCTTGGCTGATCCTAAAGATTCAGAGCCGCCCTTTTTATGTCTCCCCATGCCCATATGTGAAGGCATTTGGCAATGGCACCACTGAGTGCCTCGGTGTGACAGCCCCACAGACAGCACGCCCATGGGAAGTTAAATTCAGCTGAATCTTCCCTGAAGTCCCTGTTGCCTCCAGGAGGGTTAGACCTGAGGACTGAGACAATTAACACATTCAGAGGTGATGGGACAAGAATTGCAAAAGGCAACAAATAGGCAATACCCTGCTGAGCATTTTGCTGCTGCTGTGAATTACACCTGAAGTGCCCTGAGCTTCAGGGATTCGCCTCTTCACTCCTGCATAAAAAATTAAAGCAAAGACCCAGACACAGGCAGCCTTATCTCCTCTTTTCTGGGCTCCTCAGGATTTCAAGCAAACCAACATCAGCCCAGCATGATTCTCCACTATCTGTCGGTCTTGGAGTTACAGTGCTTTGAGAACTCAGACACCCAGTAAGTCCAAATCCCTATGAAGAAGAAATTAGTTTGACTATTGTGCATGATATAGCAAATGCTCCTCAGATCATCTCACCCATCTATTCAGATTATAAAAAATAGTATTAATTTTAGGTCTACCATTATGCTGCATTTATTGAGGATCTGGGACTTGTAGAACACTTTTTGTTCCGTTTATTCCCATTTTCTCATTAAAAATTGAAACCAGGTGGCACACTAGAATTAAGTGTGTTGCTCTGAAAGGCCAAATACTGCTCTCTCTTCTGGCAATGACAAAATTCCCATTACTTTTATTGGCACAGCACTGAGCCCTAAAGCTAAAAGTAGCTCTGAGAGTGACAGAACTATTGCATTCAAATTTAAATGCTGCTCCTGATGCAGAGCTGAATTTCTTACTTTGCTGTCATTTGTGAAAATAATAATGATCTTTGCAGATGCCAGCTGTGTAGGGTCTGCCTTCCTTCCAAAACCTTTTGTGACCTGGATTTCTTGGTCACCACCACAGAAATGCCAATAAGCCATAAGTGCCACATCCAAGCCATAGGAGGGTGGGCACAAGGTCAGCTCCAAGTTTGGGTGCCAAGGGGATGATATGTAAAGGCCTCCTCTTACCAGCAGTCCTGGGATATGAATTTCTTTCAAATTACAATACAGGAAGATGTCCAGTGCATTTTCTGGTTATCGCATGCTCTTTTTCCTAGGAAATCAGCTTCACCTGTGCAGCTAAATCTTGAGAAAAGAAACACGATGGTTTCTTTCCAGATAAACTGTTAGATCAGTTCGGGGAGGGGGGGGGGAAGAAAAAGTCATCATCCTGTGACAACTCTTATGAGTCTGTCAGGTACCTGAAATTTAGTGTCTCTTTGGAAGGACCCAGATGAGGAAATACCGAGATGACAGAAGAGTGTCAGCTTACAGAAAAGTTTGGGAAAAAAACTTTAAAATCTAAATTTTAAAAGTAGCAACAAACTATCTAAAAATAATCTTAATGTCTTTTTAAAATAAAATCTCTGGAATTTGGAGGTGCCGGTGTGATTTTTGAAGTTTTTAAATCATTGTTATGTAAATATAATAGTCATGGCATTCTTGTCAGTAACACCAGCTCTTTGTTAACCACTCATATCTTCATGTGTTCCCCTGGAAAATGTGCTAAAAGTAGCAACCCAAAGGTTTCTGTTAAGTGCTGGACTTGGTTGGGATAGAGCAGCTGACTGGATAGAAAGTCCTGGACAACAAAGCCTACTCCCTTTGAAGCTGACACCTTGGTACAGCCATTTTTATCTCCTTCCTCCTAAGCTTTTTGATGCCATAGCTCTTCAACCAGACGAGGGAGTGTCAGACCTCCTCCAGCACACACCACAACACTGTGAAATTCCTCCAGAGTCCTCCTGCAAAGCTACACCCAGAGAAACAACTCTCCCTTTCCTTCCTCCCTTGGGCCATTGGCTGGGTCCCAGACTAACCTGCAGACTAACACTCAGCAGTGAAAACTTAGAGCCAACACCTCAGCCCTGTTTGCAGGCTTGTTTATGCCACAAGCCTGTGCAAAGCACTGCTTGAAATCTACTGGTAAGGTCAAGCACTGGAGAATGTTTTCAAATGTCTAATTATCTCATTTAAACCTCCTTCTGAAATACTTTATTTCTAAATTATGAAGAGGTTTAATAACAGCTTTCAGCTTCATTAACTCTTATACATACCTGGAGTTAGAAAACCCACAAAAATCTTGATTGATTGCCCAACAGTGTTGTCTGACATAGGCTAAGGTTTACATCGATGTTAAAACCTTTCTGAGAAAGTGAATTTTTACATGACATCAGCATCTAGTTTGTGAAAATATAGAAAACATTCCATGTGATATTCTTTTTCTGAAAAATTTCACAGAGCAGCAATTTGGCTGAAGAGTGCAGCAATGCATTCAGCTAGAACAGAAACTTTGAAAACTGTGCGAAAATGGCATCTTGACAGTATTTTCCAAGTACCTATCCAAGGTCAGAATTTAGAATAATAGGCATATTTTGTTAACAAAAGTCTCTTTTTCTGCTGTGGAAATAGCATGAGATGAGTTTTAAAATACAGAAGCATAAGTGATGGTTGCTATGCACATGGCTTCTAAATCTTTTTCTTGCTGCCCAACACTGCTGCATTTTGATATGTTCAGCACAATTTGGGTTCCTTCTCAAATGGTCTGTTTTACATGCAAAACTCTGAACTTTTCATATTCAAAAGCCTCGCTCCAGTCATCATGCATTTAGGCTGTGTGAGGAATGGAAAATGAGCAAATAATAAACTGCCAGTTGTCATTTAGCCAATCTGACTGATCCATTTACGAGCAGGGGTGACTTCCAAGGACACCCAGCACAGTGTTAATGTTGAAATTTTGAGACATTCTCTTTGAAAAGAAAATGAAGATAAAAGTAACAAGATGTCAAAATGACTGAATTGTGTATAATCCTTTAATATTCCAGTAAGAGACATATGAATAAGGACAAGGGTGCCTTGCTGCTAAAAATAACTTCTTGTTTTTAATGCTGATCTGCAGCTGTAATGAGAGTGTTCAGCATTTTTCAAGCCTATAAATTTTTAAATCTACCAGATTGTGTCAGCATGAAAGAAGAAAAACTCCCTCTGACTTTTAGACAAAATGTAATTATTTTTCTACCTCTGATTTTGGAAACAAAGTACATCCTCCAAACAAAGGCAAAACAAAGGCAAGCTATCACCTTGGTATTAAGTAAAGCATGAAATCACAGAGCAGTGAAGAGAACCCCCGGGAGACAAGAAATACTCAGTGTCAGGACCACTTCAAAGAGTGTAGGGCATTCATCCTGCTCTATTGTACAAGTGGCTTTTCACACACAAATCTGCCACAATTAAATTAATATTTGTGAGCTTAACTGTGATCCTTTCTCCTTTGCTTAATGAAGGATTAACTCCACCGAAGCTGAAGGAATTACTTACATGTGACTGACCCCAGCATAAGGCTTCATACATGGTTTGGATGACTTTGATTTTTTGGGGGGGCATGTCACGCCTACTCTCCCAAAGATTTCTCTTCTTCCATGGAAGTCCCTGCCACATTCAAAGGGGGCTTAAAGTAAATTTACAAATGGGTATAAATGGGAAAAATCATTTACACTTGGATTCTGTGGGAGAACAACATCTTCACTGAAGAGCAAAGAATATAGCAATGTCATATTTCTAACAGGCCATTGCCATTTCAGCAATGTTTTCAGTGCAATTTCACACAGTTTCCAAATATATTTGTCACTGATAAGTAGCCTGTTCCAAAAGTTTTGAAAAAAAAAAATGTTAGACAATGAAAAAAAATAGAAGAATACAACAATATAAGGGAAAAGGGAACTGTGATGTCTTGTTTGAATGACAAGCAAACTTTCTGAGTCTTCACTGTAAGAGAAAAAAGGGTTTTGTGACTGAGAGGCATTTCAAATGAGCTGTCACAGCTCAAAATTCTAGCAAAGGCAAGACATAGGTCTCTGGTACAACCGCCAATGCAACTTTTAGATCTTTATCTCACTTGTTACAGTGAGATAAAAAAACCACAGTGCCTTGTATCTGCAAAGGCTGCATGTTAACATAACTATCTTAATGTCAAAGAACATCTTGGTTTTCCATAAGAATAGCTGTGAGACTAAGCACTTTCCAGCATTCTATCAGGTTACTCAGCTACCTTATTTTTATAGGCTGAGAATATACCAAGCAGATACTTCAGAACATAAATTTTGGGTGCAGGTTAGGGATGAAGTGGGGGTTTTGTGGCAAGTTCATATTTGTACAGTTCTTGTCCTATCTTCTCCAGCATGCAGCAACACTTAACAGCCCTAAAAAAGATGCAAAAAATCACTGTCTTGCCAGATAACTCTCTTTTATTTTTTCCATTCTTTTTTCTTCACACCCCACCACTTTTCCAGCACCCATGCTATAGTTCTGTAAATAAACACTATGACAAAATGGCTTTTGTACCCAGGCCTGAAGAATTTCCATTAATACATATAATTATATATAAATATACATAATATTGACTAGATTTAATTCCAGAGCATAGTGATCTTAGAAAAATAAGTCCCCTTGTTATCCATATGACCAGTTCAAGATAAGCACAGTACCACAAAATCACTGCATGGCTGAAGTTGGAAGGGATGTCTGGAGGTCACCTGGTCCAGCCCCTCTGCTCAAACAGGACCACACAGAGACAGTTGCCCAGGACCATGCCCAGATGGCCTTTGATTATCACAAAGGATGGAGACCCTACAACTGTCTTGTGCAACTTGTGGCAGGGCTGGGTCACCCTTGAAGCCATGTCAGGTAGCTCATTCTGGAGAAGAAAATATTGGCCCCGTGGTCAAAGGACAAATTCTGCTTGCAAAAGGATATTCAGACCCCCTGGAACCAAAACAGTTGTAATGGATTTTTTATGATAAATGGAACATATTCCTAATGTCCACTGGGAATTATGGATCTGCAGGGGACAAACTGATCATCAGATACCTTTATCTTGTATTATAAATCCATGGCTGTTACAGTGCAGAACTCATAGTTGTCCTATGGAGGTTCAAATTCCTGTAGCTTCAGACAATTGAACTCACTCTAGGACTATTTTGACTACAAAGGCTGCTTAGGCACTTCAGACTCCTGTAGCTACCAATACAGGCACAGAAATGTGTTCATCTCAGCCTTGAACTGAATCCAATCCCATTTCTGTTTACTTCTAAGTAAATTATTATTATTATTATTATTATTATTATTATCATCATCGTTATCATTATTATTGACTACTC
This sequence comes from Leptocoma aspasia, assembly GCA_013399835.1. Taxonomy (NCBI): domain Eukaryota; kingdom Metazoa; phylum Chordata; class Aves; order Passeriformes; family Nectariniidae; genus Leptocoma; species Leptocoma aspasia. Next base: position 954,335 of record VXAX01001071.1, on the reverse strand, counting down.
TACACCTGAGTGCCTTACATTTCTAGCAGTGACATAAAAATAAAAAGCTACTTTTGACAGTTTTTAAAGGAAACACAAATTCAGAGTTTCAGCCCTTTTATCATTGCTTATGATTGAACAAGGAACTTCAGAAAAGTTCAGAAACATACCATTTATGATGGTATGTTTTCTAGATGCAAGATTAGAGTAGACTGGTTTGTAACTAAGGTAGTGGTTAGCTTAGGTGATCCCTGGCACATGTTACTGATTACAGTAGGTGAAATTGGCTGAAGTCCCCATTGCTACACAGACCCATTCTGGCTTCTATAGAGCATTCCCTGGGCCAGGCAATTCAACATGAAATGCTCCTGAATCTAATTTGTTATTGGATCTAGACAGTAATGGGAAAACCATTGTGGGTGACTGTGTTACTCCCTGTCATGCCACATTACAGAGAATTACATGGACCTGGTGGAACAACTCCAGAGGGTGGTCACCAAGTTGATTAGGGAGATGGAGCACTTTCCCCCCAAGGAAAGGCTGAGTGAATTGAGTTTGCTCAGCCTGGAAAAGAAAAGGCTTCAGGGTGACCTAATTGCAGTCTCCCAGTTCCTGAAGGGAGCCTACAAGAAAGATGGAGAGAGACTGTTTACAAGGGCTTGTAGTGACAGGACAAGGGAGGGAATGGCTTCAGACTGAAAGAACATAGGTTTATATTGGATATTAGGAAAAAAATTCTTTATTGGGAGGCATTGGAACAGATTGCCTAGGGAAGTTGTAGATGCTCTATTCCTGGAAGTGTTCAAGGCTACTTTGTATGGGCTTTGAGCAACCTGGTCTAATGGAAGGTGTTCCTTGTCTGTGGCAGGGGGAGTGGAACTGAAACAATTTTTTAAGGTTCATTCCAACACAGGTCATTCTATGATTTGATGATTACAGGATACTGACCCTACTGTCTGCTGAGAAGTAGGATGGCATGTGCCACAGTTTAGTGAAGAACTAAAGTACAGGGTCCATGACCTGCCCTGCCTGAGGGACATGAGGAACTCTGCAGCCACTGATATGGTGACAATTGCTGAGCAGAAATAGAGGTACTATTGTGTGCATTTTTTGAGAAATGGAAGTATGACATCTCAGCTTTCATTGCAGAAGGGATAAGAAGGAGACTCTGGTAATCATGTTTTATAAGTAGTTTGGGTCTATGAAATCTCTGATTGCCTAGGAATTCCTGATGCTGCTCAGCCCACAATGCTGGGGCCAGCAGCCAGCTTGTCCACCCAACATGTGGCTTTGTCACACTAACAGTGTTAGGCAAGGTCCAGCATGTCCCACATAGCACAAATGAGCTCTTGCTCAAATCTGGACCACCCCACTTCTCCTCAATCCAATGGATGTGTGCATGGACAGGATGAGCCAGGCCTTGGCACAGGCTCTGCCTGGCACACATGGGCAGAGGAGGTGCACACTGGGCTGATACATCACCCCTCATCTCTCCCCCTCAGAAATTTCAGCCACTGAAACATTTGAACAAAGTTTTGTCTTACTATAAAGTGATGTCTTCAGTAGTTACTTCTCACCACTGCCAAATGTTTTTAATATCATCTTTTTGTTACTTAAGTAAGCTAAGGAGCTTAGTTAGCCCTAATCAAATAACTGCAGATTTTCCAGGCACAGAAAACTAAAATTCAGTGATTTCAGGCCATCAATTAAACCATCCACAAAATCTGAGCTTCTTATTATTTAAATTATTAATTTTATCTGAATGTCACTTCCATTTATGTTAATTTTGACATAGTTGGGAAAGTGAGCAGCTAGTGAGGCTATTAATCAAATGTTCCCTGAATCAAAACAATTGGCTAATTACTTCTAGATGCACATGGGTTTTATTATGCATTAATTAGTTACTAATTCACCCATCCTGCATTTTAATATTCAGCTAGCAAAGCTCAGATTGGTTTTACAGAAACTTTTGTGTTTCCTCATATTGAGACCTTTATTACTTACTGAAGAGCTCCAAACAGTAAATAAATATTTTATGAGATCTTGGGAAAAACATCCTCTTTTAACTTGTTTAAAGAAAATCGTTTATTGAACAGCAGAATAAAATTAAGAGCTGAGCCATGTTCTCCTCAAACTCAGCCTGGAGCCTAGGGAAAAAATGATGTTGCTAATAGTGCAGTTTGCTGGTGTCAGAAGTGGAAGGGCTGCCAGACCCTCAAGCCAGCTAACTCCAATTGCTTCCTGCTGCGAAGAGCATCTGATCATTGGTGACTCAGAGGGTGCATGCAAAAGCCATGTCATGTTTAACCCCAGCCAGAGCCAAGCCCCACACAGCCACTCACTAACTCACTGCCCCAGCAGCAGGGTCAGGGGGAGAATCAGAAGGGTAAAAGCTGGAGAGCTCGTGGGTGGAGATAACGGCAGCTTAATAAAGAAAGCAAAAGCCACACATACAAGCAAAGAATGAAACAGAGAATTAAAACAGTGTTTCCCAAGGTCTGGCAGGTGTTCAGCTGTCTCCTGGAGAGCAAGGTCCCATCACACATAACAGTGACTTGGGAAGACAAACTCCATCACTCCAAACATCCCCCCCTCATCCTTCTTTCCCCTACTTTATATACTGAGCATGATGTCACATGGTATGGACTCTCCCTTTGGTCAATTTGGGTCACCTGTCCTGGCTGTATCTCCTCCCAACCACCCTTGCATCCCCAACTTACTCACCAGTGTGGCAGTAAAAAAAGCAGAAAAGGCCTTGGCTCTGTGCAAGCCCTGCTCAGCAAACCCAAAAACATCTCTTACAGTATCAATCCTGTGTTCAGCACAAATCCAAAACACACCTCCATGCCAGCCACTGCAAAGAAAATTAATTCTATCCCAGCAGAAACCAGCATAGCCATGTCTGTAACCAGGAGGAAGAGTAGAAGGACAGAGGCAGTAGATCCTGTCTCTCCACATCTAGGGGAGGAAACCAGAGGTAGGGGCTACAAAAATCAAGGGAGAAGCTGGATCTGGTGCAGCAGAGATGTGGATGGCTAGGAGAGATAAATCCCATTTGCTTTTATTATGAAGATACTGTGTTAATTGTTAGAGAACAGAAGGCATAAACTTTCTTGCCACTGTCACACAGACAGCTGTGGTAAGGTTGGAAATGATCAACAAACCCTGGCTTTTTGTATGGAGTCAAACTCCCCAAAACCTTCTGCTGTAATTTCATTACTAGAAGCAGTTCAATCCAGAGGCAGTTCAGCACCTATGGGAGAAAATGCAGCTCATGTCTCCAGGTACTTCTGGAAACTCTCCCCAGCAATTAAATGTGGGAGATGACACCCAGGACAAGAGAAGAGCTGGGTCACACAATTGCCCTGAGCTGCCTCCACTGCACCGTGGGCACAAGGCCTCAGTGTGGGGCTGGCAGCAGTGCTGGTGTAGGGCATCCCATTCTCCTCCAGCACAGGGACATGGGGCATGGCTTTGTTCCAAAGCAGCCTTGTATGCATGACCTGCTTCATCTGCGAGACCGACCACCAACACATGGCCCACCCCTCCCATACTCCTCACTGTCTCTCCAGGGCCACTGTCTCTCCAGGGCCACTGTCTCTCCAGGGCTGAGCTTGCTGCAGTCATGGGGCACTGAGGAACTGCCTTGAACATTTATTACAAGGGAAGAAGAATGAGATCTAATCAACCAAAATACAGAACTTAGGATACAACAGCAAACAACTTGCGAACACGACAATGACATTTTGTTCCTGTTATGGAGCCTTGAAGATCATCTATTTCTTCTTTTTTAATGTGTGTGTTTTGTACTTCGTGTTTCTCTCTCAGAGGTGATTTAAATCTCAGCAGATATTTCCCTTTAATAAAGTGGTATTGAAATCTCCTCAAACCACTTTGCAAAGCTTCTGGCCACAGATCTTTAGGGACTGTGATCTTTATGTTTCTATGTCATCCCCTCAGAACAAGATGTTTGATCAGCCACAATTGTAGCTTTTTATCTTCCTAATTTTTCCTCAAGCCTGATGGGAGTTTGCAAGAGTCCCTGAAAGACCACACGCAGCAGGGAGAAGTGAAGTGCTTTGTTGGCAGATCAGGCAGAGAACACTCAGCTGTATCTCCATCCATTGTGGTCTCCCACAGGGCAGCACTCCAGTGTCATTTATGTGCATGACCACTTCCAGGGCTACTGACTGGCACCAGCTGTACTTGATGCAGAGAAGTGTTACACACCTGAATTATATGCCTAAAGTTGCACAGATGCTTAAAGATTTTCTGTATCAACACCTCTCCCTCGAAGACACAGTGGCATACAATGAGCCCTTCAGTGAAAGGGCCAGTTCAGGAAAGTCCTGCTCAAACCCCTGCCGTGGAGTCATGCCCACCCCTTTCACTGGAGGTTGCCTCTTTGCTTACAGTGACCCAACATCCATGTGATCATGCTGTAACTCAGATTTCTGAAACTTTCTAATTCTTCACAACTGGTTGGGGCTAACATCACTTCACAGACATGGGCTGTGCAAAAACCGGACATCCCTTAATGCAGCCACCCAAATCCCAGGGATTTTGTCTGTGCTGAAACTTCAGCTCATCGTCTTTAGTCAGGGGCAAGAAACAGCAGTTGTGAGGAGAGACCCAGCCCAGTGCCTTTGGATGATCCATCTCTGGAGATGCTTCCTTCAATCCACCAACATATCCAGAATGACTGTTGCACACTGATATTGGAACAAGGCTGGGTGAGATAAAGTCCACTCAGATGTTTTTGGACAGGGCACGGAGGATGGAGCTGTATCCAGTAACAGACATGAGCCATTCAGACTCATGTGGGTGTAAGTCCTTCCTCAGGTGTTGCCATGTCACTCTCAGCTTTGATGACACAAGTCTCAGGTGGAGCTCTACAGCCACAGAAGGTGCTGACTGCAGCAGACAGGGGCTTGTGCCTGGGAAAGGGGTCTCTGGCACTAATGCAATGCACCAGGTGTGTGTCTGTCTGCTGCCTCTGGGTGCCTCTCCTTCAGATGAAGGGACACAACAATAGGAGCTTCTCTTCAGCAGAGAATGCCCCAATACTCACAAATCGTTCCGCATCATGACAAGGGACAATATTTTAAAATTTCCCAAGGGGGGAAAAAAATTTTAAAAAAAAAACCTGGCATCAGTGGAAAAAATCTATTCTAAATATATCCCTTTGAATTTTACATTGCAGGAAAAATGTTACATACTTAACAGGAAATATACTGCTGTTATTACAATGAACATTTCACTCTAGTAGTCAAGATTGCAGTCTAGTATCCTAATGCACTAATAAAGTTGCAACAAAATGTTTTGGCTTCTCCTCAAGGGAAGTTTTAGGGAAATCAATTTGTTACCATAAAACACTGTTTTTATTAATTAAACAGCATTTTTCATTGAAAGATTTCTCTTTGAGAATTTTGAGGTAGCTTTAGTTATGACAAGAAAGAGGTATAGAGTACAGATCCTGCTGGTCTGAATTTATCTTCTATATAATCATATTTCCTGTACCATGCTGGATGTGCAGATAAGTCTTTTTTCCCAATATAAAATAAGGGACAAAAAATTCAGATTAAGAGAGATTATTTTAATCTTAGAACTGTTAGAAAATAGATTGATGTGTTGTCAGAGTGAAAAAGACACTCAGAAAGTGAAAGCTAAGGCTGAAAATGTCAGACTTAAAATAAATCTAGCCAGGCAAGTTGAATTTCAAATTGTTCCATAATTTTACTGTGACACTCTGAGCAATAATTAAGTTCTCTATTGTTTGCATTCCGTGAAGAATCTTTTAATATCCTGCAATTTATCATTCTAAAACTGCATAGCAATATAATCCTCTCCATTCTAAATAGAGCTGTAATTGTTAAAGAAATGGTAAAGTGCATCAGAAATTCACCACAAACTACTGGCATCATTTTTCTTAGGACGTGGTTTGGTGATTTGTGATGAGATATTGAGATTAATTCATTAAGAGAAAAAATCTGAAGGATTAAGCGGTAAGCAGAACAGAGATGCTCAGGCTCCTCCCTGATGAGGAGTTTTAGGGTCTCTTTGCTGCATCTACTTTGGACACAGGCTCAAGGTGTGTCCTCGGCCAGACTGGCAGATGATTGTGTTTGTATTAGTGGGTTATCCCACTGAAGTGCTTCCTGGTTTAGATGACAGCAGAACTGGACCCTTGCAGCAGCTCATGGACCAGCTGCATGTTGCAGCCACTCATGGTTTGTGCAGCTTGGTGCCCAAGCTGACTGCACAGGTGAGTGACTCTCCATCATGCTGAGGCACTGGGATGGAGTGACCCTCACCCAAGTCTGGACACTTAAAGATTTAAGGTTTAAATTCTGAGTTTGCCCCAAAGCTTACAACATTCCTAGGTCTTAGGACTCCTCCTATGTAAAGCTACAGAATTCTTCAAAGAAAGTGATGCTTAAGTTAAACAGCTGCTGACAGTTCCCAATTCAGTTGTTTTGGATCAAGAGAGAATGTCCTCATCTCTAAGGCAAGCCATTCTCCCACTGCTAAAGTTCATTCTCTTCTAATGCATGCCATTTTAAGGCATGTCATTTTAAGCCTCCTCAAAGAAGCAAGCCTCTTTCGTCCCTTCTCCTACTGAGCTTCATCAGTTTTGGCTGCAGAGATCTCCTGATAGCTTTTGTCATTGATCACCATGTGGTGCCCCTTCCATCAGGAGACTCCATTCAAGCTGCTCCCCTAGGATTTGGGAAGCCCAGATATGAAAACCTTTAAGCTGAGAACTAAGTGCAGCATCTGCAGCATGGGCTAGTGAATGAGCACATGACAACAAGTATACCAGAAAAAGGCAGGGAAAAAGCATGAGGATGTCAAAATGAGGAGAAGCTGCTAATTCCCAGAAGTAAAAGATGCAGGCAATCCACTAACACACAAGGCAGGGACATCTCTCTCATTCTCACAGCATCATTTATTCCTCAGAAAGTGGCTGCATGCAGGCAGTTGCCCACCACCCCATTTCACACCCTGGAGAGCTGAGCCAGAGGTTCTTAAACACAGCCAAAAGCTGAAAGACCCCTGTCCTCAGGAGGGCCCCCCCTGTGAAAGACTGATGCCTGAACAGAGAATGCACAGTAGAAAGGGGAGCCACAATGCTGCCCTCATACATCACCAGTCATTGGTCTTCTCCTGGGCATGAAATGGTCTGTAGGCAAACTTCCAATGAGTATCTCAAGAGACATGGCCTTCAGAAAGGATCTGTGTGTGGAGAGCGGTAGAAGAGAGATAATAACTGATAAGAATGAGTGATAAGAAACCAAAACAGGCAGCTGCCAAAACCTGAAATATCTATAAACACTGACTATGGAGACATGGTTAAGACAAAACATAATGTTTTAACATAGGGTTCAGTGAGTTAGAGACAACATTTGTTTGCTTGCTTGAGAGGGAGAACATAAAAAAACTGAACTTCTCACAATGAAGCAGCAAATAATTACTTTGCCTTATTACCCATTCTTCTTCCTCTTCCCCTCAGCCCTCATGAGTCATCACTCATCCCAGTGCCAGTGTCACAGATCTGCTAATGGAAACCACATTCTGCTGGTGGTGCTAAGGACCAAGTTCTCCTCTGCATAGGAAGAGTAGGGAATGAGCAAACAATTCCAAGCACCCCTGTCTTCCCTCCTTGGCCTGGCATGGCTCTGACATGGGGAAGAAATAAGTTGTGTGCAGGCAGAGAAACTGAGGACAGAAGCTATCCAGGGGGGCTGCAACACCCCTGCAGGAAAACCAGGGAAAGTCAGTTAACATTAGAGAAACTGTATGAGGACTTGGGGCTTTTTCCTCTAAATCCCCCACATCCAGACTCTTTGGGCACTATATTTCCAAACTCACATACCCATCTATAAATCATTTTCCTAATTTCTATTTTTTTTTTCAGGAGGAAATCTAGTATTGTAGGAGAAAAAGTGTTCCTAGGATTTTGGGTTCTTTCTCTTTAATTCCATAGAAGTTACCAGAGACAGTAATTAATGAGACTCTGATAATTATTACTGTCCTTTCATGAGACGGATATTGTGTCTTAAAATATGAAGTTTTCTCATATTTATTATAAATCCTCAGCTGCTCCTACCCAACCATTCAATTTAAGGACATAAGCACCACAGGTGAGTAAGATGCAATTTCCCCCTGTACATTTGTACTATCACAGGTTTCTGAATCTCAGCAGTATCAGAAAGCAAACTCTTTTACCCTTTTCAAAAGCTGATTTACCGTCTCAGAAAGCAAAGCAGCATCGTTAAAAATGCACAGAAATTTGCTGTTCTTAAAATCAATCAAGCACAGCCAGCACTGGCTGCTATATTGACAGGATAAAAACACAAGCCTGCCTGCTGCACCAGCTCCAGCACTGCTGGCTGCAATCTCATCAGGCTGGAGACAAGAGTGAACATTGCCAGCCATGTCTCCACAGAGTTCACAAAGATCCAGCTAAGAGTAATTTGGAGGCAAGCAGAGAAGTATTTAACATTTCCTTAATATCCTTCAGAGGGGCTCAGATGTACTGAAGGTTGAAACCCTGCAAAAAATGGGCAGCTGGGAGCTGTTGAGATGAGAAGAGATTGACTTCAGAGGGACCAAAGAAACTCTTTTGCTTTGAGTGACTTACAGAAGGAGCTGGGAAAAGGAAGGTTTCCTGCTGTTCTTGTTTATCCCAGGGGAAATGGGTTCAGCCAGTGCTGTGCAGCACTGTCCAGCTCCAGCCCTGTGAATCCCTGGTCTTCAGGATCACGGATACCACATTTCCCAGTGCCTCTTGATTCCAACAGGACACCTGAACTAAGGAACCCCCTTCATCATGGCTTTCTGCAGATGAGAATACTGAGTTCTGTTAGTGGGAACAGTCACTTGGTATCTACCATAGGTCACAACTGCTGTTAGCCCTCGAGCCCACACTCAAGAGTCACATCCCCTAAGTGAGGTGCTCTTGGATGACCAAGGCTAAAAGCATTCAGATCCTTTTAAGCAGGACAGCCTGCCAGCTGTGACACACTCCTGAGTGCTGTTTCATGGCTGTCTTCTATACTGATGAACTAACAATGCCACAGCCCCTTTTCTACCTATAAGGCCAACAGATACAGTTGGCTGGCATCCTTATTGTCAAAAACAAATGTGTGTCACCACACCCCAGTTGTCTACTGGGAGAAGTCTCTGGCTCATGGCACTTTTTAGACCAGGAATCCTTTGTAAGAGTTCTAGTTGGTCAGGGATTAAATCACACCATGTTTTTCTCTGCAAACCCATAAATGTTCAAGCTTAAGGGCCTGTACCTACCTAATTGAACAGTCTAGAGGTAGCCTTCTGTAATGCAGATAGTCAATATCTGCTGTGCATCTGTGACATTTTCATGTTCAGCAGAGGTTTTGGTGCAAAATTACTAAGAACTACTCTGGTAAGGGATCATTTACTGGTTTAGAAGGTTGCAAAAATTCCAAAATATAGAATGTAAGACCACCATATTCACTTCATATTTTCAGTGTGAGCCTCATCAAATCTGTAGCAGATGCTCTATCCTCTACTCTGAGATGAGTTTACAGTGAAATAATGGTCTTGAAGTCATCTTTCTATATTGTGAGAAGGCACTCACCACAGGGATTCTGCACAAATGATCAAAACTAGGTATTGAGTTTTTTCTATTCATTCTAGGGACAAAAATCTCATATGGCAGCATTCCCCAAGGGTAGGGAAAAATGAAAAGGAAGAGTAGATTTTAAATATTTTTGTGCACTCTCAAGGAAATTTTAAAATATAGAAAATTTAAGGATGGCATACTACTGATCTTTTTTTTTTCTTGGTTTAGGCTTTTGTTGAACTTCTAGTAGTCACTGGTTAATGCATAATATTCTCTGCAGAGGTACTAAATCATTGTGGTGATGTCTGTGGCATAGAAGCTGAGATAAGGAAAATGAATTTAAGGCTGTGGCAGATTGAAAGGTCTGTTGTTCTGCTGTGATATCTTTGCTAACATAAGTATTGTAACCATGACATTCTTGCTACAGGCATAACATTATCCATCCTTCCATAAACCCACAGGATAGTTAAAAACCTTCAGGGCAGATATACCTCCCAGTACAGCTCCAGTTTCTAGAATATTTGCATATAATAAATGGCTAGGGTGAACTACAAACAAAATATTTAACCAGTGTCACAACTGCATCTGTGCTATCTCAGAACAGTCTCCCCAAAAGCAACATCCCGTTTTTAACTATAGAAGACAGTTCTCTAAGCTGCAGCAACTTGAATGAATCTCCTGATGAACTGAGTCTAGACTACCAGTCAGGGGGTGGGGAAGAGTCTGCTTCATGCAATTATCTGTATTTAAAAAGTGAGTGTAGACATGGGGACTAAACAGCAGGAAAAGGCTCTTACTCAGACTGTGCAATAAAGGGCAATCACATTTGTGATTTGAGTTTCTTGTCTCTTACTTCATGAGTCAGCTTTGCCATTGCAGTTAGCAGACAGACCAGTGGAAATATTTTGAGCACACCTCACTACTCCTTCACTTTATGCTGCATTGGATCCCCACAAAATAAGTATTCTTAATATCATCAGATACTAAATGAGGTTTCAGGTTTTGTCCATGCAAGTGGCATTAGAGCCAGCTGATTTTAACTAGAGTTTATAAGGGGCTTGACTCAACTCCACTACATTAGCTGCAGCTAATGATGGATGTGGTTTTGTTGGGAGCATTTAGGTTTACCACATAATCATTGTTTCAGATCCAGACAGGCTCAATTTACAGAGACTATTTGTCCTTAGGAAAGCTACATTTACTTTTCTGAGCAAAAAGTCTGAATACTCAAAAGACATTTCCCTGGGGTGTGAATGAGGGGCTATTTGGCAGGAATGGAAGTGGCAGCCTGAGAGCCAAAGTCTGCAGAAATCTTGAACCAAAATGTTCTCTCAACCCTCTGATTTCCAGGACTACTTTCACATGCAGCCACAAAAGGAAAATATTTTGCAAAGGAGTATAGGGATAGAGAAAAAATCCTACCACAATGTGCATGCTATTTTTATTAAGTTACCCTGCGAGGATTGGATTTTGCNACCTAGTTCACACCTGTGTTCTCCAACTCATCCAAGCCTTAGCAATTTTTTCCCTGGGACACAGGTTAAAAACAGTGTCTGACTGGGGGTCAGGGCTCCCTAATACAGGCAGGGAAATATTCCCTGTGCCCTGGATTCCAACAGCTCTCATCCATATTTTGTACCATGAAATGCTATGACTTCTGTGATCACAGAACCACAGAATAGTTTGTGTTGGACAGGACCTTAAAGATCATTTAGTTCCAAGTCCTCTGCCATGGGCAGAGACACCTTTTACTAGACCAGCCTGCTTAAAGCTCTTTGCAACCTGACCTTGAACACTTTCAGGGATGGGGCATCCACACCTTCTCTGGGCAACCTGTTCCAGTGCTTCACCACTCTCACAGCAAATAATTTCTTCTTAATATATAATCTAAATCTGTCAGTTTAAAGATATGCCCCCTTATTCTATCACTACAAGCCCATGTAAAGTCCCTCTCCAGCTTTTTTTAGGCCTTCCAGGTACTGGAAAGTGCTCTAAAATATCCTACTCTTCTCTAGACTGAACAACTTCAACTTTCTCAGCCTGTCTCTATAGGAGAGGTGCTCCAGTCCTTTGATCATCTTTGTGGCCTCCTTTGGACCCACTTTAACAGGTCCATGTTCTCCTTATGTTGGTGGCCCCAGAGCTGGATGCAGCACTCCAGGTGATGTCTCACCAGAGCAGACCAGAGGGACAGAATCATCTCCCTCGCCCTGCTGCCCACACTGCTTTTGGTGCAGCCCAGGACATGGTTGGCTTTCTCAGCTGCAAGGACAATATTGCTCTTCTTGACTTCTATGATGATGCCCACAACTCATGTCCTAACCCAAGTCTCTCTGCTTTCATTGGAATATTTCCACTGTCTTCAATGGAGCCATTACAGAAAGCCATGTAATAAGCAGAGCTGAGATTTCAAAGTCTTTATTTAATTTAGTGTCCTAATAACATTGCTTTGCTGTGGAAAGTGAGGGCAAAGATCTCAGTCTCCTAAATGAAATCTTCCCTTAGCATTCGTGCGCCAAATCAAAATAGTCTGTTTAATCAATGAAATAAATGGAACAGTTAAATACAAATAACTTACAGACATTCAACTTCTACAACTCAGAGAACTGGGAAAGCATATGGTGTTAAGTGTTCAGTGAATTCTTTGGCAGATATTCTGGAGGAATAGTAAAGCAGGAAAGCTGACAGCAAAACATAATAGAAAACAAAGAATGTACCACCTATAAATGTTTAGTGCTGCACTTTATTCAGAGTGGACCAACTTTTAAAACATTTGACATCAATTTCATTTGAAAGCTTTGAGCACTTATGGGATTTCTTAATGCAATTAAGTAACTACATTGGAAGAAATTCTTTACTGTGAGGATGGTTAGACACTGGAGCAGGTTGCCCAGGTAGACTGGCAATATTCCAGCTCTGGAGTGTTCAAAGCCAGGCTGGACAAGGCCTCCAGCAACCTGTTTTAGAGGGAGCTGTCCCTGCCCATGTCAGGGGAGGCTGGGACTAGGTGATCTTTAAGGTCCATTCCAACTCCTTAACATTTTATGATTTTATTACACAAATCCCTAAGCGATAATAATAATATCTGAGACATTAAAACCATTTTATTGCCTATGTGCTCTAATGTCTTTGTGCTGGCCTGAAACCCCAAGTATCTCAGCAGCTCAAGCACAGCAACTTTAAACAAGTTCTGTAAGCTGCTGCAGGCACCTTAGCTGTCCAACAAGATGTTACCACCAAAATAATTTTCTCCTGAGGCACTACAAGAGGTCATTGCACATGAGCTTCACCAAGAGTGCTAAAACTGACTATTAGGTTAGACAAAACACTTGCAGGCTCAGAGTAAATGGCCCTGGCTGTGCTGATATGCAGGCAGATTGCACAATGTGCATGATCTGTACAGGAGATTGCTGTTGGAAATTGCACACCAAGTGCTGGCAACTGCCTAAAGCCAGTGGGAAAAAGTGCACAGTGGGAAAAAGGTATGGAGAGCAAAGCTGGGCTGGTTCATCCCGTCTCCCACTTTCTTTGAAGCAGCAGAAGTTATCCCTGAGAGTCACCACAGCCAGAACCTGTCTCACAATACAAGAAAGCCCCTTTTCTACCTTCCTTAGGAAAGATGTTTCATTTAAGTGGCATGAGGTATATATGTTCCTAGATACCTTAGGATGCAGCTAATGTTCTTACATTCATTTTGGAGACATCTCATTCGTGGGAAAATCTGATAAAAACTCTGTAATATGCTGTAAAACCCTTCACAGAAACCAGTGTTTGCCATCAGTCCCACCTCAGCCACAGCAGGTCCCACAAGGAGTTTGGTGTAACTGAAGGGGTGACCAGGAAAAGGCCTGGCAGCCTACAAGTGCTGCCAGAGGGATTCTACCAAATTTTCATGGAAGGGATTCTACCAAATTTTCATGCAAGGAAAAAAGGGGAGAAATACCTCTGTAGTTTCTCTACTTGCACAGCGGTGCAGGGATTGGTACATCTGGCCTCATGTCTTGGAGAAAACTTCTTGCTCTCAACTTTGCCTTGAACAGAAACCATTTACTTAAATCCAGAGAAAAAAAACTTGGTCTTCTGATTCTATGTATCTGTGAAAACAGAGGAGACCTATAAACTGTTTGGTTTACTTGCTTCATGTACCATCCTACCACATAGCTGGCTCTAAGGCCTGCCCAGAAATAGAAGTGGAAAAAACCAGACAGGTATAAGACATCTCTAAATAAAACTTTCTGAGGCAGGGAACAGCAATCCATTCTAACCATTGGTTAGAAAGATACTATTTTCAGCTGTCAGCTATAATTAAACAGCTCATTTTCCTAAGGCAGAAGAAGATCACAAGCTTCCTCCACAGAAAAAGGTTTTGGTTTTTAATTAAGTTGCCAAGGAGCTGCTCTCACAGCGAAGCCTGTGAGATCTTGAGATTGTGGGGTCGGTCTGAGGCTGTCAAATACGTCCACATTTCATGAGAAAAACTACATACTTTAATGAAGACTTAAATGAGCAGCCTTTTAGGCATTTAACCTCTTTTCCTGTTTTGTATCTTTGGACAAATAAGTAGCAGTTATTTGAGTAAAAATGCTTGGAACTATCATGGTCTACTGTGAGTCACTCTCTCTCTCAGAGGACATTTTCCCAATGAGAAGCAAACCAGGACTGCGGGCAAGAGGCAGGATCCCAGGGTGGCCAGAGGGGTCTGGGAGGAAAGAGAGAGGGGATTGCAGTCAGGGAGGAACAAGAGTGGAGGCCCATCCACGGGAAGGGCCTCTCCACACCACCTGTCCTGCTGGGACCAGCTCTCCTCTCTAACATCTGCCGCCACCCAGGGCAGCCACTGTGCATGTCCCTGCCACCTCCTGTCTCCAGGGACTGGGAGCCCATGGACAACCCTGGACAAGCTATAACATAAAGAATGGATATACACCACAATGTAGCAGGGAGAACAAAGGTAGAGACAGAGACAAACACCACTGAACAAACCCAGTGTCATGGGTGTCTGGTGATATAATGCTATTTTTTCCCCTCTCTCCTTCGTCCTACCCTTCATTATTAACTCTGATTTTATATTTCAGATCTCTAATTGCACTATTTTCTAAAGCATTTGTCTAACAATCAGTGAGCTAAACAAAGATGAGTTACATGGCATAGTACTGCTGCCTTGAGCAGAACTTTAAAAAGATGGGCTCTCTTATGTCCCAACAATTCTTCCTTTTCCAGTAATGTTTAGTGTATGTAATTATGTGCCAGATAACAACTTACCTTATTTGACATTTGAGAAATGCCAGGGTTATTTTTCCTTGACTGCTCCCACAAGAAAGGCAGCATTTCTATGAGACCAATGTGCTGAACTGCAACTTGGCATTGCTCTGGTCAAGGGGGGCTGCTGGGATCACTCCCAAATGCTGCTCAAAACCCTCATGCATGGCATGGAGGGCTGAGGGAAGATTAGAAGCCTGTTTCAAGAGTTGTGTAGGCTATGCTTGGTGAGGGTCAGAGAGGAGAGGTTTACCTACCTAGAGACTAGGTTTGCACAAGGTATGGAGAATTAAATGAAACTGTGACATTGCTGTCTGTAATTCCAATTTTTTTTTCCTAAGAACAGACAATATACTGCAGCTCCAGCAGGGGCATAAATGCCTCCCCTTATTATTTTCAAGAATCTCTTTGTTTTTCTAAGAAAACATTATTTCATTAAATACATGCTGCTTTCAAACACCCAAATCAATATTCACCCTTTACTGACAATGCAATCAGACCCTCTGCTTCACTTGATATCCATTTTTCTTCCTAACTTCTCCCATGTCCCTCCCAGTCCACACCATTGCAGAGCTGCTATAGCCCCAACAGCAAAGGCAACTAAGACTGTCAAAAGTGGTGACAGCAGTCAGCACATTCAAAAATCTCTAAAAGCAGTACGGGAAAAGAAGGACTTTCTGCATTCTCTTTACCTTAGAGACCTTGATGCATCCACTGGGTCTGCCCAGGGGAACCTTGTGACTGGGAAAATTCAAAACTTGAACTTTGCAGGTAAGATATAATTATGAGGCTTTGTGGGATTTATTTTTAGGAAGCTGAAATTTGAGAGAAAACACCTGTATCTCTCCATTTGTCTTGATTTATACCTTATCCCCATAAATAAAGATTTCTTTCTATGGCAGCAACATTAAAAAAAGAAAAGGCATTTATTTTTCTATAAACTTTTTACAGTCAACTGTCTCCCCCTTGGTGCTCTACTGGGAAGTGGGACAACTTGCTTTATTTAATAACCCCTGTGTAGTCTGTGCATTCCTTTGAAGTTTTGTATTTCTAATACTTTCTAAATAAAACACCAAACAAACTCATCATATAAAGTGCATCCAGTCACCACCTGAATTTTAATGGTCTGTTTCTGAAGTCTGTTTTTTGCCCCATAGATTTTTAAATAAATGTTCTTATTGTGTGTCTGGGAAAAGACACGACTCAGTGTCAGCTAAACCCATTTAAGTAGCCATTTGCCTCCAGATACAGAAAGCTTGTGCAAAGCTTGCAAAGCATTGCTCTGTGCCCACAAACCGCATAAAGCCAGGGAATTAAGTGGAATTCCCTGACCTAAAGCTTGTTTAGAAAGAAGGAAGGCTAATCACATTTAAATACTGAAAAATCAGAGAACTGCCTGAGTCAGATGTCCCTGTCATGCAGGAACATGTCTCAAGAAAGGAGAGGCTGGACAGGATTTAGGTGTGTATACATTTGCTATTCTCACAGAATCTGTCAGGCAGGTGTTTATGGACTTCCTGAGCCAGAGGCTACATCCAGACAACTACATTTAATAGTTTCTGATGGACCTGGCCTCTGCTAATAGGTACAATGCCTTCCTGAACCCATTTTTACCTGCTGTGACCATGATGTCCTGCAGCAATGAGTTCCACAACTCTGACTCTTTAAGAAGACATCTCTGTGCAATGCGTCTGACCAAGTCACAGGAGTGACTTGCTATTTTTTGTAGCATACCTCTCACCTGCCTTCCCTCACAGCTTTCTGTTCTCTCCTTCTGCTTTACCTTCTGAGGTTAAGGGAATATTTGACTCCACTGGGTAGCACTGGGTACAGTTAGTATTGGAGTTGTGGAGACTGATTTCTACAGCATCTAAATGACTAAGTATTTTATTCTTGGGGTTTTTTTCTCAGTAATTCCTAATGTTCCCTTCCACTTTGAATTTGAATATCAGCTCTTCCCTGAGTGCTGGTAGCTAACTCATGTGTTTGTGTTTAGCTAGGGCCATTCCCTGCCTTGTGCATTAATTGCAGTCACTGATAGGATTTCACCCATAATTTTCTTACCAGGTCAGCCAGCATCATGAAATTCTCACTGCAAGATGAACTCTAGACACCAATTCAAAAATGTAAACTGAAAACAAACCAACTTTGTCTGCTGAAGGGTGAAAATGAGAGAAAATAGTAAGACAAAAACACACTGTTTTACAGAACCTCATCTCTAAAGGAGCTGCTGTTCAGTTGTCTGCTTGGCAGCAAAATTTACAAATCCCTTTATCTTACCAGAGATTAAATTTCCAACCCTACAAAAGATCAGTGTTCAAATACTTCCCAGGTTCTTAACAGTAACCTTAAGAGGGACTTAAGTAGTGATTAAATTTTATATTAATCTCAAGACAGAGAGCATTCAGTAAGTTCATATTTGCTGAAGAAGCTAGAGACTTCTGAAGGAAACTTCTATATCCAGGAGAGAGGGCACCAGCTCCAGAGAGGCTCTGGTTGATACCACAAACAGTTGTTTGTGGTTGCTGTGACTTTCATACCTGTGACCTGGAAATGGCTCGTGGAGGGACATCGTGCCAAGGGTACACTGCAGGCACCCTAGGAGCTGAGCAAAACCATTTGCTTTCAAAGAAGTCAAATAAATACAGAAGAGGTTGCATTTTTGAGCCACCCTAGGAAGAAAACCAGCCAGATGAATCTTGGTTTGTGTGTTAGTTAATTATTTTTAAAATTGACACCACAAAATATATATGCTATACATAGCAGAAGCAGAAAGGAAAAATAGAAAATGTTTCTGTGAGCAACCATAAGTCCCAGGAACTACAAGCTCTGGTAGCTGTAATGGCACTAAATTTTTAAGATAGCTTTAAAAAGTAGAGGCTCTACATGTGGAAGTCAGGTTTTATTTAATTATTAAAGCTTCTGTGGAATAATAAGAAAACAGATCGATCAACCAGATATTTAACAGTGCACAGGCACTGGGACAAAAAACATACTCAATAAAATATATTTAACCCTCTGTATGCATGTGCACACTTTATATGTATGCTCACATGCTGTAGCAAGCCCATAAGAGTGCACCTTCACAGCCTATAAAAAAAAGCATTTCATTTTCCAGCTTGTGCTGGCAATGGACTTTCTTGCCATTAGTGTTCAGTGTTTGGGCATTTCTGGGCAAGGAAATTAATAATCAACAGGCCATAGCTCATACCCAGGCATGTAAATATACTTTATATTTTTCATGTGTGTTTCTTACAGAAAAATGTACTTAATTTGACCCACAGGAATTTAAATTTAACTACAGTTTTATCTTGATGATCACAGGTAACTTTTTTCTATCTTGTATGCAAAAGTATTAGGAATATTAATAAGATCACATAATGATGTTTGTTAATTGATCTATGTTACAGCTTTAGATGGCAATTTTGTGCACACAGTTAAATATAAAGAGACTAAAACTAAGATTTGCTTAATATACAGGATTCCATTTGCAGAAGTGTTCAGTTGAACTGTATGAGTTTGTGTTTTATTTTCTGAGGCTGACAATAAAGAAGCAGGTAACATTTTGGTCAGAGGTGAAGTGCTGTAATATACATCTTTCTGCTTTTCCACAATACTACTTGATTGCTCTGAACTTGAGCATCTAAATTTTTTATCTCATTATGATTAATTATATAACTGTAATTCCAAATAAATATTTACATGGAAAAGCAAAATGGCTGCTTTTGCTCAGAATTCAATTTGGCTTCTTTCCAGCAAACAAATTGAAAATTTTCAGTTTTCATTAACTTTTCCCTTTTTTTAGCTATTACTCATTTCAGCCTTTTTAATCAAAAAACTTCAGTTTCAGAACATTTTAGCTAATTTCATTAAATCTTTTAATGTACATCTCATTTGACTAGATCTAAATAAATTGCTGAACTAACAATAATACCAGATATCTAAGGAAATTGTTTCCCTGAATTTAATTAGACATACAGGCTTCCTTTGGACATCCTCCTCTTCACAAACTACTTTCTGGAGTGACTTCAGTCCACTTCCATGTTTTAAGTGACCAGATTTTACAGGATATTCAAAGCACACAATAATAGTAGCACAGTCTTAATGACAGAAAATGATTAGGCAATCGTTATTCCAGATGCTTGTATAGAAATACATATTAAAAGAAATTCAGATAAGTAACATTTAGCAATATTTCCTCCTATTTGTACCCAGAACTTGTTGCATCAGCTCAACAGCAATAAACTGTTGCTTATTACCTATGTCTCCTCCATGCTGCTGTAACAGAGGATCACTGCAGACCCTGAATATGTAGGTTTCAGCTATACCTTAGACTGTACGCCCAGGTCATGATTTAATTATCCTGCAGTATGACAGCTAGTTTTAATACTTTTAAGAGTGTGCATTGTGTAAATGTGAAGGCATTTAGATGTTCATTGGGGCTTCTAAGCATATGAAATTGTCAGGAACCTGCACAGCACCCATCTGCCTTGTTAGGCACTGAAATGCAAAGTCTTGCCCCTTCCTAAGGAAAACTATGGCCCAGAACTGATTTTTCAATTTAAGGTAATTATTGTGCCAGTACTGTAGCTGACCCACCTCCCAAAGTACTGCTAGAGGTGAGAACTCATTCCTGTGATGAGCTTCCAGCCTGAACACTGAAAGTGATGGTGAAGCATTAACATAACTTCAGGCAGAAATAGCCCAAACCCACTGGTGTTACCCTGACCCTAGACTCTCTAACTATTGATAAAACAGACTCTTCCTCTTTAAAAGTCACTGGGAGATATTTACTGAGGATGTTTTGGGTATTCTTCCACTGCATAGGAGTTTGCCCCAGTGAGAGCACTGACAGCTCTCTCAGCAGTAAGGCCTGAGCGAAACTTGAGACTGACTCGTACTTGCAGGTGGATTTAGCCAGGATGGCTGAAAGAGCCCCTGACCTGCTGCTCCCAGGGGCTGCTGCCCACAGAGCAGAGCAGCGAGGTGGCACTTGTGTTCCCCCTCGTGCAGAGCAGCACGGAGCATCACCCTGTGTATCAGCACAGCATGAAGTGCACACAGCTGGCACTGGTACATCAGGCTGACTCCTGGCCTTTGGAGGTGGACAAGCATCCTGATCAGCCTCTCCTTCTCCAGAGATACCAGGCACTGCAAGAGGAGTGGTGCAAACAGTGGGAATGGCAGCAGCTACACCCACAGCTCTGCCTGTGAACACAGGCAGCAAATGCAGCTGGAGCACAGGCAGGCAGGGATGCAACAGTGACTAGACCTCAGAGATATGGCTAAGAAGAGGTTTTTTAAAGCAGCATTTCTCAGAACAAGCAAAAAGCCCAGAATGGGAATGAGTCTTATAAGAGATATGGACCAGCTCTTTCTCCTGCTGTCCACTGTGATGAAGAGCTGGTAAGGAACAGCTGTCCTCTGCAACCCTGAACTGAGAATGAAGGGCTTTGTGGCTGCATTAATAAATTAAATAATGCTGGAGACCAATCCCTGGCAACTTAAACAACCAGAATGGCACTGCAATGTCCCCAGTGTCAAACTGGATCAGGAGACCTGTTAACAATTTACCTGAACAGATGACTGGGCTGCAGTGCTTGTATCTGTGCCATAGCGGTTTTTTATCTACTAGAAGGAATACAATCCTCACAAAATCCTCTACTGATGTTCCTGGTGATGTTAGTAGGTACTGATGTTAGTAGGCACTAGTTCACAGGAGTTTTGCAGCTCCAAAATCCATTTTGTTCTTGGTTTGGGAACTGTCTCTGGTGTTTGCTGTAGTCATATCTTCCTGGTTTCTCACAGATTTCTGCAGACATTCAAATCCAAGGTGCGGGCACACTTGCTCAGTCTCCTGAAAAAGAACCCCACAACAAATTACAATCCCCTCCACACAGCAGGGCCTGCTATTACCTTGCTAATCAAAGCAAGTACTATCAAAGGACCTGCAGAAAGGAAACTTGCATATATACGTCAAGCTTGTTCCAATTTAAAAAATTGCTCATTGCCTAATTCATTAAACAGTAGGAAGTAGAAATGAAACGTTAAATTTAGCAGAGATGCTACTGCTAATTATTAACCACAGTCTCTCATTAAGCACTTGCCTATCATTCTAATATACAGTATGAACAAAAGAGGATAAAATATAATCTACTAATCAAATTGAAATTTAATGATATCCAATTGAACAAGCATGTGGTCATTTTGTCAGATCAACTGGTGGCTTTATCTTGCTATTGTTAATTAATTGGGGCCTCATTGCTTGGAAATAGTGTGCATTATTTCCATATCACATTTGTTTCTGTCACAAATAAGGACAGAAGTGTACTTCACACCTAAACAAGAAGCACTGCCACAGGATGTAGCTTCAATTGCTATCTTTGTACTGCTTTATTTGATAAGGGACCATTATCTTTACAGGACAAAATGTCCCTGTGTGACTCAGGTTTAACTCCTGCCATGGTCAAAGGAGTTGCTTTGTGTAGACATTACACGATTTACTGCTCTATTTGCTGGGCTCCAAAGCAAAACTGTGCAACTCTTAACTTCCATACTCATCAACTCTAAAAGGCAGATCAATATCCAATTGCTCTGTCCTGGTAGCAAGTTAGTAATTTAGAAATCACCTATTCACACTTGTGTTGAGGCCAGTGTTTCTCACTGCAAATGATGAAATTGCTAAGGTAAATGCTGCCTGTGTGGAACTCAGGAATAATAGCTGAAGGCAATGTTTGCAGTTGTCACTCTTACCAAGAAAATGCAGATTATAATGGCCCGTTTCTTTTTCTGTGAGGCTTGAATCAAGCTAAATCCATTGGACAATATCTTTTCTGTGGCTTTCTCGTTTTTTCTATCTAGCTTTGCAAATCTGAAGTGGGTACTGGGCAAAATAGAAACTTTGTGATCTAGCTGTTGCCTTGGCCTAACAAAGGATTCCTAGGAAAGCATATTCAAATTTGAGCATGCTTCTAAACATACACAAATGGCAACTGCCTTCCACTCAAATCCATTCCCATCTCCTACCATTAGGAAATTAGGAAATTAGGAAATCAATTACAGATGATCCCAGCTGTGACAAACCATGTGAGAGTAAAAGCAATAGGATTTAAATGATTGTACATGTTGGAAAGTTAGTTGCCTGTGTGTCAACTGCTCAGCCATGGTCACTTGACAATCAAAAGGCAACTGCAAAGAGCAATTCATTAGATCCATCTCAGCCTTCTCAGGAGAGAAACTGCCTTCTGAAAAAGTCTGGTTTTATCCACTGACTGCAAGAGTCTCTAGTAATTACCTTTGACTTAGCCACCTCTTAGACAGATAGCTAAGTAGAGATGTATGTCACCTTATGTGCCACCTTATATCTACCATTCACGACATAAAGATAATATTACATATTGATACAGTTTTCAATATATAAGCATTCTGGGTTTCCAGCCTGCACAACTATTTTCTAGGCTGCCTCCTTGATTATTTTCCAGGCTGCCTCCAGTATTTCTGCCCTTTGACAGGATCAAATGCCCCTTGATTCTCCTTTACTTTTCAGCTCCACTGAAATGCACCAATATTTGTATATGGGTTCCACAATATTTGGGGGGGTTTAACAGATAGCTTTAAAAAGCCCCTATCCTGCACTGCTTTGTTTTGCAATTGTGGGCACACAGGAATTCAACATTCCCTACAGCTAATGGTTATCATTTTTCTTTGCTCCAGAAGTTCATTTTAAGACAGATCCAAAATGGCTAAAAGAGCACTTGAAGATGGTCCTGTCTGAAAGAGGTTGTTAACTAACCTTCTGGTTTCCTGTGTTTGGTAAAATCTGCATTGCTCTTTTTGCTAATTCCTCATCTCTTAACCTGCCATTTAAGTTTGTGCCCTTGGCCTTCAGAACCAAACCTTTCTATTTCTTGATCTTGCCAATAGGTCAAGGGACTGATTCTTTAGTTCTTTCTGTCAGACTTTGCTACAGAGAAGATTTTGAAAGCTTCTGTGAACTGTCAGCATTTTCCCTGGTTATTGCCCCTCTCCTTTATTATCAGAAAATTTTAAAATTTATTACAATTGCAACACCTTAATTTCTGTTTGATTTTGTGACTGTCTAATCAGCATTAGCAATTTAGTATAAGTTTGTCCAAAAGGTCATCTTGTCAGGACAGTTAAAGGATTAAAACCAAAAGAATTTGTCTTCAATTACCTATTACATAAAGATTTGATGTGAATGCTGCATTCCCAAATTAAGCTATTCCTACTCCTTTCCTCTAAAAAGAAAGGCTGTCACAGTCTCCCAGTCTGTTTCAATATTTTAATATTTTCTTGCAACACACTGCAAAACAATGCAAACCCAGTGCTCACCAGAATCTTACCTGCAGTTTTTGTCCCCCATCTCCCTCTGCCAAGCACTAAATTTGCACCCCTTGTTGTCTGCTGCCTTCATCTGGCATAGTTTCACCTGTAACCACTCTCGTCACTGCTGATCTCATCACAGATTGATCATGTCAGTTTGCAATTGACTTTACCATGCCATCCAATGCCTTGGAAAGTAATTTATTGTCTCCTAAGTCCAAGACAGTGGAATATTTGATTGTGTTTTTCACAAAACACTATCACAGTTTTTCAGCTATAACTATTCAGCTATATAAGCTATAACTTCAGCTATTAAATTGTAGGACATTTACCTTTTGAAGTGAGCAGGAATGTCTTCATGGCTGTCAGTGCCTCTCTGCAGTAGGGACAAGATTCCAGCTCCACTGACACCATGGTCCTGTCTCTCTCCTTGGCCTCAGAGGCCCTGCTACAAGTTGAACACTATGGCCGTTGGGTATGTGCACACACAGGGAGGAATTTGTCTGGACTAATGCAGGTGGTCCTCCATCTGAATCAGTCAGCTGTGCTGACATCATCAATGGCATGTAGAAGTTTTAGGCTGTGATTCATCTGATTTATTTAGATATCTGCTTTAGGATGACATAAATCATATCTTAAAACTGCCTGCCTCTCACCACAGACCTGAGAGTGACAGTGATTAAATGTGTATAGATACAAACACCTAGAAGTAACATCCATACTAATGTAAACAGTATCAGGGCCAGGTGGCAGGAGCAGGCCAGACAAATGCTCTCTCCACCTCCAAGAAAGGATGATGATGTGTGACCTGCCCATGGGAAAAAGCCCTAGCCTGGGATCCCTCCTCAGTTCTTCTCATGAGGTCTTTGGGCGGGCACTAGTTGGGTGAGACCAAAACTGTGTCAATTGAAGAGGGTCCTGGTTCAGAGAGTTGATCAGAGTAACAACAAGCAAACCAATATGGTTCTCATTACGTTCTCCATTTTTTGCCCAAGATAGCTAGGTTTTATAAATTTCAGCATTTATTCACAAGTATAGAGCTTAATTCTAATTGGATGACAAAAGTTTTCCCACAGTGAATGCTTAACACTCGTTGGTTAATTATATGTCATCATATACACATGTTGCTTGTTGATTGGTTGGCAACTATAAGCACCAAAAGGTATCCGATTTTGTTATGCTTACATATGGCTTTCACATCCTGTTTAACAATCAACTCTTTCTAGCATAATGCCCATTGTATTTGCACAAAGCTCTTTGTCTCTTATACAATGCTTACTGTTTCTTCAAGGATGGCCTAGACCTTATTAAGTAGCTAACCTATATCTACAGAACAAGATTGACCAGAACAGAACATTGCTTGATGTTCTGATGTTCTACAGACCAGGATAGTCCTGTTCCTACAAGTAGCTATTCTGGAGGCTGAAATTGTTCAGCTCTTTGTTCAATTCTTTTAGGGGCACAGCATCTTTGTTCAATTCTTTTAGGGGCACAGCATGGCCTTGTTCCACAAGAAATTCCCCAATAGTCAATGACTTTTCTAGCAAGTTTACAGCATGGACAATCAAGTTTGCAGTCCTGAGTCCATGGCTTGGCACTCTTGATTTAATGCATGTTCCCAGAGTGTCATAGCTACTTTTTAACAGAATCCTGATACCAAGTTTCTCTCTCATCTTTAGGTGCTAAAACAGACTTAGGACCAGGAAATTTTGGTACCTGTATTATTTCTCTCTTTTCTCAGAACACTTAGGAATTTTCAGGATCAATACCTTCTCACAGACTGTATTGCTTTGTTGAACTGCTTTACTGTTAGACAAATCACAGTTTAGTACCACGTGCCATCACCTGGCCTCAGGGAATTAAGCAGTGAAGAGTCAGGATTTAGCCTCTGCCCTGCTAGAAACTACTCATTCTCCCACCTTTGTGGCTTATTTCAGGTGCAGCCTCAGCCTATAGCAGCCTACGAGACTTGCACTGACCTGTCTTAAGAGGAACAGAAAGTAAGACAGGGGCATAGGGATGGAGACAGTGACTGCAATCAAGCTGCCATGCAGACTCCCACATCCAGCTCCTGTAGGAGTCAAGCTGCTGGAAGGCATCAACTTGACACTGTGGGAATCCAGTCTGTAGTTAACCTAACTGATGCTCAGCTTAGGGTGAGCATGATTCAAGCACCTTTGACTCCTGGGAAATAATATGGTAATAGTTCTGTTCATATAAGGTTGTGGTTCTGGAAGGTTCCCCAGTTCTTCCCCCTGATTGGTTGTGTTGTCATTTGGTGTAGAGTTTTACATACTCCTAATCATTGTTTCAGATTGGACCCTTACCCTCAGATCCACCCCTCGACTGACCGTATATACGTATCCTGCCTATCCTATTCTGGATCATTGGAAGTAGTCCTCTACTGTTGCTGGGCTTCTCCCGTCTGTTGTTTTTGTCACTAAACCCTTTTACTTTTTGGACAATTCCATCACATCTGTCCTTTTATTTATCACCACCTTAGTCCCGACTGACACAGTCCCGGGGTCGTGGAGCTGAAGCCGCGACAGCTCCAGGTGCCCACCCGGCCCAGCTGGAGAGCTCTCTTCCTTGGTTCCTCACAGTATGAACAGGAAGAAGAGGTTTTGAATGACATGTCTTTATTTCCTTGTCTTCAGAGTCTGCATTAATGAGATATGCAGATTAACAAACCAAAGTTAATTATTTTCTGACACAAATTAAGGGAGATGAATCACTGATTACTAAAGCAACTTTGAGGTCTCTCTTTGCATGGCTTATGTAAAATAAAGGGAAAAGTGACAGCCACACAAAGCTCTGGTGATGTCTGTAACACCCTTGAGGAAGTAAGCAGGGGGAGATGTTTCCACAAATATATTTCACACCCACCAAAATCATAGAATCGTTTGGGTTGGAAGGGACCTTAAAGATCATCTAGTTTCAATGCCCCTGCCATGGGTAGGGAACTCTTCACTAGACCAGGTTGCTCAAAGCCCCATCCAACCTGGTCTTGAGCACTTCCAGGGATGGGGCATCCAGAAACACTCTGGCCAGCCTGTTACGGTGTCTTATATAAAATCAATCAATCAATCAATCAATCAATCAATAAAAAGAGTGAGTTTCCCATGCGTGCCAAAGTATCTGGAGGACCTTTCACTAACCACACAGCCATGTGTGGCCAGCTGCTATGATCATAGTTTACTTCTCATGAGGCACCTCCAGAGGCTAAGGACATAAATTTGAAATGTAGATGGTATAAGACAGGCCTTTAAATCCATCCAATCTGTCTACTGTATTGCTGCCCTCTCAGTGTGATTTCAGAAGCTTTAGCAGTGCAAGAGCTGTGAAAAACAGGCTTTTGCTCAGTGTACTGGAGCCTTGACATCTGAACCACGCCAATCCAAGCACAGTAGATTTTGTGACACCTAAAATCAGAGTCAGCCTTTTC
Source organism: Leptocoma aspasia (assembly GCA_013399835.1). Classification (NCBI taxonomy): domain Eukaryota; kingdom Metazoa; phylum Chordata; class Aves; order Passeriformes; family Nectariniidae; genus Leptocoma; species Leptocoma aspasia. The sequence goes on along the minus strand of VXAX01001071.1, from coordinate 927,702 downwards.
TCCTCTGCCCTGCTGAAAGACAGTACATTGGTAGCTGCCCACCTGAGAGCCCAACATAGTAACTGCAAAGTTCTATGAAGCCCAAAGGTGAATATGTGCCAATAAACACAAAATCAGCATTTTGTGAGCAACTGTGGCACGCAGGTCTCAAGTAGTGAAATGTTCTGTGAGTTTCCTTCAAGACAGTGCTTCCATCAGTATCGGAAAAAGTCAGCAAAGTTTTTACATCTCACCCAAGCAACTCTCATAAGCAACAAAGAATGTTGTGGTCCTAAAACTTCACATTTCACAATAGGAATACAGACCAATTTTGATCATTTCATGTACATGAATTTTCAACTACTCAGTGTCAAGTCATCCTTCTGAACCTCTTAGCATCCATTCAGGATCCTGCTCATTAAACGAATGTCCTTCAACACTCAAGAAGTCACTTGTTCTAAATTCAGCAATGTAGCAAGGACATGTTCTTGCATTTCCCTTCATTGCCATATTGTCAGACTCCCAATTAACACTCAAGATCCTATTTCCATGTCATAGACAGAGGTGATAGGAGAATTTATGCAGTTTAATTTGAAATATTGCCCTGTTCCCTGCAATTAAATTTATTTCTCTAATTTGGATGAGAAGAAAAATTTCTTACTCTGCTACATCCATTTCTGTTATACCTGGTGATTCTGCACTAGCATTTGCCTCATTAAATCAAATGTCCCTATATGACACTGATGATGTTAAGATTTGGAACAGAAACTTTAGGATTAGTCCCAGTAGACAAAGAAGATAAATGTCTGTATGTGGATGCACTATAATGCATGGAAGAAGTAGGGTGTAAGAATGGCATGTGTTGGCACCTAGATTAGCTCATCATCAAGTTCATCGCATATCTACCAAGAGTTTCTGCATGTCTCACACCCAGGCTGGGTTAAAAAAGGAGAGCCTAAAATAACGAACATCCTACATCAAGACTAAAACAAAGATTCAAGATATTACACGATGATGGTAAGAAGATGAGGAACAGGAAATTTCATTTAAACATAAAAAACTTTCTACCTGAACGGGTGTTTAAAAATCATAGTTGTGGAGTCTTCACTCTTGGAAATATTCAAAACCACACCTGGCATGGTCTAAAGCAAACTGTGCATTGGATTAGATAATCTTCAGAGGTCCCTTCCAACCTCCACCATTCTGTGAGTCTAATAGGGCTGGATCCTTAAAACCTCTTCTTAAGGAGACAAATAATCATGAGCAAATTCTCTGAATGAGATGCAGTGGGATAGTGAGATGAGATCAAGGTCACCATCAGCTTCTGTGGGTGCAAAAATGCTTATCTGAAACTCTCGGCTGCTCATCAAACTATGGAGAGCCCAGGAAATTTGATGAGTACTCAGTACTCAGAGTCCTTTGTACATTTTTCCTCCACAATGCATATGGACCAGACTACCTTGTCTATCTGATCAACTTGATCATCTCAGATGCCTGACTGGTGGGTATGTGACTTGGACACACGTGTCTTAGTGCTTGCAATCATTCAGGAATGAGGGTGGGAGAAAATGAGAAAATAACCTTTCCTTCCATATAACATCTGCATTTGGACTTTATAACATTGTTTCTACAATGGTGCGGCATTATTTCCTACGATGATGTGATGCAATATGTGGCAGCGTGAGCAAGCTTTTTCTTCTACAGAAGCACTGTAAAATTCAGTGCACAAAATTTAATGTAACATTTCCTCAGACGGGATAAATTAATACTGACCCAACTCTTGACCTTTGTTCATTTTCAAACTGCAATTGTCTGCTTGTCTAAAAGATATGGGCTAGTTCAGCTAGGGGAAACCCAAGGACTTTTGTTTCAACCCAGGTCAGCCCAGACTATCAGAATGAACCCTTCTTGCCCCAGACTTGACAGCTACATTAACTTATGAGTACTCAGTTAAAAAATACAACACATTATGTCTAATTTTGCACATATGATTTTCCATTTTAATGCTAGAAAATAGTGCAAATTGTGATGTTAACAGAGTAGCTCAAACTAATCCTATTTTTTTTAGCTTCCATCAAATTCTTAAGGACTGTGAGACTCACTCCTGTTCAACTCTTTTTACTCTTTGCCTTCTTTTATCTTCAAGCTCGAGCACACAACACTTTTATGAACAGACTGTTTTGACAGTACCAACAGTACAATGATGAAATATGCTGCATGTCAAAGGCAAGCAGCACCATCTGCCAGCTCTTTCAGAGCACTGCAAGGAGCAGCAGGCTTACACCAAACTTGGGCAATCCTGCAGGAGAACGGGGTCAGAAAAGGAAAGATGATATTTCTCACACACTCCCCAATTCTCTATAAAATTCTAGAGTAAAGATATCTGTTATGTGCCATTGAATCAGTTCGTGACTCAAACTAATCAAGATTTTTTGAAATACACCAAACTACAACATATTTTTCTGAACACTTTGATTTGTTGCAATAAAAAAGCATTCAAAGTAATATGCTCATTTAATTTAAAGGCTTTGCGGAAAAGGTTTCTTAAAGTCCAAGAATGATATCTAGCAAAAGAGATCTGACCACAGGCATTCACATATAACCAATATTCTCTTGTCTCAGATGCTCCTCTAATTTCTCCCCCAGACAATCTCTAAAATAGAGTTTAAGGGCTGTCTCTAGTCCACCCATTTCTATTCTTTCACTCCATTTGCTCTCCATACCCTTTCCAGATGTGTGAGTATCTGAATGAACATGAACACCTCCCTTCCTGTAGAGGGAGAATTGGCTAGAGACTTTCCAAATATTTTTTTTAAGAAACTTTTGGGAAACAATGCTTTTTCTGGTAGCATACAAGCAGGATAGTTATGAAAACAGCCTCCTCCTCTGAGGAGGAGTTGATCCAAGCCATTCTCCCTGATAAAAGAAAAGATAAAAGAAGTAAAAACAAGATAGTTCTTCAGACCTCTAGCTTCCAAAGAATAAACATATGCCACAGCTCTGATCTCCTAGAAATACCCTTTCCTCAGACTGCTCTTCTGTACAGTAGTGGGAATTAACTTTCTGATGGATGGCATGTTTTAATTAGTGACAGTACCAGACTGAGTGAGGGGAAAGGAAGATAAGTTATTCTGCAGATTTGCAAATTCTGGCACAGAAAACATGTAGCACAGCAAGATCTAAAATCCAAGAGGATCCAAATACTAACACAAGGCAAACACATGGCTTTTCAGATGCTTAATACAGACTTCACATACTTCTAACAGCCATCAGTTGAGTCCAGACAGAGTACCAGCTGGTGTCTGGAGATAAGGTGTTTTGACTTCTAGCTTGTCACTCATTTGTCACTCAAATGAAAAACTGCAGAACTCACAAGATTACTAAAACAATATTTGAAAAATAAAGGACATCACTCCAGAGAAAGCCAGTATTCCACATGTTAAACCAACAAGTGTAGGCAGAGGATCAGCACTGAGTTGGTAGCTGGTTCTACTCATATAGTATAAATCAGGCTTGTGAAATACTAAATAAAACAAAGTAGCAAAAAATATGCATGTGGGATGATCAGCTTCTGGCTCATCCCACAACCTGCCTGGCCAGGCTGGCCAGTGGCAAGACAAAAGGACCCCCTGTGGCTTTCAGTGGTGGTTCTGTGTTCCTTTGCAACCTTGCTCATGCTCAACCTCTCTTTCCATGGGAATTCTGCAAATTGCAATGTTAACACACAATTTACTATATCAAATATTTTTGTACTAGAAGGACTCAAGTGAAACTGGCTGTTGTTACATTTTAGCATCTTTCCTGATAAGTTACCTATCTTTCAGGTCTTTGTCACATGCACAACCTCACAGTCACAGGCAAGTGGCAACTCAGGCTGAGTACTGATGAAGAGGAGCTTATAGAAAAATATTGCAAACTTCTTACAGAGTAATGGCCACTGCTGCTTTCTGTTGTATAAGAACTAGACCCACTAACATAACCTCAGTGACAAATGACCTTCCCTGCTGCCTTCTCTGTCAGTGCTGTCATAAGTCTTTGTTGGATTATATGCACACAAAGCCACTCACACACATCTCCAAGGGTTCTGCTGAGATCCCTACAAGCTAAAGCCATCAGAGCTGCCACTGAAAGGAACATACTGTGCTCGGGTCTGCAAAGGGCACGTAGTCTTACACAGAGAAATGGCACAGTGGCATCTAGTGGCTATCACTGCCTTAGCTGATACCAAGCAGCAATAACTCTTGATTCATTACAGCCATGACCTGCACCAGTGCTGAGACAGGGGAATAGAAAAACTGTATGGCTATAAAAGCTAAACTATAAAATACAAAAGCTAAAGGAAAGGGGAAATCTGGAGGTCTGTCTTTCTGCCTCCCTTTCCCCTGCAGAAAAACCCCCAGGCACGAGGGGCCAACCCCAGGCTTGGCCATTCTCAATAGCTCCTCTAACAAACAGCTTTCATGAACTCATCTTTAACTTCTTCCCAGCTCTCTTTCATCTGCTTCCACATATTCCACAAAAAAACTTCTTGATCATATGGATATTTGTACTATACAGGTATTTGTCATCTATTTTCATTGTTTACTCATTACTAGGAAACAGGTCAGTCCACTTCTTTCTAAGCCCCTGTCACCTTGATGCCCTTCCCTAAAATAATTTCAATTTATTGTCGGGATTTTGTTTAATAAAGCAGTTCCATTTTTTTGTCATGGTGCAAATAAATGCAAGCTTATATATTATTCAGCTAATGAGGGAATTTATGTTGTCTATTAGCAACTCAGGCTAAGAAACTCCAGAAAAGCAAACAAGGCTGGTGGTAACTGCCCTACACAAGCTTTTTTTCAACCCCATCCTCAAAATAATCAATTCATTAATGAAAGCTAGATAAGCATTTGAAAAAATAAAACAGCAATATGAAATCAGGCCATATGAAATCAGGCCAAAGAATCAACCAGTCTGTATCTTGGAAGAAAAATACTGCCTGCCATTGTGTACAAATACTCTGGTGCACTGCACTGCCATCCCAGACTGACCAAGCTGAAAGGAGAGGAGTAGGACAGGGCTGCAGAACCCTGTCCCATCAGCCAGCACCCGCAGGGATGCAGGTACCACTAGAGCTGCCTGGATTTGCAGGCTCCCACTTCCAGCCAGACTTGCTTCCACAAGTCTGAACCTGAAACAACCTGAAACAAACAAACTAGTAGAGATCTACATCTGTAACACCTAATAAATATACCCCTTCACTACCACTCTTGGTATTTTCCCCTTCTTTGTATAGTTTCCCTTAGTGTACGTACACTCCTGTACTTTTCAACTCCCTCAATATCTGCTCTCTTAGTCTCGTTCCATCACTTCTCAAATATCCTTTAAAATCAACGCTTCTGAAAGCTTCACTAAAACATAGGCAAAGCCAGGCTGGCCTTATACAATGTGTTTATTGAAGTTTAAGGCAAACTCTCTTCTTCAGGGGTAGAAGAGAATCAGTACACCCCAGAGCAGCTAAATGAGGACGGTTTCTCTATTCAATGACTTAGTAAAACAAGACACCAAGAGGGGAAGCTGAGGTGCACTCACGAGCTATACATGAGATGTCTGAAAACACTGATTTCTGCTGAAACACATATTTGTAACAAGATCATACAGCTTCAGCCTTTCAGGAACAACTAGAAAACATTTGACTGGTTTTAAACTTATTTACAGTCCCTCTAACACAATCTGACAGGAATATTAGGTCTATGGTGCTGTCTCTTAGATTTTCAGTAGGCTCATGCTTTGACTTTCTTGAGCAGAGGTGTTAAGTAGCCATACAGATGCTGCAAACACATGCAGTGCTTGTCTAGCAGTGTTATAGTGATTTGATGTGTAGAACTACACAGAGCTATTAAGCTTGTGTGGAAAAAGCTTACCTCAGCAGAAAGCCTTGCACAGAAATAGTTTGTCATGCAAAAGAAAGCATTAACTATGCTAGCTAGTGTTCACTGTACAGGTACGTGGCAGAGATGGGCCTTTGTGGAGTCAGGACCACTGGAGGTGATCTTCAGAGACAAAGTTAAGTGTGGGTGCTCAGGGTCATACTCAGAGTTTTAATTTCTCTAGGGATGAAGGTTGCAAAACCTTCGTGTGCCAATGCTCAGTCACTCTCAAAGTAAAAAAATGTTTTTCCATTACGTAACCAGAATTTCCTTTGTTGGAATTTTCCTTGGTTGAAACATATCCCCTGGTCCTTTCTAAAGGCATAGTGAGAACTCAGGCTCTGAGGAGGCTCTCCTTACCAAGGAGAACAATCTGTGCTCACAGGCATTCAGAGTGACTTCCAAGGCTTTTCTATACAACAGGTCAGCCTATATGTCATACATTCAAGTCAAGCCTATTTTTCTTAATGAAAGACAGCTATTCTTACTTTATTACAACAGATTTTTCTCCTTGGCACAAACAGTCAAATAAAACAAGGCAGTCATTACGTTGAAAAATGTCAAGACACTTACTGAACTTCCATAACATTAGGTATCCACAATACTTGTCTTTTCTTGACAATCCCAGGGTGACTTCCAAAGTGACAGATAGTGTGGCCTGCCATACAACTACACATGACCTACTCAGCTCTGAGATCCATGAAGAGACTGCAGTTCTATGTTTAGCACAGAAGTGAGGCTCAACTGGAAATGCTCCTAAAGGATCCTCAGAACTGCAATACAGTCCTCTGCACCACGCATCACATTACTTCCTGAAAATCGTATTGGTTTTGTGTAATTTTTTCTTTTAATGCAGAATATTCTGGTAGATCTGCCAGAAGAGGCAAAGGATTTTATTTAGCTGCTGAAAATGCTGTTTCTGTGCTGTCAAGCCTTGTTAGATACTTTAAGCTAGCAGGTTTGAGACTTGCTGTGCTTGCAAGCTGCTTGATCAAGTTGAAGAAAACAGTGAAATGAACCCAGAAGTAACTCCTTTTTTTTCAGCAAAACATGAATTTATTTTTGCATTTTGTTCCTATTCCCACTTTGGAAATGAAAACACAGGAAGAATTGCCATTATGTACTCTTTGGAACAAATTTTGGGAATTCCTCTCTCATGTAACTAACTGAATTTGAAAGGTTTTCATGCTTCTAAACTGGATGCTCATGCTTGCACCCTCTCTGATACTCTGGTATCTGAGACATCTCCTCCTGCATCATGCATTCTCTTGCTTCTCACAAGTTCAGCAGCATCCTCAGCACAGAGGCATCCTCAATAAACCAAATCCTTATTGACTATTTTCCTTTTGCCACTGAAATCTGAGGGTTCAGTCTACGCTAACTTAAGCTACTAGAAGTCAGAACTATCGGGGTCCTGCCAGACTCTTGCCTCTGAACCTGCCCCTTCCCTTGTGCAGGTGTTTCAGAGAATTTAGATTAAATTTAACTGCTGAATACAAAGCCATGAGCTGTCAGCTGGGTCTCCCCACGTTCCTACCGCTACTGCTTCCAGCAGCACCAGAATGGAATGGGGTCACACTAGTGACACCTTCATCAACAATGGCCACTCCTCCAAAACTTCTTCATGGGCAACAGCAAAACTGATCTGGCAGCTATTAACATTAGAAGTACTAAAAAAACAGTATTTGCTGCTGTTTTGAAGGAGTGAGTGCATCCTCAGATCCCAGGAGAACAGAGGCTTCAGAGCCCAAGGGAGGAACAGGTATCCTGTATCAAACAATATTCTAGAAAATGCCACTAGAAATCCTTCTGATTCATGTTGCAATCTCGCTGTCTCACTTGGGCCAGATGAATGACAGGTGACTTTCTGTGTCAGCTTGTGTCACTGTTACCTCTCTCGCTTGCTATCAGGATATAACCTAAGAGAGGAGGCATCTGGGAAATGTGATACCTTCTGTTATGCATAAAGAATAAACCTCATACTGCAGCAGTCTGAGCTGTGGCTCCATGATCAGGTCAGACTGGTGCCTCTAAAAGTACTGGGTTTCAATGCCATTTTGAGAAGTGATGACAAAATGGCTGTGAAAGAGGCTAATCCCAAATAAATTATGATACAAAGAAGTGGAATGACAGGTCCCCCTGGGAACCTGAATGACCATGATAGTAAAGAATTGGGAGAGAAAGGCCTGGATTTTAATAGGTGAATGCTCCATTTAAGCAACAGAAGAGGACAGATGGCTGATTCTAGCCTTTTGGTAACTCCAAGTGACTAAAATTAAATGCATGTTAATAACACAAAAAAAAAATTGTGTGAATTTGCCTATTCCTTCAGGCAAAGGATGTTTTACTGTGAACTGCATTACAGAAATACTCAGCCCTATCTCAATTCGGAAGTCAGAAAGCAACCAGAACTTGTAGAGTCAGAATGCCTCTGTGTTACACTCCTTATACTCATCTGCCAAGGCAGGAACTAGGCAAGACCCCTGGAATACAAGACTATTTCTTACATTTATAATATTGATTATCTCGGTGTCCTGTACAAGTGTTCTTCAAACACAGCATTTCCTTTGTCTGGTAACCGATTTCAGGTCTGGTGTCAGCTGGGTCCCCTGCACACATCCATGAGCTGTCACAGGCTCATGCATGGAACGATGTATCCTCATCAGCCTGCTGACCTTGGAAATCTGCAAAGGCCCTTCTAAACCTGTCCCTGCAAATATCTATGGATCTTTAAATGTAGACTCAATAACATGTCTCATTAACCTCTACAGACAAAGTATCTTTCCTCTATTCCCCTTTGTATGCACCATGAGACTTTTTGGCACTGATACGTCGAAGTTCATGTTGCAGTAGAGAAACAGCATTTAAATCTCTGTCGAGACGCCGTTCAAGCACTGTCTTGACTGAGATGGTAAAGCCCCACGCGAGCTCATTACCACCCTTAATGCGCTCTGTCTGAAGGCAACTCATTTGTCACACAGCCTCTATCGTTTCCCTGTTTCCATCCTTATTTATCACTCGACTAATATTTGTCATGGTGCAGGTTTTATCGGCACTATCTTATGCCTATTTCCAGAACACACATAAAAACGTTGAACCGTTTCCTGCAGAAACTCGCCAGGAATCTGACGAGGAAGTAAAAATCTGTCTTTAAAGGTTCTTTTTCGGCAATAAGTACTTTAACGCATGCTTCTCGGTGCTGTAGAAATGCTAAATACAACCATTCAACTTACTGTAGCAGACACCCGTGGAAAAGATACCACTCTTATCCTTCTGCAGATCCTTCTATTAGCCATTCTCTCCCCTTGGCCCCAATTCTCAATTTTCTCTGCTAATTTACACGCCATTAAACGATTTTTTTATGATTTCTGGGTTGAGAATTGAGAATTTTACCTGGAACTAACGTCTTGCTAATTGCTCAATAGTGCCCTAACTCTCATGTTTAGTTTTTTCACCATACCAGGTGAACATACGAGACACTTTCGAGAAATACTCAAAGCAGCTCCCGTTTGCTTTAGGAATCAGTAAAATAATATACATGTTTTGTCTTAAGATTTACAAAGTGCCACAAACCCGAACGTGCCTGCTCAGCAGCCTGCCCCTTTTACGGATGGAAATACCAAGATGTCAATATTTTGTAGCCATTCTGATTAAAATGTTTAGTCCATATATCTCTGTGTCCCTATTTCTGAAAAAACTTGAGGGTGAAAACGGCCGTCCTTACCGTGCTAACAATTTCATTCTCTCAAAAACCAGGACTGAACCGTACTGAAAAGTGTGATTTGTGAGCATGAAGCAGTGAAGATGTGGATGGGGATAAAATTTAGACTTCAGATCCAACTGCTGAAAAAATTCTATTTCAAAGATATGTTAACTTCAGCTACTATTACTACAGTACAAAATTCACAGCTCACTTAATCGTGTAATCCTAGCTCTGCAAAAGCCTTTGTCTGGACCTGTACCCAATATATAGCCCCAAGCCCTAGGGCCCACCTGCAATGTGCAATCTCTGGGGGAAGGGACGGAACGAGGCAGAATACCAGCTTTTCCAATCAGTTGTTCCCAGTGTTTTTTAACTGGGATGCTGATTTTTCATACTGAAGAGCCACCTATATGCTGTGCTGCTGGACGCAAACTTTCCAAGCGTCTGTCGAATGCAGGCTTTAACCAGGTAACCAGGTTACCCGGGGTTTAACAGCACTTTTATCAGAATGCACCAGTCCTCTCCCCCTGCTTGTATTTCCCTGCAGCAGACTCAGCCGGGCTAATTTCTACACGCGAGCTTGCGACTTCAAAGCTTTCTTTTTTTTTTTTTTCCCACATCTAGATCCATGCCTTGGTTTTCACAGAGGCTGTAGCAAAGCAGCTCGGCCACCTAACAGGATAAACCCCGGCCCGCCTTCCTTCTCCCTGAAGGCCTGCGCGGGTTCTGGCCCGGGCACCCGCCAGCGCTGAGGCGGGAGCGGCTGCGGGCGCTCTGGACAGGGAAAGATCCTCGGAAAGTGCTGGAAGCAGGCTGAGGGAGCTTTCNGGCTTCGCGGGCCTCGTCGCGGCGGGAGGGAGCGGGGCCCGAGGCCGTACGGCCGCTCCGGGGCGGCGGGCGGAGCGGAGAGCCTNAGCTGCGCCGGGGGAGGTTTAGATAGGACATTAGGACGAATTTCCTCACACGTAGGGTGATTCCCTATTAGAACGGGCTGCCCGGGGCGGTTGNAAAATTATAAACACAAAGTTAAAGCCCTTTCTAACCTGAAATATTGATGAACTGGGCTTTTTACTGTCATCTTACAACTCCCTGAGGTTGGTACCTGAGAGAAGGCTGTAGCCAGGTGGGGATCGGCCTCTTCTCCCAGGAAGCCTGCAGTAGGACTAGAGGATGTAGTCTTAAGCTGCGCCGGGGGAGGTTTAGATAGGACATTAGGACGAATTTCCTCACACGTAGGGTGATTCCCTATTAGAACGGGCTGCCCGGGGCGGTTGGTGGAGTCACCGTCCCTGAAAGTGTTTAAGGAAGGACTGGACGCGAGACTCAGTGCCGTGGTCTGTTTGACATAGGGGTGGTCGGTCATGGGCTGGGTGTGATCTCGGACTTCTTTCCCAGCCCCATTGATTCTGTGGGGGCAGCGCTCGCAGTCGCGGTCCGGCTGTAGCCGGTCTGTGCCGCGGGGGCGGAGGTACTCGGTGGGTTAGCGAAGCACACGTAGAGAGATCCTAAAGATCCCAGCAGAAAAAAAACAAACAAAAAATCAGGAAGAGAAAACGATGGCTATCTCTCACCCTAATCAAAGACCATCTTTGATTTCAGTGATTTGAGTAAGCGGCGGTGTTGTGTGTGCCTGGCTGCCCTGCCTTGCGATCTGTGCTTTGAGGGCAGCAAGAGAGCAGTGACCGAGGTCGAACGGAGGAGTCCGAGGGGGGCTGGTGTTCCCGTCCCCTGCCCCTGCTGCAGCCTCTTGTGTGCCGGAGGAATCGGTGAACGATTCCCACTCGGGCCCTTCGATGGAAACGCCGAAGGTGCCGGGAGCTCTGCCCCAGGCTGTGGCTCGCCGAACGCACGTTTGCAGGGATGTGTGGGCCTCGGCACACCGAGCCCTGCTGCAGGAGGGGGTAATTGTAGGAGGAAGTTCACAGAATCGTTGTCATCATCCTGTGACAAAAGCTTTTTTTTTTAATAGATCTCCTGACCTGCAACTTTGTGGTTCAATTAGGACTAGTAATACCAGCAGGGACTGGTAATACCTTAGCTGGTTTATTGATACTTCTGTCTGTGTGATTTGCTTATGTTAGAAAACAACTTTTGAAGTCAGATTATCTATTTTTTTTCCTTAATAACAAGGACAGATTTGCATTTGTCTGGCTTGATGCTTGTAGGAAAATGATCTTTTTCTTTGCTGAAGTTGAATTAAACCTTGACTGTTTCACTATAGAAAGCAAAGTTATGCCACCAGTTCATGACTCATAGTTTAAAAAATAATGCAGTGATGGGAGACTAGGTGAATTTCACCATGTACTTTCTTTTGGAAGTTCTCTTTAGCAGGTATATTTACATAAGCTAGAACTTCTCTCTTTCAAGGGACAGAAGTGGCTGAACTGAATTCTGAGTGTATTCTGCCAAAGATCACCTAACAGGTGAAGCAAGAATATGCTGATCTCAATTTAATGGTCTCATTCTGTCTAGAGGAGGTTTTTTCTCTTGAGAATGACTGTAACATTCAAGAAGCTTTTTCCATCCTGTTTTTTCTTACTCTACCCCAGCAGCAGCTGCTACTGTAGGTCATCATAACATGCTGTGACAGCCACAGATCCCCTTGGAAGTCAGTTTTTCAATGCTGACAAAATTCTGCTTATTTATGGGTGTACTGAAGAGACAGCCAATCTAACACATACATCTGGTGGTGGAAACCAATTTTGATCACCCCAGAAGAAAAGTGTTGGGTCCTCGTGCTGGAAGAAACCATTAGGATGGGGCAGTGGTGCAGTGGAGAGGGCACTGGTTTATAGTGTGGCAATTCAGTCCTGATCTCTGCTTGAGTAACCTGGAAGATGTTACTTCTGTCAGCTTCACTCTCCTGCAGAATAGGAGTAATGAAACTGGCTTTTATTGCATGGGACTGATAAAATATAGGTGATGCTGTGCAGTCTGTATACCATGTGCTGTAGAGTTTCTGTATCATTGACCTGTTTTTCTCTCATGTTGAATCTTGAGAGAGAATGTGCAGCTTCCCATTCAAGTTGTTAACCACTTGCAGCAAAACTTTTTTATGTCTGGTTCTAACTTGGGTGTCTGAGCCCTTACTCTCTTCAGTCTTTAGTGGATTAAGAAGAGTCTTTGGCTGGCTGGATTTTGTTACAGAAATGCTTGTCATCTCTCATCAAGTCATCTCTCAATCTCCCTGTCTAGGTAGAAGGAAGGAAGGATTATGAGATGTTTTGTACAAAGTCTCAAGAAATAATAAGTTCCAGAAATTATCAGAAGTACAAAGCCATAAGAGAAAGCAATTTTCTTCTCTCTTTTAATGTTATTTTTTTAGCGTTCTCAGGGTGCTTGAGTTGTTAATCAGATTTAGCTGTTGTTCTCCAGTCTGTTCCTAAAGACATAAATCAATGGTAGACTAAGATCCTCATGAGCAAGAATGATGCACTACCAATGCATCAAGTGCTGGTCCTAAAATCAGTGTAACTGTGCCAAGCCTGCTTGGGACAGTCCTGCATGATGGGATCCTGTAAAAAATGTGTTTGAGTGCCTGCTGTGCAAGAGGTTTGAACAATTGGCTTAGGAGTTCCTATAAGAACTGAAAGAAAACATAGCTGATGGTAGGGATCCCTGCAGAAGTTCTGGTGGTCTGGTACCAGCAGGAGTTAGGGTAGGAGCTTTGTCACAAGTCTCTCTGGAGAGCCATAGCAGGAGTGGCACAACTCCAGCTTTAGGTACAGACCCTATTTTACGTGATCCTATGGAATCATGTCTTAAGGGAGGAGGGAGAGCATCTATCTTGCCTTAACTTCCTTTTTTATCTGGTCTAACTGGAATCCCTTCCCACCACTGCTGATTTGCAAAGAGTGGGGAGATGATTTAGCCATGGAAACAGGAGAGTCGCAAATGCTCAACAGGACTGCTGATGTCTTTGCTTTTCGTTGTAGGCACAGTGAGCTGCACTTGGTTCCTGGCAGTGAACGGTTTGTATTCGGCCAGTGATGATGTGATAGAGCTCACACCAGCTAACTTCAACAAGGAGGTCATTCAGAGCGAGAGCCTGTGGCTCGTGGAGTTCTATGCCCCATGGTAAGAACTGCAGCTGTGTACTTGCTTGCTCTTAGGACAGAGAAGCAGCACAGGAATCTGCTGCTGATAGCTCAAGGTTTCATTCAGTTGTTGGCAGCACTGTTGTCAGTTTGATGGCCTTGTGACTAGCAAAATAGCTGTACTTGGAATTCCTGCTTTAAATTGTTTTCATGAGGGGAAAAAGGCAGGAATTCGCATTTCAAGTTGGCAAACAGAGTCTGGTAGCAAAACCTATGCCATTCTTCTACTTGATTTTTTTCTGGTTAAATTAGTATTAAAAATGACTGATTAAAGTGCAGTAGGTAAGAGAAAGTCCCTCACTTTTGTGTTTCTGAGCCTAATTCTGATGTGAAAGCACCGATCTGAATTCACACTTAAAACTTCCAATTTCCATTTAAAAATACTGGCTTTGTGGATCTTAATTTAGCATCCATTTTTGTCTTCTTTCTGCTCAGGTCCAGAGTATGGAGTCTCTATTAGATTTAAATTCTGGTGATATATATATTCCATCTTTGTACAAATCCTCTGTGATATTTCCATCCAAAGCTCCACATTCTGGAGAAAGTGGCCTTTTGTTGCAACAGCTTGACTCTGTCTGGAATGAGAGGTTTAGGGGAAGCCTTGCTGTGCCTCTTCTAATGTTGCTTCAGTCTATATAATGGGAAGGTTTTTCTTCAGAAGCCTGAGTGATGGTATGATCTTGTGGCATAGGCTCTTTTTCTCTTCATGAGGAAATCCTCAGTCTCCTACAGTTTGCTGTAAGTGACTGTGAAATAGTTGTCAGATCTGAATGACATTTACCATTTTTATTGGGGTTTTTGTTTGTTTATTTGTTTGTTTGTTTGTTTTCTAAAAGGTGTGGTCATTGTCAAAGGCTAACTCCTGAGTGGAAGAAAGCAGCAACAGCTTTAAAAGTAAGTTTAGCCTTTCAAATGTGCTTGTGGAAGTGGATTGAAGAGAGTTTGGCTGTTTGACATCTGGATTGGGAATGTGGAGGGGTTTGGTCCTTAAAAACATTATCACTTTAATCATACCTGTCTAACCAGAAAAGTGTTATTCAGGCACCTGAAAACTCGTGGTTTTTGTTTGATTTTTTGGTTTGGTTTGTTGTATCCTTTTTAAAAGAAGCCCCTGAATTGTAGAAGAAGAAAGTCAGTTCTGTCCCTGTGAATTCCCATTACTCTTCTCTAGGACTGAAAACAGTTTTGTAAGCCATTGGTGTTGACTATTCTTTTAATTACAGAAAAATTAGTAATGTTGTGATTAGCTGAACTCTTGCCTATGTAAAATATATGTATTCTCCTTCTTAGAAAACCAAACAAAAAACCCAACTAAATAATAGCCCAAACAATTTAAAATTTATTTTGTCATGCTGAAGAAAGAAGCGGACATTAACAATGTTCTGTAGTTTAACGCTTGTGGGGTAAAATACCTCTCTTCTGTTGCGGTCCTAGTAACTGCCCCTCTCTCTTCCCCCCTTCCCTTGTACTCCCAGCAGGGAAAAGGTGTTAAATTGCTGTAGAAGTCTTGAGTGTAATTTTTTGTTTGTTTCTGCAGGGTGTAGTGAAAGTGGGTGCAGTAGATGCAGATAAACACCAGTCCTTGGGTGGACAGTATGGAGTCAGAGGGTTTCCAACTATCAAGATATTTGGAGCCAACAAAAACAAAGCAGAGGACTACCAAGGTAAATTTGATTAATTTTTAGATGTTGCATGCCTAAAAACTTCCCTGAATACAGTAATCATGGTAGCTGTTAATGTTGTTTTGTGTGGTTTTTCCTTCCTGTCTAGTGCTTGTAGTAATGGAGAGACAGATGGGTGGGAGTGGTTTGACCAATTTGTATATGTCTTAGCATTGTCTAACAGTCCCACCTGCAGTTCATAGCTGTTGGAACTTGATAGGGAGTTTCAACGAATTACTCCTTTCTTCCTGTTTATTTGGAGCTTGCCATAGAGTCACTCTTCATCAGAAAAGCCAGGTAATGAAAAGGTGTAGTGAAGTCCGTCTTGCTGCTTGTGTTTAAGTCAGATGTCCCACCACTAGTACCGTATCACTCTTAGCACAGTCCTGGTTTTCCTGAAAGATCATTAGGGTGAGGGAGGATTAAGCTTGTAATTAAGTTAGGAGTGTATCTTAAACTGGCCTTTTGATGGTTTGATCACTGATTTTGCTGCACTGCAGGTGGCAGGACAAGTGAGGCTATTGTCGATGCTGCTCTAAGTGCTCTTCGGTCCCTGGTGAAAGAACGTCTTAGTGGCAGAAGCGGAGGATACAGTTCTGGGAAACAGGTATTTGAGGGAACCTGTGTTTGTTTTTCAGCTGGAGACTGTCTTGTGCAGGAGATCAAAGCTCCCAAGTCAGTCACAGAATTGGAAGGGATGTCTGGAGTTTTATCTAGTCCAGGTGCCCTGCCCAGTGCAAGGCCAGCTGGAGCAGATTGCTCAGGGCTGTGTCCCCTAAAGTTGTATCTCCAAGAACTGAGACTCCAAATGGACTGTGTTCTCTGGGCTACCTGTTCCAGTATTTGACCATGTTCACAGTAGAAATCTTTCCTCTTACGTTTTAGGTTATAGAATCATAGAATGGTATTTCTTATATTTCAACTTTGTCCCTTTTGTCTCTTGTTGCAGCAAAGAGCCTGCCTTTTGTTTTCTTTACTCTCCTGTTTTCTTTACCCTCTCATCACTTGTCAGATGCTCAAAGCCCTTAATCAGCTCTGACCATTGGCTGGACTTGCCCCAGTGCGTGCATGCCTGTTTTGTGGGGGAGCCTGGAACTAGACCCAGCACTCCAGGTGTTTCACATTGTGCTGAGCAGAAGAAAAGATTGCCTCCTCAGACCTTCTGGCAGCTCTCTGCCTAGTGCAGCTCAGGAGGCTGTTGAGCACCTCTGCCACAGGATTGCAGTGCTGGCTCATGTTCAGCTTGTCCACCAGGACACTCATGTTCCTCTTTGAAAAGTTGCTTTCCATCTAGTCAGTTGTCAGTGCCTACTGGTATATGGGGCTGTTACTCTCCAGGTGCCTCTCTCTTTGAACTTTGGGGTTCCTGTTAGCCCCATTCTCCAGGTGGTTCAGGTACCATTTGCCTAATCCTAATCTAAATTAGACAGATTAAAGTTTTTTAACTTGGTAGTGTTTTTCTGAAGTTGGCTTGCTGGATTTCTTCCTGAAGGTAAATTGAAAAGCTTCCGGCTCCTACTCCTATTTCTGAGTTGTGGTGCAAGTACATTCTGACATCCTCAGGGTGGCCACACAGAAGACCTGGGTGGACTGTACCCTGTAGTGTGTATTGCACTCCCACATGTTTGTTTTGCCTGGAAACCAGGAATTGGTTCCAGATGGAGGTGGGGGTTGGCAAGCACTTTATTTATGGACAGATCAGTGCATGGAGAACTGAATTAAGTGTTCCCACATCTTCTTGGTAGTCAGTTTGACCCAATTTCTCTTTTTTCAAGAGAAGGTTCATTTGCTGTATCTTGAAAATGCTGTGGGGAGTAGGCTGTGTGTACAGTCAGTTTTAAAAAGGGAAAGTTGTATGACCTAACACTGCTTGTTTTGTATCTTAATCAAATAAAGATAATTTGGTTCAATATGACACACACAGGAGTTGGCCTGTGTGGGAGACCAGTTTTGGTTGCTTCTTACGTGAGGGTCTGTTTGTTTCTTACAGAGCCGGGAGAGCGGAGGTGGAGATAAGAAGGATGTGATTGAGCTGACTGATGACAGCTTTGATAAGAATGTCATGAATAGCGACGATGTGTGGATGGTGGAGTTTTATGCCCCATGGTGTGGGCACTGCAAAAAGTAAATGAGGTTTTAGTTTAACAATTCAGTTCCTGTTACTGCCTATTTTCTGTAATACCCTTAATCCCCTAAAAGAGACCTTGCATCTCTGGTATACCAGAAGTGAGTTTTTTTGTAAGGTGATCTAACAAAAATTTGTGGGCTTCTACTCAGGGCCCCTTGGTGCTGCTCTGGCTGCACTCCTCCTTAGCAGTAAAATTCCAAGTTATCAGTAGAGATAAGATCTGGAAGTTATATTAAACATTTCATTCCTTCAGATGAAGGCCATCATCTTATTTGGATAACCCTTTTAGCTGTCGTTCTCAGCAAGAGACTTCTTTTGAGTAAAACATGCTACATAATGTTGAAGTGTGGTACACTTTTTCTAGCTCTGAGAGAGCTTAGGGCACTTGTACTCTCTCTTTTTCAGCCTGGAGCCAGAATGGGCAGCTGCTGCCACTGAGGTGAAGGAACAAACAAAAGGAAAAGTAAAGCTGGCTGCAGTAGATGCAACAGTCAATCAGATGCTGGCAGGCCGATATGGGGTGAGTGTGCTCTGCAGTGGTTACAATTTCTTTTCCATCTCTACCAAGTCAGATTTCTCTTCAATCCTTACTGAACTGTTCCTTAATCTGGTACTGCTTAAATGTTTTGTGCCAAAAATAAGTGACACATTCAATTTGTTTCCCACAAATAATTAATGAATGTCAGTAACAACATAAATAAATGGAGAAAGAGGAAAACAATTATTCTGGATGTTGCTGAGGAGAAAGGAGATTTATTTCCATAACATCTTCTATACCTTCATCATCTGGAGTGAGAGGTCTCTTTCTTGAGACTGTAGGCTGGTTGGGTATCTCTAGAACCCTTGGAGCCAGTTATCAGTAATCACTCTGACAATATCAGCTACCAGTATCAGATCAGGTGTGCTGCTCACCAAAAGAGAATGGATACTCTTGAATTTTTAGTACAGTCCACAGAGCTTACAGTGTGCTGCATAGTTTCCCTCTTAAGTGCACATGGCTGACAATATAGAGGGAACACTGAGCAAGATTTACTGCAAATGTAGCAGAAGGAGCTTAAGGTCCTCTTGCTGCCACGTAGGCCCAGTGTTGTCCATGCCCAGACAAATTAGGAAGTTAATGTTTAATAAATATCAAGGGTAAAGGTCCTTCTCATGGTGCTTAAACCTGCAGTGCTTGGTGCATATAAATTGAGATAAAGCCGTTGCTGGTTCATCAGGCCAAAACCCCAAAGCAGCATTTTAGTGTACTTTCACCTTGTTTTGAATTGTTGCAAATGTAGGAAGCTACAAAATTCAAGTTGAGTCAGAACATGTGAGGCTCGATACATGAAGATGTTGAATTTCCTCCCTTGCTCTTAGTCTAGAGGACATCAGACAGGCAGATACTTTCCACCGTAAATATTCAGGTTTATTTGAGCTGATGGTTTAAACTTGTCTTGCAGATTCGTGGATTTCCCACCATTAAAATCTTCCAGAAAGGAGAAGACCCTGTTGATTATGATGGTGGAAGAACTAGATCTGATATCATTGCTCGTGCTCTGGATCTGTTTTCTGATAATGCACCACCACCTGAGCTCCTGGAGGTACCTATACATCATTTTCTCAAATTGCTTTTCCATCATACTCCTGGCAGCAGTTTTACAGGTCTATACGAACTCTAAATAAAAGTGCCTAAATGTGGTGTTTCTGCACTGTTTTGCCCCAGAAAGTAAAGGATGACAAGCTTTGAGTAACAAAAAGGTGAATGTTACCATCAATTTATTGTTGTCTGGAAGATGATTAGAATTGATACAGTGAAGGCACTGACAGGATGGTGCCAGAGTGTCTGAATCTGCTCTTGAGGAATGAGTGAAAAAGTTGAGCTCTGTTCCCCATCTCTTTTCTTACAATAAGAGGGCAGGGCCTTGTCATTTGCAAGCTGTCCGTTAGGAGATGCATGATGAGTAGTTTTGCTTGTTGTCCAAAAAACTCCACCCTCTGTCAGGAGACTTCTTGTATCAGCTTGCTGTTGGTAGATTTGAAATGGTGATCACTTGTCTCCAAAGTGAGGTGCATGCAAGATAGTCCATTGGGATGCAGGAAGGAAAAAACCAAAAAACATCTGTACTATTAATAAAGATATTTTATATGGTGCTTATTTCATCTTTCCTATCCTTATAAATTTTTTATTTTGTATGCTTTCTAATATTAATACAGCAATACATGTTGATGCATATGTATATGCATATAATTGATTTTTATATATCAGAGGCTGCATGCCTAGAAATTTATTTACTGATAGGATGCACAGTCAAAGGTTGGAGACCACTGGTGTAGGTCACGGGATCAATTCCTCTTTGAGACAGATCCCACCAAACCAGTGTTGCTCTTACTGTTGCTTGAACATCCTCATCCACAGCAAAGGCTGCCTCTGCTGGCTCTCCTTGTGCTCGCAGGCATTTGCATGGGCCTGGGAGTGCTCTTTCCAGACTTGGGCAAGAACAGTGATTTTGAGCAAGAAGTGACATCTGACTGTGCCTTCTGTAAGCCTTATTTGGTACTGCAGTTTCCTGTTGCTGCAACTCTCAACAGAAGACTTTGTGAACTCTTTGTAAATTACTCTTGTAATGGGGGACCAGCGAGGTAGAAGAAACTTGCAAGCTTTTGTGTCAAGTTGTTTCAGTGCTTACTACTTTGCAGGATGGAGTTATTAGGCTGTTGGAGGGAAGTATAGTCACAGCTGAAGAACCAGATCTTACTGTCATTGACTTTCTGCTGCTTTCTTCTAGATAATTAGTGAGGATGTTCTGAAGAGTACCTGTGATGCTCATCAGCTCTGCATCATTTCTGTCCTGCCTCATATTCTTGACACAGGTACACATACAAGCAAGCAAACTTCTGTGTGAATTTGTCACTTAAAGCATGTAGTTGTGTTTTTTAACTTGTCCAATTCTGTTTAACAAACAGGAGCTTCAGGGAGAAATTCTTACCTGGATGTCATGTTAAAAATGGCTGAAAAATACAAAAAGAAAATGTGGGGGTAAGTGTTATTGTCTACTGGTCATCTTGGAAAAGATGTGAGCATTTCTGGGGGTAAATGGGATAAAATTTGTATGGTACCTGTTTAGCTACAGAAAGAGTTGTTCCTTGTTCAGGGTAGCATATCTTGGTATTTTGCTAATTACTGGAGAAGGGAATGCTGTGACTTTAAAATAGCCCATTTTTTAAAATTTCATCCACCTCTCAAATTCTGCATTTACAAGTGATATCTAAGCATTAACGAGATTAAGCATCTTTTACTCCTGTCCTGAATACTCAAGTATTTTAGGGAGGTTTCTTTCACCATCTTTTGCTGGTTGGTGAGTGTGCCAGTGTGACTGTTGAATTCTCAAAAAAACTAGTAAATTGCAGTTTATGAACATGTTTCATGCTCTCAAAGAGACAGGCAGCAGGCTATGTCTTTACTCCTCCTTCTCTCAGGGGCAGGTTAGGATCTCTGGGACTTCTCAGGAAAGTGAGAGCTGTTCTGTCACACTGACTGCTGTGAAGAGGAGCAAAATGGCATGAAAGCCTGGAGGAAAATGCTGAGATTGGCTCATTCCAGAGCTTCCCCAGGGGACTTGCTAAGATGAGAGGAACTGAGACTGAGTGTCCTTAGCTAGAAATCCTCCATAGTGATATTTGGGCAGGACTTTGTAATCTTTAGATCTGTGACTTTTAAACCTTCCCCTTAATACCGGCTAAACTGTAGCAATGTGTTCACGTTGGTAACATGGTTCTTCCCCTGCACTGTGTTTAGCGGCTGTTCTTATCTGGCTTTTGCTAGCTGTGTGGGTGGGACTGGCCTAGAGGTGCTGCTGAGAGGGGTCTTCTGCTGCAAGGTTCAAGATCTGGACTCTCCTTTCCCTGCTGACTTTGAAAGTGTCAAGGGCAATACAGAGCCCCGCTTGAACTCTACAGGGTTGCAGGATATGTGATTTGAAAATTATTGTAGTGCCTATTCTCATTATTAATTTTCTATTTCATCTTTTCATCAAGGTGGCTGTGGACAGAAGCAGGTGCTCAGTCAGATCTTGAGAGCTCTCTGGGGATTGGAGGCTTTGGGTATCCAGCAATGGCAGCTGTTAATGCTCGGAAGATGAAATTTGCCCTTCTGAAAGGATCATTCAGTGAGCAAGGGATTAATGAGTTTCTCAGGTATGAAATCTTTAAGTGACTTAAATCTTTCTGAGTCTGGGGCTATGACTCTTTAGACCACAAACTGACTCTCCTGCATCACACAAGACTTGCACAGTTAAGAGAATTAAGATGAGAATTCTGTGGAGTAAGGGAATGGTGTAATGGGGATTGCAGTAAAGCAGTCATTACCTTTTTGTGCAGAATTAAGTTGGCCATTTAGACTTAGGTAGTTTTAGTACAATATTTGAAAACAGAAGTGGACTTTGATGTTGAAAAATTCTGTTTCTCCGGTAACTTAAGAAATAACTTATTAATGAATTCCATTTAATTCAGATGGTGCATTCTGACTAGTCATTAGTGATTGGAAAGTCCCCAGCTTGGGAATCGTAATGGGTGCTGTTGAAGTTCTTGAGGTTGTATGTGTTGCTGTTCATCTTTCTGATTCAGTTTGCTCCTGTCTTCCCCTTCCCACTTTTCCATTCTCCGGGCACTTTGTAAATTGATTGGGAAGAGTTGAAACAATCTATCCAAAAAGTCAATAGCTCACTGCTCAGCACAGGTCCCGTGAAACTGCCTCTTGTGTAGCTGGGCAAGAGCCAGTGCTGAGAAGAATGAAATAGGGAAAGGAAATGGAGAGGATGACAGAAGGTGGCAGCAGCACTGAAATAGTGCAGCTAAACTTAAACTGATACTGTAGTGTGGTCAAAGTGAAGTGGGAACTCTGCTTCCATGTAAAGTACCAGCTGCTGTAAGTTATGCAAGAGCCCTTGAGACCTTACATCAGAAGTGTTATTTCCATGTCTGTCCTTGAAGAATGGCAGAGAACAGCCAGAATTGCAAAAGCAAATGCAACAGCCTCTCCCCACCTTGCCACAAGAAGCACATTAACTGAATGCAGTTCCTACTGGATTAATGGAATCAGTGCTATATTCTTACCTGTGAAAGTGTTCTTAATGCCAAAAGAGGAACATTCTTAGAGCATCAAGTTAAATTCAGGATACAGATGCAAGAAGAGAAATACCAGACAGTTTGTACTAATGCACGTGAAAGTGTCTGCCTTTGTCAGACATGGCAAATTTTCTTAAAGTCCATCTTAGTGAAGCCTCTCCTGGGTGAGGCTGGATGGTGCTTCCAGGACACAACAGCAAATTTAATAGCTTATATTGCATTAGGTAATTGGTTTGGTATTGTCTTGTCATGCAGCACTACTTGCTAGAACAATCTCTTCCTGACACTTCAGCTCAGCTATGCTGCCTAGAGAAAGCAGTGTAGTCACAGCTGGGGTGGCTGGCCATTCACTCACCTGCTGTAGGCAGCTTCTGCAATCTAATAAACAGTCTCAGCAGTGTTGAGTACAAGTAAGGAAAGTGGCACTGCAAAGAGCAGAAGAATTGTGAACTCCACTTGGGGAGGAATGCTAATTCAGTCTTACTTGCCTCTGAAAGATGCAAAGGGATTAGCTCCTCAGGATTTTAATGCTGGGCTTTTTGAGCAAGCCTAACTAGCAAACTCAAGCTGGTTACCTCGTACCCTTTGGAACCCATGGAGTCTCCAGTAAAGATCACTGGTGGTTTCCGCTAGCACTTGCAGGTGACTTCCAGAAGTAGAATTACAGGCTCCCCTTGGAGTTGCCTTAAGTGATAAACTGTTAAAGAGGCTGCACTTATCTGTGATTTTTACAGTGCTGAAATATGAAATAGTGTATCTCACAGATGTCTTTTAATCCAGTTGTAAATTTTCAATGCTGCTTTAAGGGCTCTGTCATTTTCTGCTTCTTTAAGTTTTTGCATCCAGACAGTTTAGATCTACTTAAAGAGATGAAATATTGAACTTGTATTCCTCTTATCTGAAGCAGGCTCTGTTCTAGGTAGATGGAGGTTGGAGGAATTTCTTAAATTTAACTTCTACTTGTTTTTTCTCAGGGAACTCTCAGTTGGTCGTGGTTCTACAGCACCAGTGGGTGGTGGAGCTTTCCCCAAAATTCATTCAGTTGAACCTTGGGATGGCAAAGATGGTGAGGTAAGAGATGCTCCATTTCTGAAAGCGCTAAGAAATTGCTGTGTTCAGAAGTGACAGGATAGAGTAACTAACACCTGTCAGTGTGAAAGTTCCTGTTCTTACAAGATTGTGGCAAGTTGTGTTGATGATTTCCCATTATATTAATCCTGCCAGCAGACCAAATGGTACATTGGTCATCTGACATTGTGGACCAGATGTTCCTGCCTAACTGTTAGGATCTGAAAGCTGGATCACTTGAGGCAGAAGTATATTACCAGTGCTGACTAAGGGAGGTGGTAGTGCATGCATTCAAGACCCCAGTGTTGTGGAGACTTGGGTTCTGAATATGCTGACCTTGCCATCAAGGTCTTAATGCTAGAAAGCTTGTTAGTTAAAGCCTGTGTAATAAATAACATGGTGACCAAGTGTGCCTTCTTGAGGTTCAACATTGCTGTCAAAACCAAAGTTACTGCATTGCTTTGATCTACTTCAGATAGATAAAAGCATGGAATATGGTAATAGTTTTGTTACATAGTTTTTTTTGTATAGCCTTCATTTTGTATTTTGGTTAGTAAAAAACAACCTTCAGTCTAAACTCTGATCACTTGTCCTGTGCTTAGTGCTCTTGGGGTTTTCTGAATAAGAGATGACAGGAGAGAGCTTTACTCTCAGGATGAAGTAAGAATCTTTCCAACTCAGGGATATCCTGGCATTAAGCACTTCTAAACATGTACTCAAAACCTTCCCTTTTTAACAGCTTCCAGTTGAAGATGACATTGATCTCAGTGATGTGGATCTGGATGACTGGGATAAAGATGAGCTGTGAGATC
Source organism: Leptocoma aspasia (assembly GCA_013399835.1). Classification (NCBI taxonomy): domain Eukaryota; kingdom Metazoa; phylum Chordata; class Aves; order Passeriformes; family Nectariniidae; genus Leptocoma; species Leptocoma aspasia. Next base: position 903,236 of record VXAX01001071.1, on the reverse strand, counting down.
TTCAGGAAACTTATTTTCTTGGGAGAGCCTGTGCAGCAGTTTGCAGCCTGGATCACAATCAGACAGATATTTCAGTGGCCTTTTTATGGAGAAGTAGCACATGACACACTGTGCTATTGGATGCACTGCAGCAGTGGACTGTACGCATCTCAAGAAAACATTGCAGAAATTCTATGAATTGTCATAACCAGTAAACTTGATTGTATTCTGTGTAACAAATATTTTGAGGACAACATGGATATTTCTTTGGAACATCTTGGGTTTTATTTTGTTGATAATGTGCTGTTTGAGTGTTACTGGAGGCTGTTAGTGTAACCAATTTTATCTGTAATTTTTTTCATGGAGGTGGAACCTGCTCAGCTTCTGTTTCAATTAAAGAATAAAATATTTTTTGACACACAGTGTTAGTCTTGTTTAGAATAAGAAAGGTAAACATAGTACAAGCAGTCCCATTTTGGATGACTCTTGAAAGTGAACTATAGAATAGAGAGGGTTGTCCAGAGAGGAGTCCTAAACCACCTCCTTGCTGTGAGATCTTGACAGTTTGGCCTAAAGCTTGATAAGATGGACAATCTTAGTTTGCTCTTCAGTCTTCCTATTCCTTCTCAGGGGCTTTCTCTTTCTTTGTGCCAGGCTTCATAAGATCATTAATACAATGGAAGTGGGGTTGCTGCTGCAATGAGAGATGCTGGGAGCTGTTGGTCTTTCCCCTGGATTAGTGATGAAGCTAATCTGTGTTTTAGGGCATAAGGATTTCCAGGTGCTAACAGAAAACCACCCTGGTGCTGTCTCCAGCAAACAGAGTAATATTTCTTCACTTCCCATCTGGCATTGTTTTGATCTGAAATTACTATTTCCTTTGGAAGGGGAATCAGGACTGCAAATAGGGATGTTTACTGCTGCTTTTTTTAATAAAAATACTATTATTTTATTGCTCTCCATGTCTTGTATATTGGTGTCTAGTGTAGTGACCCTGATATGATCAGCTTGTTTATAAATAAGGAATGAAAGAGCTGAAAGATTCCCCTTCTTTCAAGGAAATAACATAATATGGATATTTGTCATCTGGTGTCTGTAAGAGATTGCCCGTAGCTCATCCCTGTGAAAGGCAGTGTCAGAACCATGGGCAGCCAGCAGTAACTGCTGGTTCCGTGCGGGAGATGTGCTCCAACTCTTAAATCATCCCAGCAGATGAACTGTAATGGAACTGTTCTAACTGAAATATCTTTGCAAAAACTAAACTCATGAGTACTTGGGACTGAAAGTCATATTATGGTAAGTTCCACAGCACTTTTGAGGATCTTTCCTCTTAAGCTTTTGGGTTTTTTTGTTAAATTAAAGGAACTTTGGGCTTTGTTCTGATGCTTTCTACTTTTCCTGTTTGGATTTTTTTAAGTTTGCTTTGTTAGAAAAAGAGGACTGTATACACCTAGTAGATCCATTAGCCACCACACTTTTTAAATTGTTTTATTTCAAGTCCAGTAGATATTCCATCTTTGTAATTTACCAAAAAAAAATAAATACTACCATAGTACCTCTGCCTCTGAAATATGTTTTTGTAAAACTATGAATAAGACATAACTTATATTGTAGTCACTGTAAAAATTACTAGAAGTGGTAGGAAGATCATCCTGCTACAGCATCTGCATTTTAATTTGACTTTCAGCAGCTAAAGATTGTTTTACGGTAACATGAGAGTCTTGAAAATTAGTAGATGAAGCTTGAGCAGTTCTTCTTTAACTGCAGTCAAGAAGACTGAGGTCAATCTTGAAATAGACATAAGGATAGTATTCCTGATTAGTCAGTTGTAACCCAGGGATGTCCATGCCAGGCTGCAAAAGGAAGTAATGGCTTTAGTACCAGTAAACCTGTGCATTTCCAAGCTCCAGGGGATTGCTTTTGTGCTCCTTTCCCACAGGTGCAAGGAGCTTCGTATGTGCCATGCTTAAGGTGGGGAATTCACCACTGAAAATCTGCTCTGCTGCTTGTTTCAGGTTGCCTAATGTAATTAGCATTGAGAATTCATGTCTGTGCTGTTATGAACTTGTAGCATTTTTATGTGCTTCAGCTCTACAGCAACTCCTCTGTCCTCCCTTGATGCAGTGGGACCTGTGCTTGCTGGTTTTAGGCTGTTTTGAAGGCCTGTTAGATCATTTATTGCTTTAGCCTAAATTGTTTTGAATTGTAATTCAAGATATGGGGAGGGAGAAAGCAAGTACTGCTGCTTGTTGAAGGCCTAGGTTATTTATAAATGACAGCCTTTTACAGGTGACAGGGGTGTCACAGTCCTACAATTTAGTTCCAAATAAATTTTTCTTCCTTGTATTGATCTGAATGTTTATAGTAGATTTCAAGCTTTTTATGTAAAGGAACAGCCATGATTGAGTTAACCTATTTTGTTCTGGTAGCTGTAAACATCAGATGCTTCAACAGAAAATACAGGCAATCTCTCTGCATCTGCATCATAATCTGAGCCTACCCTAATCCAGTCTGTAACCAGCTGGGATTAGAGCTGCATCCAGGGCTCCTATCATTGCAAGATGTGAGCAGATGCATGCTCTAACCCCAGGACAGTGGAAGTGTTCATTTGGCTAAGCTGAGAGAAGCTACAGCATGTGCACTTGCAGTCCAATACATACATCCATTATACTTGCTGCTGCAACTTCATCCAAGTGTTTGAAGACCACGTTCAGGACGTCTCTCAGGCGCTTCACAGACTTCCTGTTTGGCTGCAGCAGCATTGCTTGGAAATTCACAGGGAGGCCATACCTCGGAACACAACATTCATGATCATCTGCTGGGGACGGGCACAGCTGTCTGCTTGTGCCCTTCTCCCTCCTCAGCCTCCAGGCATGCCCACTGGTGGTGTGTTGCAGAAACAACACTGCCTCTTTATTGGAAAACATTTTCTTTTTGAAGCCACAGGTCAACTAAACAGTGTCCTTCAGTTTTCCCCTTCCCTGCAAGTGCCCCCAAATATTTTTCATCAGATTCGTATGTTGCCTTTTTTGTGGACATCTGTATTGTCTCCTGTGAGCTCCTGGAACGAAGTGTGTAGGGCACACACCTTGAGCAAGACAAAACAAGGTGTCTAAGGGCTCCTCCCAGAAAGGAACTGCACCGGGAAGAGAGCTGTACATTTTGACTTCCCCAGGAATCTCTGTCTGCACTCTGTGTTTACTCACCTCAGGACAGACTCAACAAAAACTCTCAAGGCTTTCACATGAATCCAAGCCACAAATGCTTCACTGAAGTTCACCTTCAGCCAGCGCAGTAAGGGCCCCTGTGAGAGCAGAACATTGCTGTGATCACTGAGTAAAGCAGCTCCATAGCCAACACTGCCACTGAGGCTATCATGGGCTGCTGGGATAGTTCCCAGGCAGCCTGATGGTGGCTCCCAGCCTATCAGAAACTCAAGCTGGAACCATAAAGCCATTTCTGAGAGAGGTGCTTAGGCATGCTGGTAGCAAAGGCTGCCACTGTGTGGGCCACCAACTCACAAGGTGCTACTTACATATTGTTGTTTCTTGTCGGAAGCTAATTTCATCAGCTCTTCCTTTTCACATTTCAGTTCCTTCTCATCATAATAAAATTCTCGAACCATGAACCTACAATTGAATGACATTTGCTCTCACAAGTCTTAGTCCAGGCAATATGCACACTCATTTCTTTTTCCCCAGGAGAAGCAGGTATGGGAAGTTGCTAGCCATTTAACAAGTATGTGGAGGGTAGGAGTTGAAATTGCCCCCAGAAAGCCAGCTTCCTGCTGTCAGCAGAATGAGAGCAGAAAGGGCAATTCCAGGATCTGTAACTTGGAGCTTAAAGAACAGAATCACTGATTCTGCTACCACAGCTCCTTCCCACCCTGCTTTCTCAGTGGCTTTTGGACCAAGCAATCAAGAAGTCCTAAAACCAGTGATGGATTCAGCATGCTGCACACACAACAAGCCCCACCTGATCCTCATCTCTTGCTAGCCTGCCCTGCCCAGCAGTCAGGGCTTCTTACCTGTTCTCCCTGGCTTTAGCTTTAAAGTCATCCATCACTTTTCTAAATAGGGTCACAGTGAAGAGTCCTCCCTCTGCATCCTCAGCAATCATTCTGTGGGAGGGAAATCCACTGCTGTGATTTGACATGGCAAATCCCTCATGCCTTTTTTACCTACCTCATCTTCCCCTTTTGCAATTCTTTTTATTTTCATTTATGATACTGAACAACACCCTGCTTTTTGAAAACTGCTGTGACAGAAACAGGAAACAATGACTTTACTTACATTGGCTACTCTATCTCAATGCCAAACTCAATTGGTTTAGTTCCTGAGCCCACTGTAATACACACACATTTTGCTAGTCTGATTTTCCTGTTTCCTGGTAACGTTCCCCCACCTTTACATGCACTTGTGTTTTTGAGACAGGCAGTAGGACAAGACAGCTTGTTTCTTTCTCTGTGCTTTCCACCTTCTCCATTTCAGGTTATACCACTGTCAGCTCTTGTGCCCTGGTCTGGATCTCATAGTCTGCATGAGCTGAAGAATGAATTTTAAGAAATTTAAGTCCTAGGAAAGACTTTTTACCCGAGGTGAAAGGATGAGTTAATATGGCTTTTGCTAGTGCAAATGACAGTATGCTGAATTATTCTATGCTACAACAGGAAGAAATTAAAAATGCAGATTTAGTGTTTCATCTTTTTATAAAGTACTTTCCATAAAGCTCTATGTGATTGCATGTGTCTGAACTATACCTCAATTAATGTAATAAATTGCCTGTTTTAGGCAAAAAGAAGCAATGGCCTGGTTGAAAGTAAAAAATATATAGATTACTGGAAAAGGGAACAAGCTAATTGTAAAAAACTGACCTTTTTTTCTTTCATCTGTACTTTCCTTCAACAAACTAATTTCTATTTGAATTGCAAATATGTTAATGTGGAGCCTATGCATTAGGCTAGTGATTTCCTCTAGGATCTACCAATATGAGGGGCTGAAACATGACAGGGATCTCTGAGACAAACACGGAGCTTAATTTGGAATTTCACTTACTTGGTGGAGCGAGGTACTACCATATCTGAGAGTGATTCATAGGTCTTCTGCCACTGTAGGTAGCTTGACCTTTGAGCAACACAAAACAAAGCACAATAAATAAATACTATATACTGGAAAGCAAATGTTGATATATGTAGTTAATTAAGCTAATAACTTAGGGTAGAAGGGTTGAGCTCCTTGTGCTGGATTATGTCATTAATATACATTAAGCCTCTCCTATGCTTTCCTCTCCTAGTCACCAGCTGAGGAGATGCTTCCCTCCATGCTACACCCTCAGTCTTCACTTTGGATCCTGGCTTGAGGAAGGGTCAACATTAGGAAGCTGATCGTGGGAAGAATGTGGCATGTACTTCCAGGCTGCCACACAGTGTCCCATGCTCCAGGACCCCTGCACAAGCTGCTCTGGTCCATGGGTAGGTGTGCTACATCTGCTGTGTGCAATCCCAGAGCTGATCCAGTGCTAGACTGCACTCATGGTGAATGCCAGCACTGTGAGAAAGGGAACAGTGGTATAGTAAGAGTTTGCAAAGAGAGAAGTCTCTTTTTAGTGTGAATAAACTCAGATAATGAAGTCAACAAACTTACCTCAAATAGCTTTTTGCAACCTGGTTTTCAGACACAGAAGAGTGATGGTGCTGTACGTGTGTGTTGGGAGAACAGGTAAGAAGCCCTGACTGCTGGGTAGGGCTATATGGAGGGGCAAAGTTTTGTGTAGGGCTCTGAGGAGAATGTGGTGTAACTGCCCTATTGGTAGCAGTCATCCTATGTATGGCCACTAATAAGGGCACAGCCAGCAGAGACAGCCTGTGAGTTGAACAGGTCTAATTCCTTTTAGAAACTGGCTATGCTGTAATAAGAATCTGGTTTTCTTTTAGCTCATACTATTCCTACCAGGAGACTGAGAACCCACTCATAACCACGAAGAACCCACATGCCAATTGTTCTGCTCCAGCTTTGGCGCAGTCTTTGTCTCCCTCTTTTGTGCTAGCACCACTCTTGGCAGAAATTGCTCTTTCTTCTTTGCTAAGGGCTCCACCTGTGTCCCAGTCTGGGCACTCCTGAGCTGCCCCAGCCTGACCCAGTATCACCTGGTTCCAGTGCTTAGGCCTGGGCCCCAGTGCCACACGGGGTGTGTGCACACACTGTTGCCTTACTTTGGCACCACGACGAGCAGCGTGATAAGATACTCGGAATTCAGAACAAAGTCTTCTTTGTGCACAATGTCTGCCAGGGTCCGGGTCAGCAGATTTCCCCTACAGTGAAGAAGACAAAGTAAAAATAACAGTAGCAGGAACTCAGCAGCGGAACACTGGAGGCATTGTGCTGTGGAGATGCTAATAGTATATACTGGGGTAGGAAAAGGCCCAGAAGGAGGTGGCTAAAGGACACAGCTACACTCCTAAAATGGCTGTTTCATTATTTTTACTGCAACTAAAAGAATCAAAAAGTAACTAATACTAAAGGACACAATATTGGTGACTAGCAGAAGGCCAGTTTATTCCCTTTATGTAAAATTACACCATTCTGCTGCTATTGTTTTTACAATAAGGGTGTAAATACTTGGGAAGTGCACATCTGCTCCCAGTCATTTCCACATCTTGTGGGAAGCACCGGCTCTCTCAGGAAGCCTGTTGAGCTGCTTGTGTGACTGTGCTGTAGGGAGAATGAGCCATGGACATACAGACCCAAGCCATCACAGCAACCTGGCATTCCTGGACTGCCATGGACCAGCACACTGAGACACCTCCTGCTGAACAGCAGCAAGAGCAGCAGCCTCATGCACAGGTGGGACCTGCACGAGGTCTCCACACACTAAGCCCACCTGATCACATTAATTCCTAGGACATGAAGATAGCCAGGGCTGGCTGTATATGCCTGGAAAGCACTAGGTGTGAAAAGGAGTTGCCCTCCTTGACACTGGGCAGGAGTGAAGAAGGACCTAAACTAGTAGTTTTGGGTTTGAGGTTCACTGGGCCAGTCTAAATATTACCTAACTGGCTGGTAGCTTATTAGATGTTTGTTCAACCCAAGCTATCTGGCACTGGTGGACACCAGAGTTGACAGCATTTAAAGGTGGATGGAATGGTGACAAGGAAGATTGTCCCTGGCCATGAGGTCTCCATTCTTCTCCCTCCTCACGTTGCTGGAGCCCTGGCCAGCAGGCTGTCAGCCTGGCTGGCTGCAGTGTCAGGCAGCCACCTGTGCCCTATGCCCAGTCCTGAGTAGGAACAGTGGCACATATGAGCATGTGTTGGGTGAGGGCTTGCACAGCGTCATCTAAGTTGTTTTAAATTTACTCCTGACTGGATTTTACCCTTCTCCCCAGCAATATCTGAGAAAAAACCCCAGGTATCAGTACTGACATAGGCAAAGACCATAAGCAGGTGAAGACAGGAGAGAGAACATTTGGGAAGCCTAACAGTGCATTACCTGAACCAACAAAAAGAAAAAAAGAAAACAAAAATATAAGTGGGATACTGGTGAGGTGCAGGATCAAGCAAAACAGCTGTTTCCTGTGGGAGCTTTGCAAATGCTGTTCAGAACATAGGGCACAGCTCCATGTGGCAAAGGAATCCACACAGCTAATCTAATTTCTGACTCCCTGAAATCCCATCAGAGCAAAACAGTTGACTTTTTCTGAGACTGCCTGCTCACACTGCCAATAAAATCCTATTAGGAACTTCAGTCTCCCTGAGCTGATTTTGAGATATGCTGACCATACCAGCTACCCCACCACCTGTTTTCACTGGGTCTCTAAATGCTCAGCATGTCCCAAAGCCACAAAAGTTGTTCCCACCAGAACACAGCAATGGGTGTGAGCACACACTGCCTGCATTTCAGCCACACAACATCCCCAGTGCAAAATACTTACATTGTCTTCTTCTCCAGGCTTTGCAAATTTCCTTTAATGTTGTTGTACGCAGCTGATCGGGTCTTTAGGTCTGTTTCTATTTGAGTCACTTGCTAAAACAAAGTGAAAAAACAGAATCAGTGCAGTGCTTGAGGCCTTGTTCTCACCTCTGTCGCTACTACCTTGCCTTAACAGAGACACAGCTGCCAGCTCCCCTAAAACCACTGCCTGTGGCCAAGAGAGAGCCGGGGTCAGAGCTCCCCTGGGGCAAAGGCCTCTGCAGAAAGTAGGGTTCAGTCAGCTGCTGCTGTTGCTGTGCTAGAGCTGCACCTAAGGGGCAAGTTCATGGTTTTGTTACCTACATTGAACAACAACACATCATGCCTTTCTGAATGAACTCACAGTGTAAATAATTCATTCAGCCTGAGGGCATTTGATTTAATGTCAGACTAACAATTTCACGAAAAACACTTCCAAAGTGGAAAATAATGTGGCAGTATATGAAAAAAAAAAGAAAATTACAATGAAGGGGATTAAAGTGCAGAAAACATATCAATGTACTCTAGTGAATCTGATAAAGTGCCACAGACATACAGACTGGATAGGTTTCAATATATGTATCATTACTATTGCAGTAGAAATTGAAATAATATTAACTGCTTCAGTACAAAGTGTGTGCTTCAGAGCTTATTCCTGCCCAAACCAAAGGCAAAGCTCCCACTGACCACCATGAGAGGAAGGATCACAACCAGGCAAAAGACATGCTTCCCCATGCTGACATCTTAAAATCTGGAGTACAATTTACCTTTGTTAATGCTTCTGATATATTCTTCAGCGGCTGCTTTATGGGGTATTTGGCCATGTCCCACTCAAACCGTGTCAAGTAGCTAATTAGGTCAACTGAAAATGCAAAGAGATGCATGAAAGCAGATAGTGTACCAGATGGCAGGTCAAGCTTTGGGGAGTAGTCCCCAGCTATACCTTAGGCATAGCTTTGATTAACTTTAGAACATTAACCAGAAGCCCACCTCTCAATTCTTATAGACATTTGATCTAGATCAAATATGCACAGATCCTATGCCCAGTCTAATCAACTTCTTAAACATCCCCAAACTTAAAAGTTAAACCAAAACTCTTTTCTGCATTACACCTAACAGTACAGAAAAAGTGTAAAATTATCTGTATCAGTGGGACAGAGCAGTGTACAGCTACTCTTCTTCACAGTAAAAACAGTTTTGTGTAATTTCAATCTTGATTTCTGCAATATGCCTGAATTTAATCCCAGCAACAGCTATCATAAAAATACTTTGTGCCCAGGATCAGCAGTAATATTCAGGGTTGCTGAGAGCTTGATCAAAGGTATTAAGACCACAGCAGATGTCACTTCTCTGTGATTCAGTCAAATGCTCACTAGAAATCAAACAAATGCAGGTGGGATGAGGAATTCCTCATTGATTTTGCACACAGAGGTCCTCATTTCACACAAAGCTAGAGACTATTTATATAATAGATAAATCCAGTCAAAGCATCCAAGAACAGAAATTCACAGCAAGGACCTCTGCATGCAACCCCCAAAACAAGGCACTCTTGGACCAGAGGGACCCACAGCTTCTTTCCAGAACGAAGAGGAAATGCACACATACAACACCCAGCTCCTAGAACAGGAATTTCCTATTTCAGTGTTTGAATATCAAGGGCTCTTGATGTTACAAAACATTAAGGCTTAGCACATTATGGTACCAAATAAAGAATTCTCCTCCAGCAGCTCATGAAATCAAACAGCTCTTTGTCTGAGTCCTGAGAGCCTTTGAATGCTGAACTCATCACCACATAGTGTTCTTGCAGACCTTTATAGGATGGGGTAAAGTCATGCCTCCTGCCACAACAAGAAGGGCTGGGACTGCCCCCCGAAGGTTAGGGAGACAAGGGGAAGGCAGCAGGCAGGATCTCAAGGTCTAGACAAAGAGGTCAAAAGCACTGTCACCTAAAGGGTGGGCTTCCTTCCAGACCAGGAGGGTAAATATGGAGAATGTCTGGGAAGTTGCTCTGAGGTGACAGGGAGCAAAACAAGCTCAAGGCACCAAGTAAAAGGACACGCATGCTGGGGCCCTTCAGTGTTCTTTGCTGCCTTGTTCAGGGAGTGAATTCAGTCCCACAGCAAGGTTTGAGCACAATTTATTATGGGCTGGACTTTGAGGTTTAGGGGGAAATTTTTGAACCAAGATGCATGAGAAGGAATGTGAAAAACTGTGTAATTGCCATAGTACCAGGGTGAGGGTACTCTGCGGTCTCATGTGATACTGAATACCCTTGGCAGGAGAGCACTCTCCTTTCCATGGGCTTCTCTCACCCCACAACAGAGTCAGTTTACCCTATTAGATTTCCAAAGCATGGAAAGTCTTGTGTTAGGAGGAATAGGCTTCTTAGCAAGAGATAAACTGCCTGGAAGGCAGAGAGCACTTGCCATGGCAGTGTTCTCTCCCTCTTTCAAAACCACAGCTGTGTCAATGTCCCCCACATCCAATGGACAAGAGTCATAGGGCAAAGATCCAACTCTTCCTGCTAATATCTCATCAGGAATGAGCAAATTCTCCTGCACAGGGAGGGTGTAAAAAAGGGGCAACACTGCAGAAGATTGGGAGAGCTATGACACAGCTGCTGCGTGCACATTCCTCCGTTGGTGCTTGCTCATGATCTTTGTGGGGAAGGCAGAGAGGTCAAAAATACTCCAGCAACAAAGTTCACACAGCATTTTCAGCACAGGGTACACAACACAAGGATTTCACTTTGCTGCCTCTCTTCTAAGCTCGTGTGCTTAGACTTTGCAGACACAGGTTCTTTAAAGACAGGCACTGACCGATTTATAGCTGATGAGATATGAAGGTTCCCTGAAGAACTCCACATGTCCTTTCTATCCTCACATTCCTTGAATCTCAGCAGCATCCAAATGTTGGGCAGTTGAGCACAGCATGAGTTCTTAGCCCAGTTTTTCAAGCTCACTCCTGAGTGAGCTTGCCAGTGCTAGCTGGCACTGGTGCAGGTTAGTTAAGCAGCCTGATCTTGGGGATGGCACAAACTGCTGTGAACACACTAGCAGAGCTGTGTTTAAAGTGCCAAGCAGCCCCAGCACCCTGATGCTCCTGGAATGGCATCCCTCATTTATGGAACCTGACAAGTCACTTCTAAAAGGCTTCACACAGCTGCCCACCCAGGAGAGATGATTCCTACCAGCTCACATCTGCCCAGGGAACCCACAGCCTGAATATCTTGTAATCTAACTTACACACCCAGCTCTAAAATGCAATGTTAAATACTTCCTCTCCAAAACACTCACTTCTTCAAATTGTTATGCTTCCCATTTTGCTTTGTTTTGGGCTCACTATAAGGAATGGAGTTATTCCACCACTTACCAAATTTTAAAACTCATTTAGGTTTAACATTTCCATAAATGGAAGAGAATTTGGTATGAATCTTTGAAGAAAAGCTTTACTTACATTTCAAAAAAAGTTGTTTATGCTGTTATGATATATTAAAAGTTTCTATATTACACAAGCACACATTTCTCTCTATAAGAGAGAAATTTGCATGTGGCTGCCTTCAACTGCTGTCCACTGGAAAGCTGAGTGTCTGTGTATGTGTGTGCGTGCAAGTTCATGTAACTAAAAGTGCTGTACTTTTTATGATTTTGCATTTTTTTTCCTACAAATCTAGCAAAAAACTTTTTAGACACACAGCCACCACCAAACTGCTGTTGGGATTGTATACAAGTGAACTAAAGTCAGTGTTACTTAAAACCATCTTGGGATGGTCCAATAGTATGAAACAGGACCATGCAGCAAGAAATTGTCTTATAATTTTGTTTCTGATTTCACAACCTCCAGGAAGTCTTCAACTTTATAGTTCTTTTGCTAATCAGAAAGGGAAGGAGGAAGAATTGGTATAGTAAAGTTGCTGATGCTTATGAAGACAGACACTGGAATATATTAAGGGAATCCTCATATGCTAAAGCTGATTTCATTTTTTAAGATGCAGTCAATAATAGTTAAAGAGGTTAACGTCTTAATTCAATATGATTTGTTTGGATGACCAAACCCAGACAGAGGAAATTAGTAACACATGCAGGTAATTTCCATAGCCTTTTAATACAACACATGCAGAGCTGATAGGGAAAAAAAAATGGTGTAAAAAGGGGAAACAAAGGAAATTACCAAAACCTGTTGTTTCTCAAGTCATAGGGATATCGTGATCAAGCTACGAGGTTGTTACTTGAGAAATCCATCGTAACCTGATCACTGTATCTCTACAACCAGACCAAGACTTGTGTCTAGCACTAATATACACAAATGCATGCATGTAACACCACAACCATCAGTCCTCAACATACTTTGGAGACATTTCATTTTATCCTTTAGCCCTGAAACACAGTAAATGGGATTATTGTATTTCTTGAACAGTTGCACCCATCAAACATCAGCTTTATATCATTCAAGGACATTTCTAAAAGAACTTCCTCCCCATTCTTTATTAATACAGGTCTGAAGTACAACTGCAGACAAAGGGAGATGGAGTGTACACTCTTAGTTTAACCAAAAGCATCATGCTGCAAGTCCGTAATCAGCATGCATACCACATCCAATTTTGTTGTATTTTTCCAGAAAAGCTGGGGAATGCAAATTACTGACAGATCACTGACAGTGGTCACACAACCATACAGAATGAGATTTAGGTGGCCTTATGAAATCAAGCCCAAGCAGGGCACAGAAGTGTGCTAGGTCATGTTAGGAGTGAACAAGGATGTCTCTTACTTTCATCTTCACTCCAAAGTTAGCTTCTGCTGAGAAAAATGGGAGCAGGCTACACACGTTCTTATAAAATGTTGCTGATGGTTGTCCTTTCTGAAGTGTGAGGGTTTCAATTCCACGTATTCATATTCTGAAGCAAGCAAAAGCAGCATCAATGCATTTAAACCCCCACGTTCATAGCACCTACCTCCATTGGCCAGAAGATTTTCCTGGACTTTATCTTTTGAGTCCTCCATAACTTCTCCTATGTACTGGGCTATTTTCTTTATTACGCTTAAGTGTAACAAGAGAAACTTTGTTAGTGAAGAAACAAAATTATTACAAAACAGTTTCACAGTGATCTGATAAACACAGAATGCCCGAACAAAACACTTCTGAAGCAAGGCAGATTGCAATTCAAATGATAATAAAAATCTAGGACACAATGCAGAACTAAATGTCTTACCTGTAAATACACTGATCTCTGTAAAAACATAGGTAATATAATTTTGCCTGTGCTCTGGACTTACAGAATATCAAGATTCAGTCTTCTGTACACTCATTATAGGCATAGCAGAAACCATAAGGCAAGAAAGGCAAGAAACCCATGTTTAAAATCCCCAAGGCGCTGAAGGCAAAGAAGGCTACATACAGACATTGACTGAAGAGCTGTTCTATAGGATGCTAAAGAAATCCTTAGGGCTCATGGAGAAAAGATTCTCAGAAAATACTCAGGGGAAAATAACAGTGTTATCTTGCTTGATTGGGAATTTCTTTCTTATGCCTTTTCATCACAGGACTCTTTCCCTCTTCTCTTTTAACATGGTGGACAAGACACTCCTTTGAGTTGTAGGAGAACTCAATTCAAATCCTTCTGCCCAATTCAGAGTAGTGATTTGTACAGAGACCCTCCTGAGAACACTGTTTCCACTGTGCCACTTATTCATTGCTCATTTTAAGAAATGGATTAATCAAGTCCCTCTAGCAGTAGTTTCCCCTGTCTCTAGTCAAAGTACCTGTTTCATACAGGCTGAGAGACTTTCTGGATGTTTAAGTATCCTTCTGCACTAAAAAATATTCACAGAATTTAGCCTGCAGTTCCCTAACTGTCCTAGGTTGACTACACCTTGTAAAAAACCCAGCAGCTGCAAGGTTACTGCCTAACCATTAAACTGGAAGAGACACAAAGTGGGCATAATCTTTGGCATCGTGACAGGGAGTGTAACAGCAGGCTTCATTTCTGCTTCATTTCTCTTTCCTTACTGAGGGGAGACTACTACAGCTGCAGACTGAAGAGCAGGAGACCTAAAGGCATCTACAGTGTTTGGACATTGTGTTGTGTGATTGTACAATGTGTTGTTGTGACCAATCCTGTGGTTTTCAAGAGCAGAAAAGGGACTTTGGGGCAGGTATACATACCAGGAAAGCACCAGAGAAGAGGATTTTTCTTTCATGTGCTGCAAAGCAGTTGCATCTATCTTTGTTACTGTGAAGCAACTTAGAGTCTTGGGAAAGGTTTTCCAGTCCTGTGACAGGTAGGAAAAGTCTGAGATTGCTGATGCTGCCAAGAATGCAGTACTTAAAATTTGTGCTGTTTGGGGTCAGTTTAGTCTGAAGAAGAAAAGATCTTGTGACCTTTCAGTATATAAAGGGCTCTTAAAAGAAATTTGGACAGAGGCTTTTTACCAGTGCCTATAGTGACAAGACAAGAGGCAACAGTTTTAAACTAAGAGTAGATTTAGACTGGACATAAAGAAAGAAATTCTTTACTGTGAGGGTGATGAGGCACTGGCACAGGTTGCCCAGGGAAGCTGTGGATGCCCAGTCCCTGGAAGCATTCAAGGCCAGTTTGGATAGGGGTCTGAGTAACCTGGTTTAATGAAAGGTTTTCCTGACCATGGCAGGGGCTGGAACTAGAGGATCTTTAAAGTACCCCTTCAACCCAAATAATTCTTCTCATTACCCTGGACAGGTGCAGTTCAGAGCGCCTGTAGGAGGAATCTCTACCACTGTGCTCCAGCTCACATCCCTTTCTCAGAGCTGCTGCAGTTTTTCACCACCTGGCTGCAGCCACGCAGGGACCCGGCAGCAGCTGAGGGTTGTTGGAGTCCAGCACGTGTTGCCCACACTCAGGCTGTGCGGGGTTGAGGGATCCAGACAGAGGTTCCCTGACAATTGCCACCTTGCCAAGCACTTCTGCAAATTTTGGCTCATAGATAAAGCTGGTTTTTGTCTCCTTCACGATGCTCAGAGAGCCCAAAGGAACTTGCAACAAGACAGCAGCTGGTAAAACCAGCATGGCAGGAGGATAAAGACGTTACAGAGAAAGCAGTTCACAGGGATGTGTATAAACCAGGAGCTTCTCCAAAGGGCCTGAGCTGCTTTCATTACTCTTGAGTGCATATGGTGGCTGACCTGACAGGTGGGAAACAGCTCTGGCCTCTCTCCATGGATACAGAGGGTGGGACAGGTGTGTGCCCTCATGCACCTGACAGTCCTACCTGCCCAGGCAAGGCTTGGCTCCCTTCCCACCCACAACTCCTGTGGTCCCTGCAGCGGGATGCAACCACACTGTGTGTAATACACTGTGCCAGAGGAATGTTCTCCAGTCCTGCCTTAGCCTCTGTGCCTTGCATTGCACCCTGTGAAATGCAAATAGGATTCACTTACCCAATATATTTCCCATGCAAAGACAGAACCCATCCCCCTCCACACCACTGTCTGGGGCAAATGACAGGAATCAGGGCCCTGCAGGAGCCCCACTGACTGCACTGACATCCAACAATGAGCAGTTTTCACAGCCAAGCATCAGATCTCTGCCTTTAGATAAGATGAATCCCATCTTGAGCAAATATCATGATCAAATGATGCATTATAAAAAGAGTTTCTGCAAAACTGCTTCACTCAATTTAACCTCCTATTATGTCTTGAGACTCCGATGTTTTGCTTCTGCAACTACTTCAATGTCATTAGCTTCCAAAAATAAAGTCTAACACTCTTTAAGTGATACTGGGAAAGAAAGGGTGCTACCCACCAGGCTCCAAAACACTGCAGGGAGCAGAAGTCCTGCAATCTGAGGCCACTCCCAACTATGCCACTGACCAAGGACCAGAGAGAACCCCCGGGTAAGAGTGACCCAGGAGACTGTCAGCTTTTGAGAGAACTCCATGCTACTACAGGATGACATGGAAAAACACTCCTCCTCCCTGTGTAAATAAATAATAAAAGTATGTGGAAACAATAGCTCCTGCAAACTCTCACCCCTTCTCTGCTGTCCTGGCAGGAGGCAGCGCTGACAGGTTTGCACTGCCTAGCTTTACTGGCAGCTGTGTTTATCCAGCAACAGTTCAGCAGGCAGCTCTTTCACAGGACCAGGAACATAAATTATCAGGTCATCTGAACAGGCTTGTAACCCTCTGGATGCCATTTACTTCAACCAAGTTCAAGTGCTTGGCATTGTAACCCTTCAATAACAATTTAGATATAAAACCTAAGGCATTAATTTAATGCAAAATGCTTTTGTATGTCCTTGTGGGACTCAATCTGCTAATACCTTTGATTATTCTGTTATTCTCTGTTATTACTCTAATGCATTTTTCTTATTTTTAAAAACACCTTTCATATTTTTAAATCTCGTTGATCCTTCCTGATTACCTATCTTGACAGGCAAATGAGACAAACAGGAAGAGTCCTTGCCTCAGCAGATTACAGTGGAAAGGTCTCACTGACCCCTTTGCTCTGTGCCTAGAGCCCGTCAGAGGGTAAGAGTCATTACTGGCATTAAAGGGGCAATTAGTGGAGGAAAGTGGTGTTCATCTTGAACAAGCAGCTGTACTGTGCTGGCAAGAAAGGACAAAGATAACAGAAGGAGTCAGTGAGCCTAAGGAGCCCCCGCTGACATTTCAATTCTAACTGCCCTCCACAATCTTACATGGATTCTGCAGTCAGCTTTTCAGAAGTCCTAATTCTTCACAAAGCTGGGAATTAGTTATCCCTTTCTGAAAAATCAGTTCCAATGATTTCTGGCAGCCCTCAAATCCAGAACACAAAGCTGCTTCCTATCTGCTACCTTGACTAGAGACACAGAATCACAGAATATTGAGTTGGAAGAGATCCACAAGGATCATCAAACACTTTCCATTAGAACAGATAGCAGACATGGGCACTGTCTCAATTGCTCTGTCTTGCTTAAAGTCCTGAAAAAGCAGTATGGTTTATTTTTAGGTAGTCCTGTGAGGAGCAGGGTGTTGGACTAAATGATCATGATAGGTCCATTTCAACTCAAGATACGAATCATATCTATGATTCTAAAAGATCAATCTCGTGTGCAACCCAGAGTTATCATATGCAATCATTCTAATACACCCTTGTGCAGTACTAGCAAAATCAGAAAAAAAAATGCTATGAAGAAATGTATTCTAGCAGGCCAACTTTTACCTAAACTGCCTAGCATAGATGCAAACAGTTTATATCAGGGTTTCTGTACATCTTTGCAACTGCCACACAAAGATCTATGAAAGGATTGAGCATATTTAGACAAGAAAATGCTTATTAGTTCAGACTGGGAGAAAAAAACGCAAGAAAATGCAGAGCTAACGCATGGCTCTGTGACCAAAACTAGGTAAGCTGCCAAAGCAAAAATTATAACAAAGCAGAAAAACCCAGCAGCTTATACCTTCACTGACTCAAAGTCTGCCTTGTGCCATGAAGTATCCTAAAACCTGGCATTTTCTCAGCTTGCTGTACTACATTTTTCTTTTGTATGCCCAGGTCAGTTTGTCCCAAAAGGCAAACTTGGTAATTGTCAGCAAGGAGATCATGTGAGTCTTTGCTTAAGTAGGTTTGATGCAATATGAGTCAATATTCTGGTTTTTAATGAGTTTAAAAGCCTGAGAGGGAGAGGTCTGGACTTCATTCAAAAGAATATAATCCTTAGAAGTCCTCTATCTGGTCGAAAAGGGATAGAAGGTTCAATAGAAATATTCTGTCAAAACAAGATCAGGGTGGGTTTCACATTCTCTAAATGTTGTTTTATCAAGTTTCTGGATGAGGTGGGAGAATGTTCTTTGAAATAAAAACAAAAGCACAAAACAAAACAAAATAACCCCACAACCCACCATTTAAAGCAGTTTCCTTATGAGAAACAGCTTCCCTAGCACTGCCATTCAAACGGATTGCTGTGCTGACAAAGCTACCATGGATATAATTCAACAAAATTTTAGGGAATTATCCTTTCTTTGTGACAACTCCATGACAATCAACACAAGGGTTAAACAAAGCCTATCCACTTTAGTCCAGTTGTAGCCCAGGCTGAACTGAGTCAGAAGGAGGTGAACACAAGAACATACCATCCCATAAAAACAACGTCTGTTTCTCATTTGTATGTAGTAAATAAGATCTATTTTACCTTTCAGCAAAGCTATCAAGTTTTCCCAACTCATCTGACAGACCAACAAGAGCATCCAGTGTCCCCACCTGTGCAAAAGATGAGAATTAGGTGAAAGATGCACAACTCTGTCTAAAGCTTTTATTGGCAGAGCCTTAAGGAGACTGACTTGTCCTAGTACATGTGAATTTAACAGTTTGGCAGAACCTTTTTTACTTGGTGGAAAATAGTAGCAATTCCTTTACCCAAGAACTAGGGCATAAAAAGCCTTTTCCAATAAAGGAAAAAAGTATGTGTAGTCTCAAGATTACACGTCAGTCTCTTTCTTCCTGTTTTCACTTCATCCTCTATCATCAAGCTGCATAGAATAGTCTTTAACCAGAAAAACAGTGACTGGAAATGCACACATACAAACAAGTCAGAGGTACTGAAAGAACAAAGGGAAGCAGCACTTTTTCAAAAGGGGCTGTCTGTCTGTGTTCTCTGTTATTACCAAAGCAAGTCTCTCACAAAGCCATTTCTGACCAACATCTGCTTTTTGAATCACTGTCAGTCATAACCCCATATTTATGGTATTGCAGCATATTGCCAAACCTTTTCTTGTAATGTTGCCAGCTCAACATTATGTAGGGTCAATCTAAGGGAGAAGAAACAAATTTTATGTAGAACCAAATGCTTTACTTTGTTCAACATAAGCAGACTCACACCACCACCAGTGGGGTAAGGTCCACAGATGGTAAAAATAAGGTCCATGGATGACAAAAATCATATAGATCTCAGGCATGCATACAAAAAAGCAACACTCTTTTCTCTGTCGGTAGTCTTGCTGCCATGGCTGTGGATAGTTAGCTACTCCCTTTGCATCATCAATCCATGATGTACCATGCTGTATGACTTTGATGACTAGGAGCAAATTGTACATGGGATGCAATAGATCAGTTATTTAACATCTCACTCATGTTCACTCCTTATACATGTACCCTCCCAATGTGAAGCTCAGCTTCAAGCACAACGACTTATTTCTCTCTGATCAATTTTAAGTTAACTGAACACAACCCATCCCCCAACCACAGTCTCCTTCTACTCTCTGCATATTATCCCAAATGATAAACACCATATTTATCCCAAAAGTCTTTAGCCTTGGCTAATGCTGCTGTTTTGCCCATACACAAACCCCTTCCTCACTTACCTTTAAGTCTGGAATATGGAATTTACTGTTGCTGGACAGGTTGGATTTAGATGTCACAGTGTTCATTCTCTCCCATGCTTGCAGATTTGTTTTGTCTCCTGGGGCAGAAATTAGCCAGAACTCCGACATGATCTAATATTTTCCCTTCACTGCTGGTCACTGTAGAAACTCAAAGCAGGTAAGTGGCTAAAAGAGCACCACACAAAATGTGTTCTTCCCTAAGAACAGAAAGAGTTAGAACAGATCACTGATTTCTTTTCTTCAGAAACACCAGGAGAGTGAGTCAGCTGTGTGTCTCAGGCTGAAATGGAACATGACCTTCTCCAGAATGTCACGGAAAGAGAGTGGCTGTTCCTTCCTTCTCAGTATTGTTCCATCCAGTTTCTGCATGAAGAAATGAAGCTTCCTCCTCCCCTTTTCCCTCCCAGCCTGTCCCATTTGCCTTGCGCTTTAAGTTCAGTGCCTATTGGGGAGCTTGGGGGCTTCATCAAACCACCCAAATGTAATAAAGAATTTCTGCTTGATAAACATTCTTTCTCAAATTGTTGGACATTTGCAAGGAAAAGTGAAAGCAAGACCTCTGCTGAACATAGAGGCTGCAAAGGATCCCACTGGCAAGACGGAATATTGCTCTCCTCTGTGTTTTTTCTTCCCAGGCTCGATAGGAAGGAGCTGGAGGAAGGCAAGCCTTAGCGTACAGGCACGGTATCGGCAGAGCCACACAGATGGAACAGTGGCGAGAATAGAGGGACAACCACTGTGGTGCGACGCAAAGAGATGAGGGCAGGAGAGCGAGCAGTTGGCACTACACCGCAATCCTCCGTTCCCTCCCGAGAGCTCCCGCGGAGCATCCCCGCCACACGCCCTCGCTCTCAGGTGCGCGGGACAGGGNGCTCCCGGCGCGGACGTGCCCGGAGCGGCGGCCGGGCAGGGTCGGGGCGGAGCGCAGCGAGGCGCGGGGCGGCCGCCGCATCCACGGGTGGGTGCAAGGGGACCAGGGCTCCCTCCCGGAGCACAGGGGGCTGCTGTGCCTGGTGCTCTGAAAGCTCTGTCACAGCTCTGACTACAGCAGCTTTGCATCGTCCTGCTGCCTTTTAAACTGGCGCAAATAACGCAGAAGCCATTTGTTTCTATTAAAAACTGACTACCTTAAGCAAGTCTGAAGGTTTTGGAACAATTAAAGAAACCTACAGGAAATTCTTGTTTCCGTAGTTCCCTGAGTGCTTCATTTAACAAATATGCGGTGCAGGAGTCTGCAAAATAGTGATGCTTACGTTCCTGGTGATGCTTCTTCCTACATGTGTAGCTGTGGCTTTTAGTCCTTAGCAAATCTTGAGCTTGTCTTACATTGCCTTAAGCTTGGTTAAGACATCGGGAGTATTTCACAGATTGTGTGGAATGATGTTCTCCAGGCATTTCTAATCCAGGCATGCTCTGAAGGTAACAAGTGTCTAAACACTCGGTACCTGCCTCTGAGAGGCATCTCTGCAAGAGGGAGTCGAGCCCCCTCACTGGGGTTATCCAGTTCTCATCTTCCAGATGAGTCGTCTAATTCTTGTGCTGTCATACAGCACAGGAATACTTAGGAATACTCAATATACTTAGGCAATCTCTGCTATTACTGGGGGCTTATTTTCTTCAAAAAATGGTGTGGTTTTAGCTCACATTTCTCTGTAACAAAGGTAAATGAAGACCCAAGAAATTAAACAGAAGGATGCTCTTGATTTTCCACACAACCTGTCATAAACTGAGATGGTTTGAGATGCTGGGGGCAGGCAGGTCTGGTCATGCACAGAAGCAGAGCTCTTGACACTTCCAAGAACCTTAAATGAAGACCCCTAAAAGATGTGTCTTCAGCACTAGGAAGAAGCAGCTGATGTAAGGTATCCTAAATCATGCTTTAGGTAGCTAACGTGTAGGTCAAGGTCTTAGGCTCTAAATTTATAGATTCTTTAGGTTAGCCAAGGATTCATCTTCCTTTACTTCTTTTAACATTTTTAGTAATATATAAAAAAGCAATACATGTGTGGAGGAGGAGAGTCTCTACTGAAAGCACTCCAGAAAGACACTGAGAAGATTTGTAGCTGAAATAACCATTTCGTAGGGTTTGTTTGCTTTTTTGTTTTGTTTTTTCTTTCTGGGCTAATTAAACATTCAGTTCTCATAACTGCTATATCCTAATTCTTTTTAATCACAGTATCCCCTACGGCATGACAAAGGGTTTTCCAGAAGTTATGGAAAAAAATTAACATATTGATCTGTGAGATGACATTCACAGAATAAGTGATTATTGTCTAATCCTTCTTTTTTGTTTGTTTCTTTAGACTATACATTTTAATAATGAAAACATACTTAACTGATGTTTAAGTATCTGCATCATATATATCTTTACCCACAGCTTACAGGTCTGAAAAGTACAGTAGACCTGATCACCTAGATAAGGCAGTTCTTTCCCATCTCAAACCAAGAACAGTTTTAACTGATTCCTTGTTGCAGTCCCGAGCTGTGGAAATGCTTTGCATGATTAATTTTAGAAATGTTACATTCTGATAATCTCCTTAAATTTAGAATCATGTAAGTTGAAACTAGTGCTAACAGATGAGAAAAGTTTCTTGCTGCAGTGGTGCTAGATTTTAGGAATGTTTTTCTGAACACATGCATGTTATAACAAATAAGGTAAAATCCAAGCAGTAGGGTTGTTGGATTTCTGGATTCTACAATATACACTTCTTAATTCCTGAACATTTTTATAGAAGGAATGCCATTTTTTCCCCTTCATATAGCTTTTTTACTATTATTAAAGTGAAATATTTTATGCTACTTATTTATTGTTTTAAAAGAAAATTAACAAGAAAAGAAATAAGAATGATGTTAATGTCTAAGCAATGTCCTGATGAATGTTTTCCATTATCACACTTTCTCGGTTTACTGTAACTTTTCTTCTTTTTACATATTTTTAGGCTGGATGAGACAGCAGAGAAGGTGGAGGGGAAGGAGCAGGCAGCACATGCTGTGGGACAAGGATCGTGCTGCAGTCTGGTGGTAACACAGCTCTGCCCGCTCACTTCCCTGGCTGGCCCCGCATGTGGTGCCATGTGATCTCAGAGCTGTCTAATGCCCTCATGATCATCACATGTCTTTCTGCTCCCTTTGATCCACCAAAGCAAATAACTTTTCTGTGACTTTGCCTCTCTCAGTATTTGTGAGTACTTCTTCAGGTGCCACACTGAGGGAGCAAAACTCTGCCTCCAAACAATCATTAAGAGTATTGAAATACCCTGCTTGAAGTATCTCCAAGACAACTTTCTCAAACAGATAACCAGAATTAATTACCTAGACAATTATGACATTGACACTAGAAGGAAAGCTGCTGTCTCCAGTCTTCTACACCTCTAGGAATTCTTTGTAGGCTCAGACATCTGACGCTCCTGAATGCCTTTTGAGGTGCCCTGGAATATCTGTTGGGCCTTCCAGCTGCTGTTCTAGGATAACATAAGTCTCCTGCACATCCCAAGTCACATCAACCAACCCCCCACAAATGTCTGGGATTCCTTACAATATCCAGAAATGTGGACAAGTGAATTCAGCAGTTCAGCCTTAAATGTCTATTTACAGCTCATCAGACTGTGGAACCTGATCAAACTCACCCCACAGAAGACATCCAGTGGCTGCTGCACCACACTCCTCACGCTTAATTCACTGCATTTACCAGGGATGAGATTCAGCTGCCTGAGCTTCTAGTGCCACCAGAGATGCCCCTGCACGTCCTGCCTGCCTCCAGATTACACTGCAGAAAGGTTTGGATTTTCCATAGGTCTTGTGTCACCCCCATCCAGGTGCCCTGGATACCATGTGGCATCTCAAATGTCACCAGACAACCTACATATAAGCAAGTAAAGCCTTAGCTCTCTGAAATGGGAGCTGAAATACCTAGCTTAAACCTACAGGTACCTATATTTAGGTGTGCTCATCTCCCAGGAATCTCAGCTCTAACACCCTCTAATACAACCCCGATTAAAACTCTTTTTAGTCATGATATTGGCATTGTCGTTCTGGTGATACATCATACACACCATGCATAAGACTTATTTGAAACTACTTCAGTTTGCACCTTGTGCCAGAGTTATGCACTGTTAAAAATTTAATTGCGATTTTCATTGTTTCTTCAACATGCATATGGACTGGATACACGTCATTATTTCAGTCCTTGGTTTTGGTCCTGTACACTGGAACAAGAATGGTTGGAATTCTGGATATTGGTTTTTTTTGTTTGTTTGTTTGTTTGTTTTTTCCAACAGCGATGCTACAAAGCAGTAAGAATGCGTCTTTCTGTGGTTGCTGGCAAGGTTCTGATCAGCGAATCCCGGACTGTTTCCACGGCTAACGGACACGGTTTGCCACAGGGCGAGAAAATTACCATCCTCCACCAAGACTGCAGGAACAACTCCTGCCTTCCTGAGTTCACATGAAGACCATGGAGAATGACACCACAGCCTGCCTGGCGGACAGACAGGGCCCTTTGTGTCCGGACGCAGGCCGGGCCCTGCGGAGAGGGCACACGGCTGCCCCGGCTGCTGTCCCCTCCGCACGTCCCGCTCCGGAGCGCGGGGACCGTGGGCAGCGCCCAGGGAGGAGGCAGCAGCGGAGCTGCTTTGCTGTGAGCTGCGGAGCCAGCGGACCTCGCTGTCCCGCGGGTTTGCTCTGTTTCCCCCGTTCTCCCCGGTGTGAGGCAGAGGCAGAGCCACGGCCCCAGGCCGCCCTGCCTCCGGGTGAGGCCGAGCTGGCGGAAGCGCCTCGCCTTCCGCTTCCTCTGTGCCCGGGAAGAGGCGGGCGCAGCTGCGGCCATGCAGGTCTCCAGCCTCAACGAGGTGAAGATCTACAGCCTGAGCGCCGGCAGGAGCCTCCCGGAGGTGAGAGCGGCGGGGGGAACGCGTCCGGCCCGGCCCGGCGTGGCCCGGGGCCCGCGGCGGGAGCTGGACCCGCGCGGTGCCGGCCTTGGGCCGAGCCCCGGCCCCGCCTGGCTGAGCTGCCCCGGCACATGTGCGCTTGTGTTGGGATCCTTACCGAGAATCAGCTCTGAGTGTTTGGTACATTAGAAAGGCAGCTTCAATGAGTGAACCTCTGGCTGTAGCGGTACTGGTACACAGACCCGTAAGCAGCACGAGCTTGTGAGTTTTCTTGGTGTGGAATGGTTAAACTTATCAGTGGATGGGAAGTTGGAAGATAATCAAGGAAAAAAAAAAAAAGAATTAGCGGCCTAAATGTCTCATATTTCAAATGGTTGGATAAGCTTTAAGTGATTCTTGGGTTCCTGTATGACTAATGAGCTCAAGACTGATGTGTACCTTTGCTTGCAGTGGCTCTCTGACAGGAAGAAAAGAGCTTTACAGAAGAAAGATGTGGGTGAGTTTTCCCCTCGCTCAGCAATACTCGGCTACTCCACATACATAACATGCGGGTCCAGAGGATACCCTTCACTGACTGATACACAGAAGTTCTCCCTAAGTCATAGCATAAAAACTACAGAATTAAACGACAGATAGTTATTTCAACTTCTTGTATAGCTTCACGTGAACACTGTATAACCAGTGGTGTTTTAAGTTTTAGACATTAAATATTTGGGTTGTGGATTGTAACAGAAATTTGATGGATGAATTCCATGTTGTCCCTTAAATTAAAATCAGACCATAAACTCCTCTGTGATGCTGTGATGCTGGGCTAATCTTAGAGAGCAGGACCACATCATTTTAGCCTAAGCTTCTTATACCAAATAAAAAAGGCTATTTGGAATCATAGGAAGTATTATACAAGTAACTTAACCAAGAAAAATATGCATAGAGGTAATGGGGCATGGAACACCTTATACAAGGCCTTAATTGTGTAGGTGTGCAATGAGTATTTGCTACTACGTTATATAATAATTTGTTACACAGGTACCTTGGAGTACTAATTTATTTTGCACAGAGGTAGTCTGCTTCTCAGAGTTAGCAGATTGTGTCAAACTGCTTATAATGTGTTAGTTATAGTATCTCTAAAGGACGTGCTGTATATTCAATTAACTCCACATGCTTCCTTAGGAAACTGTTACAGTTTTTTGGACTGATAGAATTGTGCTGATTGTACAATTTTTTTTTTACTTTACAGATATCCGTAGAAGAATTGAACTTATTCAAGACTTTGAAATGCCCACAGTTAGCACAAAGATTAAGGTATCAAGAGATGGACAGTATATTATGGCAGTTGGTGAGTTAACAAACGGTCTAACAGAGGCCAAAAGTCCTAGGTAATCTTGGGTGCAGAGTGACTTAGTGTTTCAGATAGAATTGTTAAGAGTTCATTTTAGAGTGTGAAACTGAACATTCTGCTGGAAGCTTACTCTTAACATGTGATAGAACAGCTGTCTTGGGAGTGGTGCTGTGGAACACTTCTGTTTAGAATACACACATTCTTAAAGTCATAGAATGGTTTGGGTTGGAAGGCACTTTTGAAGATCATCTAATCCAACCCCCCTGCTACTAGGGTTTATAATACAAATAAAAAACTAATGAAACAAGTCTGTCTATAATACAGTTAAATACTAAGTTCTGGATTACTTTTAGTGTATGTATGTTAAATAACTTCTGAACATGATTGTTTGAGTATTGTTTTATAGGAGGAGGATAATGATGTGTTTTCTAACAGTCAAAATGGGATCCAAACATGAATACTTTAGTAGGTGTTAATAACATGAGGAGCCTTGGTTACTAGATTCTGTATGACATATCTGGTACTTAGGAGAACCTGCATACAAGTAGGGTGCTTACAGAAACCAGGCTGTAACGTTGTGTTACTAAGAGGCATGTTTTTCCAGTCACAGAGGCTTTGGGAAGGTGGGAAGACTTATAGTAGAAACACAGTAAAGCCTGTATATGTAAGACTTGTACTTTAAAAAGATGCTTTTGTGTTACCCTTTTGTTTAACTTTTTTATTTAATTAAACATTAAATTATTCTTTCAGGAACTTACAAGCCCAGGGTCCGCTGTTTTGATACCTATCAGTTATCCCAGAAATTTGAAAGATGCTTAGATTCCGAAGGTTAGTATAAGCCATGGCTGTTAGTACAAGATGTCTGTCATACATAATTCAGGTTGGCCTCGAGCAGAAATTCTGCTCCCTGTGCTGAGGGGACAGAATGTACTTCAGGGGAACACAGGAATCTAGAGTAAAACCATCTGGTCTTCATCTCTGAATTTTCCCCTTTTATTCCGATTTCTTGCTTGGAAAAGAGGTTGTGGCGGATGTAAGATTTACCTTGAGCCAGAAAGTGTGGGGCTCAGAGGGTGAATGTGGCTGAAATCTGTATTCTGTTCGGTGAATGTGGCAAAGGTATAATGGCTGGGTGGTGGCAAGATCTCCCTCCTTACCTGTTCTGTGAAGTAGTAAGGTAGGAGAATGCTCTGTGGGTTGGTCTGTTTTCTCTCTGGAGCTCAAGCTCAGCAGGTGAGTTACAGGGTAAAGAGAATTTCCTGGGTGTTGGTTTGTTTGTTTGCTGGTTTGGTTTTCTGTTTGTTTTCTGGAAACAAGGTACTTAGGGGTAGATGGTAGCATGGCCAAGGCCCTAATTACACCTTGTTTGCTGCTAATTTGGTGGGAGAACAACTGTGGTGAGGAAAATAATGAGCCATCTAGACAATGGGAAAGGGAGAATCAGCTGGCAGTTAGAGCAGGACAGGAGCTGCCACAGCTCTGAGCTTTTAGGGTGCTTAAATTTCAGGAATTATGGGGTTATTTTGCTGTTTGAGGTTTTTTGAGGGGGAGGGGAGGGTTGTTACTTTAGGTTTTTTTGCTTGAAGGCTGATGACTGAAAGCTGGGATATAGGGGTGACCAAAACAATGAGAAGATGAGCACATTAGAGAAGAATTGAACTGGTCTGACTTTGATGTGTGTGAAAGCAACGTGAGAAATAAAAATTGTAATAAGAGCATGGGGGTGTTTCTTTGCTCTCTGCCTCAGGACTACAAGGAGTCATGTAGGGTGAAGGAGCACTGTTAGGCAGGGTTTCAGAGAGGCTGGGGAGAGGAAGGTATGGCAAGAGTTAAACCTTCTTTAAAAGAGTAGAAGTCGTTGTAATCATAAATGCTTGCTGCTAATTAAAGTAAATTTTTTTGAACTGGCATCTTGGTAGACTGCAGAGGTATGTTTAATTTGAAGTCTGGCACAGAGTCACTTCAGGTAACTTTAAATGAGTTATCTCATTTAAATAGAACCAATTTAGCTGAAGCAGCTGCTCCCTAATGTTCCCAGCTCAGCTCAGTTAAAACTAGGCAAAGTTCAATACAGTAGTGTTCAGCATGAGTAGTAGCTTTCACATTTGTGATTCCTTTTGTGGAAGTGCTGGTTCCACAGCAGCTTTCTGCTGTGGAAGTGCTGACCCCTTTGAAGGGCTGCCTGTGCCTGTATGTCCAAACTCATGTAATTTTTTATCATCTTTGATGTATTACCAAAGCTCCATGGACCACACACTCACTGAAAACCATTTGATTAGACGTTCCCACACCCATAAAATACATGGTTGAGCATTGCATTGAGGGACGTGTCAAGTATACAAGAACAATAAAAAGATTACAGTTGCTTCATATGTTTCTAAAGTTTTAGAAAACTACTTACAGTTTTGCAAATCAAGTTACATAATTAGAGATCTTACTAAAGATTAATGCCTGCATTATGCATTGACACCTGTGGGGAATACTTACATGACTAAAGATAAGCATGAGTGTAAATGTTTTCAGGATTATGCCAATGTTTGCAAATAAGTTTGCTTGCTTAGTTGACTCAAAATTCTCTTGCTCTCTCCTCTAGTGGTTACGTTTGAGATTTTATCAGATGATTACTCAAAGGTATGTTTAATAGTTTTCAGTGTATAAGTGAAAAAA
This sequence comes from Leptocoma aspasia, assembly GCA_013399835.1. Taxonomy (NCBI): domain Eukaryota; kingdom Metazoa; phylum Chordata; class Aves; order Passeriformes; family Nectariniidae; genus Leptocoma; species Leptocoma aspasia. Next base: position 875,080 of record VXAX01001071.1, on the reverse strand, counting down.
TTGTTTAGTATGTATATTAAAATGCATTTTCATACATAGTAAAGGCAGTCAATCAACACAGTTCTTGGAACAAAAATGTTTTTTTAAAAACAGCAAACGGGATAAACATTTTTTGCACCTTTAAAATTTTGTTTGTTTTCTTTGTGTCTTTGTACTGTAATTTGCTTTACAACTTTTAAAGCCTTTTGTTGGAGATAAAAACTTCAAAAGTGATCTATCCTACAAGCAAAATAATGTGAAAAATGGAATTAACTATTCTTTCTGGGCTAACATTTAGTCGGAATCCCTTGTGACAAATAATGCAGACATACACTGGTTTTGAAAGGTGGGATAGCTATGGGTAAGTTAACAATCTGATTTGTCAGTGTTGTTATAGACATGATGATTATGAGCATATGAATCAAGCAAAAATTGTAGAGAGAAGTAATGTCTTTTTTTCTTTAGTCTTATTTTAAATTTTATTTATTTTTATATGAAGTGCTGTACCTGAAGGAATCACCTTACTGTTTATTTTAAGCTTTTTTTTCTGTGAAAAGACCTTACCGTTTCAGGTATAGGTTTGCTTCAATAAATACTGCTATTTGATCAGTGATATGATCATCTAGCCTTGTAGCTTTTTTACATTTTTCCTGTGAGATTTCCAAGGAAGTGCATGAATTCAAGTAGCAGAAGGTAATGGCTGATACTTTACAGTTGCTTCCCACTTGTACATACCAAATAGTCATTTGGGAGACTGAGGAACATGCTGTGTTCCCAAATGTTTCTGACTGGTTATGAAAACAGAAAGGTGTGTGTCTGTTTTCAGCTGAAATGGGTGCTGTATTTCAGGCTGAAGCCCTACTTTTACAACTTCATACAACTTTTATGTTTTCAATTTTATTTTACTAAAACGTAAGAAATCATCAGGAAGAAAAATAAACGTCAAGTGGCTGTCATAATGTTTTGGACGTGTTAGAAAGAGGGAGTGATATTTGAGAAATTACACTTGAAATTTTTAGAATCATAGAAGTATCAATTGGAATGGGACCTTAAATTATTTTAATGCTTGAACAGTTCTGTCAAAATCTGAAGGCATGGTGGTTTCACAAATTTACTGAATAAATTGTTGCAATTCTGCTCTACCTTGGCACAAAGAATTTTTAGCTCCTGTCAAACCTACCCAGGAAAATCTTAAGTTTTTACTGTTGCTACTGGAAAGAGGGATTTTTTTGGAACTGTCTGTATTCTGTCTCTTGTCAGTCTTGGTAGTCCTCTTGGTGCTCTCAGCATCCTTTCATAGCCAGGGAAAATAGTGTCTCTCCAGATCTGTTCCTGCCATGCCTGTAAGGTTGCTTTGAGGCTTATTTGCATTTTCACAGTAAAATAACCTGTTTTCTTTCATACAGATTAGTACCCATAAGGCCAGTTACATTTCTGTGCTTTTCTAAGTTTTAGACTTAAAAGTCCGAGACTGGGGCTAAGTTTTAGATTTGAGAGAGAGTGTAGTATCTTTTTCCCCACAGCCTTTTGCCAGGAGACCTGTATTTCCACACAGCATTTTTGCCACACGCCAGTGCCAATGCTTTTGCTAGCATTAGGTTGTAGTTTTCTGGTGGTGACCAAAATGAATTTAGTAAGAAGAAAAGACAAATACGATTTACAGTGAGCTGTATCCACTACTAATGAAAGAGAACATGAATATATTCAAGTCCAATATTGTAGAAATTTGTGTTTAAATAGAAAATTATTAGCCATAAGACATTTATTAGAAGATTTAGATGTTTTTGGCAGCTGTAAAAAGTTTCTTAAAATCTTTTTGGAGGCAGAGTGGGTGAGAAGAAAATTCAGTTTTCTTATTGGAAGTAAACTGCATCTTCTCTCTTCCTTGAAACAGGTTTTTGATGATTTACTGGTAGTGAACTAAGAACATGTGATACTGATATTTTTAAATTAAATATGGTTTAATTTTGTGTTCTTATAGTTTATGTAGCTTCTGTACTGCATGAAAATGCAGACATTCCTTTTTCTTCATTGATAGTAGAGAAAAGATTTTGAGTATGGTTTCAAATAGATAAGTAAAGAGGTTTGTTTGTTTGAAGCCTTCAGGAAAAAGCTTAAAGGAGTTAGGCACACAAAGAATAAAGTGAGATGTATATTAGCAACATCATTGTGTAATGTTAGCTGTGCAACTGTATCTGTAACTTTATAGGAAACTTTAGTTAGGATTCTGAAGTATGATACTCTGCTTAGTCTTGGACCAAGATGAGTAAGTCCATGAATAAAAGTTGAAACACTAGGGTTTCTGATATCAGAAAAAGCACACAAGTAAGGAGGGACTTAAGGATAAATAAGCATGAAGTGCCAGCTCAGGTCAGTATTTTCTCCATGTCTCTTAAGGGAGGAATATACAGATTTATAAATAAAAATGACAGATTTAAAGTAACTTACGTACCTCACCTTCCCGGAGTTTCTCATCCTTATTTGCATTCCTAACAGTGTAATTCAGCAGTAGAAAATTTTAGATAGTCACTATGTACTATTTTTAGAAGATGCATGTACTGCACACGCTAAACTAAAGTATCACTTTTCTAATCCAAGCTGAATAGGGATGAGGCTCAGAGACAAAGGTTTGGCTGTGATTGTCATGCATGGCATGAGTTTGGGCCAGGCCAGCTGTTCCTGCATTGCACAGTGCCTGGGATTGGTTTGAGTGCACCGTGAGTGCAGCAGGTGGTGTGGGTGATCCTGTCTCTGGAGTGGGAAGAATCCCTTCCTGTGGGCATGTGCCATATTAACCTGCCTTAAGGAGTGTAGCAGTAGGACCTGGCCTATTTTATTTACTGAGGTAGATTGAGCCCTCTAGTAATGCCTCCCTGTAGGTTTTTCCAGGACTGAGATGTTTGTCTAAGTTTCAGAAAGAACCAATGTTCTTATTCAGTTGGCAAAGAACAGAAATGCAGAAAGATGATGGGTGTCGTGTATTGGAATGCTGCTGTGCATCAGGATGTGAAGCTCATGTGCTGCGTACATGTGAACGTGCTGATGTCTGCACAGCTTTGTACCTGGAAGAAATCACTAACTGTAGTGTCTTGAGGGAAGTAGAAATGTTAATTTTGGTGCAGCAGAGCGTGAGATAACTGTGCTGCAGAGCATGAGATAACTGTGCTGCTTCTAACTGCAGAGTCACTTTCAGGGTGTCTCATTTACTCTTGTGAATATTCATATAATGTATATTAACAAAACTCTGCTGTGGCTAGTGAGAATGATGAAGCACTAGTTGATTCTATCATTTTAGTATAAATTGTTTGAATAAGCTGTGATAAGCCTGTATGAGTTTGAAAAAAAATCAATGAAGTTTGTGCTGTAAGACACGTTGGGGAGATCCTTGTCTGTTTCTGTATGTTTCAGTGCTTTCTATTTTATTTTCAGATTGTCTTCTTGCAGTGTGGCAGATTTGTGGAGTTTCATTCACAACATGGCCATTACTACAAGACAAGAATACCAAAATTTGGTAGAGATTTCTCTTACCACTACCCATCGTGTGACCTGTATTTCGTAGGAGCAAGGTATTAAGTGGAATATTTTGTTTCAGTTTTGTTAGCAGTGTTTTCCAATAATAAAATGAACATTAAAATATTAGAAAAGTTAAACAGTGGAAGAAGTGGCAATTCCTTTCAAATTAATAAGGGGGATGGTGAAGAGTGGAAAACGTGGGAAGATTAAGTTTCCCATGGTATTTTTAAGCTGTTTTGGTTTTTTGATTCTTAAACCATGTATATAACGTATTTACAAATTTGTATTAAAAACTGCAGGTCAGTGTATTGTTTTAAAAAATGTTTAGCATTTAAGTAAATAATTTTTCCTGTCCTGGTTGGTGTTTTATTGCTGTGAAGTGTGAGTTAAATCACATAATTTGGTTTCTGAAAAGACAGTAAAAATAAAATTAGATCCTTAGGGTTTCAAGCAAAGTAAGTAGAAATTCAAGATGTAACTTAAATCACAGGAAATTGAAAGATCTTGAGAAACGAGTAAATGTATCTTTTGCCTGGAAAAATAGTAATTGATAGGATATTGAAGTATAATAAATAAATGGTGAACATGCACATTTTTCTCTGTATTTAGAACACCAAAGTATATATTTGTCTTGTTGTAAATTGTGAATTCTGCAAATTGTGTATTTGGCAAAATCAGGCTGTGAATAAAAGTCTTTACAATGCCTCCAAATTTACAGCAGTGCTTTTCAATATTTGCAAGACAGAAGAGTAATTTTGGGTTTTTCTTTGGTAGTTCTGAAGTGTACAGGCTAAATCTGGAACAAGGAAGATTTCTGAACTCCCTGCAAACTGAAGCTTCGTAAGTTCTGTGTAATGCATGGCCTCTGTCTTCTTTCCACCAGGTGGAAGCAGACTTCCAGCATGCTCAGCACCAGTACTGTCTCTGAACGCTGCCCAAATGCTTTGCAGAGTTGAAAACGAGCATATGCTGAGTCTGAGTCTCATTTCATTTTATGTTCTGTAATTTTTTTTTGTTCTATTTTTTATGTTTAATTTAATTTTCTTTTGTGGATGTTACAAAATTGCTTAATATGGACTAAATAGGTATTATATAACTTGATCTTAAGAGCATTTCATTAAACCTTTGCTGTTATTACTCAATTTAGCCATCATGTAGAGATCTACCCACAGGGTATGTACTTTCCCAGACATGTCTTCGTCCTTCTGCTCTTGAAGTAGCCCAAAGAGAATTTTTGTATCTCCAGCATGTGTCTGATTCTTTTGAAAACCCTACCAGAGTAGGAACTGAGCTTTTTTCATGTGGGGAGAAGCAGATGAGAAGAGCAGACTTCACTAGATAGAGGGGCTTGTTGGTGGGCTACAGCTGGTGCTCAGTGGGCAGAATAGCTTAATGGATGAAGTATTTGGGAAGACACAATAAAAAACTGAGCAACGGGAGAAATAAAAAAGGGGAAGTCCTGGAATGGGAGAGGTAAGGGTGTAAAGTAAAATCTGGATTAGAGAGATGTAACTTAAGTTGTGAGAAGGTTTTGAGGTGAGGGAGTTGGATGAGTTACAGAATTAGAGGTAGAGAGCTTTGAATGGAAGAAGTTGGAAGGCACTGGGATAAGTGGTGTAGAGAGAAATATTTGTACTTTGGAAGAATTGTTGTCAAAATACAGGGCTCTTGGGTGCCCTGCTGAGAAACAGAATACTTGGGTGAGAGAAGGGAGACCATTGGTCAGACAGAACATGTTGGTGATGTAAGCTTTAGAACATAAGTAATCATAAAGATCTTTTGTCGCAGTTAGAATCAGAGATTCATTTAGGTTGGAAAAGACCTCTAAGATCATCAAGCCCAACCATTAACCCAACACTGCCAAGTCCACCACTAAACCATGTCCCCAAATGCCTCATCTACATGTCTTTTAAATATCTCCAGGGATGGTGATTGAACCACTTCCCTGGGCAGCCTGTTCCATAGCTTGGCAAACCCTTCAGTGAAGAAATTTTTCCTAGTATCCACTCTGAACCTGGCACACCTTGAGGTGATTTCTTCATGTCCTATTGAGTTGTTTAAGAATACAGTGGAGCAGAGTGATGTGGCAGGGCTTGGTGGTAGGTTGTGGGTATGGGCAGAGGAACACAGAGAACTTCAGAGCCCAGGCTCCTGTTCAGGGCATGGTCATATGAATTCAGATGGATTTTCACAGGGGGGTCTTGAAAATTCCAAAGATGGAAATTTCCCAGCCTCTATGATTAACACATTCCAGTGCTTAATTATCCTTATAGCATAAAAATATTATCCTTACATCCAGTTGGAACCTTACCTGTTTGAAGTAATCAGCACTGTCTCTGGCTCCAGATTTTTGGTAAGCTCCCCTTAAGTATGGGAAGCTGTTGCCATATGTCCCTCCCTCCCTCCCACCCTCCCTTCCTCCCTCCCTTCCTCCCTCCCTCCCACTTTTGCTTTTCCAGGCTGAGCAATACATGATTACAGAAATCTTATTAGTTGTTCATGTGTTAAATTGTTCTGAGGTCATTAAACTTGCTCCTTTTTCTGTTGTAGAGAGAGTAATGTCTGTGACATAAATCCTGTACACTTCTTGTTTGCTATGGGGACGGCTGAGGTAAATGTTTGCATACCCTTTATGAAAAGGGCAGTGGTGTTTGTTTCATTTTTATGTAAATTTGCAGGAGGATAAGAACAAATAATGAACCTAATTAATTAAATTGGTCTAATTTGCTATATATGTTAGATATAGATATGTTAAAGATGACTTTTCAGAGCGTAGTGCAGATAAAATATCAGAGTTACTTGATTGCTAAGTGCTTGAGATTTTGCAGACGGGAGCAAAAATAATGTTCTCTCATTTTGCAGTGTAGCCATCTGTAGAAATTAGCTGGCATGTGTATCCTATTAATCTTAAGAAAATTAGTGTTAGTGATTTTGATTTAGATTGCATTGAAAAAAACTACAAATGAAATGTGTGCACCCTGTATGTCATTATTAGAACAACTCATGTCAACCTAGGAAATTTTGTTAATTATTCATTAGATTAGATAATTCATAATTTTATTTAAATGTTTTCAGACTACCAGGCATCTGCTGCATAAGCTTGAACCATATTTTCTAAACTGTTTAGGGTAAAGTGGAATGCTGGGATCCTAGAACTAGAAATCGAGTTGGGCTGTTGGACTGTGCGTTAAGCAGTGTGACAGCAGACACAGAGTGAGTAAAGGCTACCTTTTCAAATTGTGTTGGTCTGGATTTTTCAGAAGCTTTAGTTTTAGAAAGAAATCCCACTTCGCTTTAAAATGACTTACCTGTTCTCTTGTCATTGCTAGTGTGAATAAAGGATTTTCTTAGTCATAAAGGAGTTCTCTTAGACACTGATCTAAGTAGTAGTGGCTATTTTTGTATACAGAAATATACAGATGAGTGTAAACAGTGCAGCTTTTTGAAGTAGTATTTCTGAGTGATACCAATGAATTATTTTACTATTAGCTAAGAATTAGCTTAGCTATTTTTTGACATTAAAAAATTATTTGCAGGCTTTATTGAAATAATGCCTAACTATAAGCATTGTGCTTTGCAGGATAGAAGGTTTGCCATCCGTTTCAGCACTGAAATTTGATGGGGCTTTGAATATGGCTGTTGGAACATCTACTGGGCAGGTAGATTTGACTTCATGTACCACAGTTGTTAGGAGATCCTGCTCTTGCAATTCCTGATCCAAGTCTATCAATACATGGAGTGCAGTGTATATCTATTACTGCAAGTATTTATTAGACCATAAATTACATGTATAGAGTAGTAACAGTTAAACTGCCATTTAATTTTATCAAATGCTTTTGCTCTTCAGAATTTTGTGGGTACCACTTTAAATAACCTACATACTATGTATAGTATACATACATACTATATAGTATGTATACATACTATATACATACTGTATGCATACTATACACATACTGTATAGTATATATATGCATACTATATGCCCCTTTAAATAACCTACATACTATATAACTTCACATTTGCAGTTTTCTTATGACTTGAATCAGATGTGTGGGGAAGTTGCTGCTTTTTGGGACTATGAGTACCATCTCAGTGCAACATATGTGTTCTCCCTTGTCTCGATGGTGGCTGTTATTGAAATTATTGTCTTTCAACTGGTGTTTTTAGTGTCTTATCTTGGTAGGACAAATCATTTCAATTCATTTATTGTTACCATCATATTTGTAAAAGGAAGTGTGGGATTGTGTCCTGCTTTCATGTCATCAGTGCTTTCATGGGTTTAGGAAACTCTAGCTTCTTCAAGAACAGATATGTGTGTGAGAATTGTGTTTGCTATGTTAGTGTACAAGTCAGACAAATTTTATTGTAGATGGTGTTTCTGATTAAAAAAACTGATAATATTATTTCTCCCAAAGATTATTGTTATTCACACTTTACATATGAAAGATCTAACTTTCTCAAGTTCCATAGGAGATTTTGGAGATAAAATACAGGTTTCTGGAAGACAGGGCCTGTACTCTCTCCTTTCCTTGACATAAAAAAATTTACATTCTGTGGTGTTTCACTGAGGGAAAGTTATATTCGCTGAATCTGGAAGGGAGTCTGAAAATTTAAATCGTGTAACATCAACACAAGAATCTGAAAGTGGAATATTACTAACTATGAAATACTAAGAGTATCAAAACCAAAAAAATGGTTCTTTTTTAATAGAAATTAGAAAGTCTTTAGAAAGAAGATTAGGTCTTAAATTTGTTAATTTTTCTAGATGGAAACATGCTGATGTTAAAATACCTGGTTAGAATAAACTGGGCTCACTTGATAAGTTGTTTTCAGAATTTAAAACAATTTATTTTAAGTAAATCCTGCCTATGTATTTAAGTAAAATTTCAAGTTTAGCTAAATGTTTAGTGAAGATCTGATGGGCATGACTTCCCCATGATCTTACAATGTTATAAATTTAATTTGTCTCTTATTCTTCAAGGTCCTATTATATGATCTCCGGTCTAGTAATCCATTAATAATCAAAGATCACCACTATGGCCTGCCTATTAAATCAATTCAGTTTCAGCATCAGTTGGATTTAATTATCTCTGCAGATTCTCGAATCATAAAAATGTGGAACAAAGATACAGTAAGTAGTTTTATGTTGCTGCATTCCGATTTTTAAATTTTTACTTTATTTGGGTTGGGAGTTTTTGGGGGTTTTATTTTGGTTTGTTGTTTTGGAGTGTTTTTTGTGCAGCTTGATTAATTAAGCTGAAATTCAGTATAAAAAGTTGAGGTTTTAATGTCTCTTAATTTACACAGCATTTTGTCCTGTTTGACTAAATCGGCATCTGGGAAGTTACTCAATAACCTGTCAGGTATAAAGATATAGTCTTAGGGAGTTTTTAGCTGTTTGTACATATCTGGTCAAGAGGCTTCTTTCAGGAGAAGGATTTAAACATAAAAAGTAGTATCTTAGCCATTGCCTTGGTTTGTATCTTTCTCACAACATTCTTAAATACATCCAGTTATGTTTTTTCACCAGGGAAAACATGTTCATTCCAATTCCCTGCTCAAAGTAGGGTTAGTTTCCAAGGTAGATCAGTTAGTTAAAGACCTATTAAAATCAGGTGCTGCTTATTTTCACAGGATCCTATTTGGATACTGAAGCAGATACTATGCATGGAGCCAAATAACGGTGTGTCTTACACTGTATTAGGGGATTGTGTTGCAGTGGGCAATGTCTTTATCCTTGCCCTTTGCACCTCTAAGTGAAATTGAAATCTCTAATTTTCGTAGCACTCTTTTCGTTGTATCATGCCGTCCTCTTTCTTATCTTTCCATCAGTGAACCTTACTGTGAATCTCTGGGGCAACACATTTTGTTACCCCATAGATTCATAGTAACATTATTGGAACTTGTTTTGGTTTGAGGGGACTTCTGTATCATTGTGTTCCTTCTAAAAAACATGCTCCATCTATGCTTTTCTAACTTTATAGTGAAACATAAATTGAGTTGTAGTAGAGGCTTTTTTTCCTAATTATTTCAGACAGTCACTTCAGTATTGTTGTGCTGCTTCATGTACTTTGAACAGCCTTTTTTATTTTTTCTGTGATCGCAAGTGGTTTTTTGTAAGCTCCTCTGCAGTTAATAGTTACTGTTTGAAAGAGCAAATAAATTATTAGTTATTATTTAAAACATCTGCAGTGGCCTCTCTCCATTTTTCCTAGGTATGTATATTTCTCTCCTTGAGAATGAAGCACTGTAAGGTTTGTCAGGTGGCCTCTGGTGGGAAAAGGGAGGGTTTCTCACCGCTGGAAGGCAAAGATAGCTTTGGACTCTTTCCTAGAGTATGTTCCAGCTGGCTCCATGTGTCCCAGATGCTGGTTCCTGACTATCTCTGGCCAGGAACCAAGTGCAGAGGCAGACTGCGGGTGGAGAGCACATGGCTTTGATACCAGAATAGCCCCATGCTGAGACGTGCCTTGGGGTGGGGAGCACCAGGCTTTTGTCTGATGAGGCTGGGGTGGAGGAGGACTCTTCTTAATCATCAGGGAGAGACCAGAGGTGGGTGGGGTAACAGCATGTAACTGGGAGGGAAAGGAAAGGCCCAGAAAGGTAGGTGGGATTGCTGCAGGGAAAGAAAAAAAAAGAGGAACAGGATCAAAATTTACCTTGTTCCTGTCCCTCATTTAGAATTGTATAGGCATGTAGTCTCATGCTTCAGATTATGTGGTCCAGTTGTTAGAGATGCTTCCTTTACTGGCTGTTTTGTGTGTTGGCTTATAAAGAGCACCTGTATTTTGTCTGGGTTTTTCAGACTGTGTTCCAATTCTTGTTACTTTGAGAACGTTGTTTCCTGCTTTTACCTCTTTCTTAAGTAAGCTTTATAACTTCAGTTCTGATCTAAGCTAGATACCACTGCATGCTCTTAGCGCTTTTATTTTATATCAAGACGTCTTTAATACTGAGTTTATAAATCATAAATAAAGTGTTGAGCTATATTTCATTTCATGTAGACATTAGTACAGAGGAAGAACCACACTCCAGATTCGAATTCCACTCCTAATCCATTTTTTCAGCTAATCATAGTTAGCAAAGTAAAATTATTTAAAACTACCACCTTCAGAGTTGAATAAAGTGAGGGTTACACTGACAATGTGCCCGGAACTTGTGGACCTCAGCCCCACTTTTGCATAAAATAAAGTAAATCTGCTGTATATTTTCAATACAGAAGTGTAAGCTGAGAAATTAGAGGTGCCACTGTACATTGCTGTGTCTTCAATTACCAGTAGGGTGCACTTCCTTGTAAGAGATTGAATCAGAGATAAAATACAATACTGTCTTCCTTGTGTTATGTTCAGATATTAATAACATTTTATTGTTCTGTAAAATCTGTTCCATCTTTATTCCATCATGTTTCTTAGCTTCTATAGTAGCTATTATTAATGTTTAGCTTTACTGAATTTAATTATGTTGTTTAGAGTTCTTCATGATTTATTTTCTTCCTACAATTTCAGGGAAAGATATTTACTTCAATGGAGCCAGAACATGATATAAATGATGTCTGCCTTTATCCAAATTCAGGTATGTTAAGTATATTAATGTCTTGCTAAATTCAAAAGGAAAAGCTTGTTAACCCAAGGTGTGGTCTTTGTTTAGGTTATACAATTTAGGTCTACTTTCTTCCCTATGGCAGAGCTTGGATTAAAGGGTTATTTGTCAGTTAGTGTCCTTGTTTCCTCTGCATCTGCATTACGTTGGAGCCTCTTTGCAGTTAGAAGATGCTGTGCTGTTAATTGAGCGATTGACCTCTTTTACTCCTTCAAATATCTGAAGTGACTCATTTCATAAGAATAGGAATTTTGACCTATTGTCTTGACTAAGTCCCAGATGAGTTAGAGCTTGCTTTCTAGAGGTAGGGAAAATCTCTTTACAGCAAATGTACACATTTTTTCCAAGTGTTTCAAGAATTTGATCTTTCCTTGATTTAAATACAGCACTTAAATTGTGCCATCCCTTAGAATTAATACTTTGGTTTTAAGTGTAGATTCCTAAGTGCACAAATTTGCATGGTTTTTGTGATTGTTTTCAGATTTGTTGCATCTCATAATGTTACGTTTAGAGACCAAAACTAAGGATCACTTTTAACCGAGGTTTCCAGGACTTAAAGTGATGGCTGTATGTGCATATGTGGTTTGGTTGTACTTCAGATTGCAACTGGACCTAATTTTCTTGCTTAATATGAGTTGCTTTAGTTCTTAACTGTAGTGTGACACCTACTTCGTATGTAGAAGGCAGTACTGAAAAAGATTAAGTAAATTAGGGCCACTAGGAAGGCACAGAGCAAAAGTCTGGAAATAGACAATGCCTGAGTTGCAAACTGCTATTATCCTAATTTTAGAGAGAGGTAGCAGTAAAGACAGAGCAACTTGGACTTTGATTCATACTAGGAGCTAAAATTTAAGATTGTAGATAAGTGAGTTGGAGATTTCTAGCAAGTTAAAACTTATCTGTCTTTTCTGCCAACTTCAGTTAAGAATGTGTTGGAGTTTTTTTTTTCTTTTTTCTTTTTTCCTTTTTTTTTTTTTTTTTTTTTTTTTTTTTTTTTTTTTTTTTTTTTCTTTCTACTTTTTTTGCCAACTTCAGTTAAGAATGTTTTTGTGTTTTTTTTTTTTTTTTTTTTTTTTTCTTTTTTTTTTTTTTTTTGGTAAGCTGAGCAATTAAATACTCTTCCCTGATAAGATGGTGGGCATTTTAGGCCTTATGAGCAGAGTACATGCCATGTGCCCTGGTTGCATGTAGGAGTTCATGTGGTTGTATTTGAGAATTACTCCATGGTGACAGGGTGGACTGTGCACCCTGGGGATGGATAAACCCTCATCCATGGAGTGATTTACTTTCAGTATTTCATCCAGGTTTCACCTGTGAGCTTATTGGTTTCATCTAAAAGAGAGCCCAGCAGCAAATTAATGTCCACACAGCATCAATGAAGAGCTCATCACAGGGAGTGGAACAGAAAAAAGTTATTTGTCAATGTAGAATCATAGTGTAATTTAGGTTGGAAGGTACCCCTGGGAGTTGTATATTTCCTACTCAAAGCAGGGCCAACTTGAAGTTAGATCCAGCTTTGCAGTCTGACCAAGTTGCTCAGGTCAAGTCAAGTTTGAGTATGTCAAGGGTGGGCATTACTTGGCTGTGGATGCTCTGTAGCCTTTGTGGCATGCGGACATGACTCGTGTGCTTTTGCAGAAATGATTTTCATGAGACTCTGCAGGACAAATCTTGTAGCACCAATAATTGAATGCACATGTCTCCCTAATGTTGCTATTGGACATTGCTTTTCACGTGTCTGTGATTGAGATCTAGATTGTGCAGTCCAGTTCTGTGTCCCACATCTCCTGCTTAAATCAGTGCTGCTTTTCTTATTGTCTGTAGGGGGACAGGTTGATGGTTTTGGTAAGAACTGTTGTGGGAAGAAAACTGGGTTGTATTTTACAGTCACATGGAGACAGTGGGGCAAAAACTAGAGCATGTTGCAGTGGAAATTGAGAGATCTAGGGTAAGAGGTGGTGCATCACATGTTCATCATAAATACTGTTGGACCAGCATTTAAGATGCCTTAGAGCCACCTAATGCTTGCTCAGAATTTAAGGAATAATAATGACTGAAGATCTGAAAATAAGGAAATGCTTTCAGTAAGATGGGCTTGCAGTTATGGAAAGTTGGAAATACAGCATGATTTCAGTATCAGTATGGGTTTGGCTGGGGCCCCAGCATTCTCAGAGCCCCTCTAGATGCATGGCACAGGAAACCCAGGAGATCTTTGCTTAGCTTGTGTTTTAACACTTCATGTGTCACTGCTGCTCAGAAAGGCAAAACCCAATTTTCACCCTTATTGGAGAGGTAAGGATTTGCTGGATGCACTATTCAGGGGATGAGGAGTTGGTTGGATAGTCTCATCCAGTAGGTGTAGGGGTCAACAGTTCAATGTCCAAACGGAAATCAGTGACAGGTGGTGTCCCTTAGGGCTCTGTATTGGGACAAGCTTTATTTAGTATCTTTATTAATGACATGGACAGTGGGGCTGTCAGAACTGTCAGCAAACTGGCAGATGACACCAAGCTGAAGGATGTCATGCCACCCAGGGGTACTTGGACAAGCTTGAGAATTGAGCCCATGGGAATCTCATCCAAACCAAACTGTTCTATGATTCTAAAATTCTATCAGTTATGGTAAACTCAAGATCAGTATACTGTGAACTGGGTTTTTTTGGTCGTAGTTTTGTCATAATTAGGCATTTCTAATTAAACTATTTTACCAACCAGCTTCAGTATCAGTACCTTTCCTGGGAGGCAAACCTTTGTGTACCTTTGACCAAACTACATGATGACAAACTTTAGTGGATCTCTTAATAATCAAGTATCTTCCTCTGATCACACATGAACAGAATGGGGCTAGGGGAAAAAGGTTTACCACTTACCGAGTCAATTTAGCCTTTAGTCAATTTAAGTTGTAGAATGTAAATGAAACTTGGCAGTATCTTCAGTGTATAAAAATGTGTGTCTCATTTGTTTCAATTACTGTAAGAAAAAGTGAAAGGTAAAAATCTGCATTTTCTAAAACTGCTGCTCCCACATACTATCACTTCATACTCCCATTTTCATTCTTTTACATTCATGATACTGTATTGCAGACCATTTTCCAAAGAGGGTCTTAGTAAAACTTCTGAAAAAAGGCTCTTTATTTCCCTTCTACAGTAATCAAATTAGGCTGTTATGTAGTTTGTTAGGGTGTGGTCTCTCTTCCCATAAAAATTGATTAAAACTAACAAACTGGAGCAATAAAAATGCGTGGAATAGACTTCCCCATTTCAGAGTTGTTAACTTTCTTTCATTCTTCTATTTCCCTTGTAGTATACAGTCATATACTGTTCAGAAGTCTGGTTTTGTCCTCCTTTAATTAATTTAATTAATTAATTTAATTAATCTTGGTGGAAGAGTCTCAAAGAGGAGGTTTTACTTTACTATCATCTTTGAAGCATCTGCAGAATTAATTTCTGTCTTTATTTCTAATGATTCCTGTTCAGTCAATGGAAAGATGCTTTGTCTTATGAAATAGTAGTGAGCATGCTGTTAGGGGAGCATGTAATTGGTATACTATACTGGAGTACTCTGTGTGTGTGTATTCAACCATATGCTATAAATTCTTGCTTTTTCCTTAAATTGCCTGCAAACCTTTCCAGGCACAGTTTTTAGTCTGTTTGCTGACTAAGCTTTCACAAATATCTTGCTTTGCTGGGAAAGCAAGCCCCCTTTTTTCTGACATTGTAAGTCCAGCTGCAGTGTGTATTTATAATAAAAGGATTAGGTAGGAAGGATTACTCCACCCATGGTAATTGCATTCCTCTAGTAGGGTGTAAATTAAATTTCTGCCCTCTGGGTATGTAGTAATTGACCCAATTATTCATAGTCTCAGTGGCATATGTTACAGTTCTTTCAGATCAGAATGTTATCTAATTTGATGGCACTTTTCTTCTTCATAATCAATGTCTTGTATTACCTGTTGATCAGCTACATTGGAAAGACAAAATTGAAATAAACATAAAAGTATATGGCAAATGTTCTTATTACTCTTTTATGTAGAAGGAAATTGAAAGTGTTCTTCATTTTGAACTTACAAGAAGTCTTGTGGCAGTAGGAGATTTTCCACAGATTTTAGTATTCCTACAGTGTTTTTTTTATATTCAGAGTACAAAAACCCCTTATTCGTGGTGTTTCTTTGGTATATTCATAGATACTTTAAATTCTACATTTGCCCTCCTAGGTTGTAGCACCAGTATTACTCCTTTTGAAGCCACAGTAGCCTGTATCTCATTTTGGGTTGAGAAGCTGCTGTTGTGTTTGTTTCCCAAGATGAAATATGAATGAAGGTGTAAACCATGTTACAATTTATGGCTCTGTTTAAGTGTGTGTTTAAAAAAACCCAAATAACCACATGTACTAATACCAAAGTATTAATAATGCAATTTTATGTCCAATATAGTTTTTAACTGCAATACTAACTGGACTTGTTCTAAACAGTATTTAGGGATGAACTGTTAACATTTGTTATGAAAGTTGGCAGCCTGCACTTGTCAGGGCTTAATGTTGCTTAAAGCAGTGCTGTACAATTAAGATAGAGGACAAAAGGGAATGAATATATAGAAAATTAAGCTTTGTTAATTATGCTGATATCATACCTTTCTTTCTGTGGTATTTGATGCAACCATTTATTACAGGTCTTGATTAATGTCCATTGCAAGCCAAGAATGTGTACTTTATGAGCTGTTTTAAAAAGTAGTATTATCCTCTTCTGATCAATATTTTTAAATGTGGAAATCTCTTTCTAGGAATGCTAATGACTGCCAATGAAGCCCCTAAAATGAATATCTATTATATACCTGTAAGTAAAGATACAATTGTTTGGTGCCATTCAGGTATTTCGGGTTGAAATTCATATCTACATTGTCTGAGTTGTCACAATAAAGTAAATTTAGGTTAACTATAATTTATTAATGTAACATGTTGAATTACTTAAAAAACAACCTGTAATTTGCCTTTTGCTACCAGTTTCAAAACTGGTTAGTAGCTGCAGAAAATTCAGGTGGAGCTTTTTTTGATAGCTGATGAAAAAGAATTGCTAAATAGGGACCATGTTTTTCAAGATAATAGCTTTGCTTTTTTGTGAAATATTTCATTAGTGTCTTTAATATGTGGTGTACAGTCATAGCTACGATATTTACTGCTATGTGTTCTTCTCTGTTCTGATAAAGAAATGAATGATATTGTGTGACTTCAGTTATGGCTCTTGAGTGTTACTTCTGTTCAATGCCCTTCTTCAAATGCAGCTTTTCACAGGATAAGCTTTCCACTTGAAAGGCTTAACTGTAGGTTTAACTGTTTTATCTCTGCAGATTGGTTTTAGGGAGACTTAGCAAGCAAGCCTTCTGGTGTCAGGGAATTGTACAGAAAATTACACCTGCATTTCTTGGTTTAGGTTCTACACTGTGTTCTCTAGAGGTTTTCTTGTCTTGATAAAAGATAAATAGTAGGATACCTATGTAAATGTTGCATGCAGAGTAGCTGACCAGACTCTAAAAATACATATATGTCTTAATTAATTTTATTCACGTTTTGGACAAACTATAAAATTTATTAATTTGACTATTTTTTAAATGAGCCAGAAAGTCTTCATTTAGCTAATCAATTTTAAATTAATTTAAATTAAATTTTTTTCAGTTCATTTCTGGTCATCCCCCACTGCCATATCCACTGTGTATGATCTTGATTATGTTCAGGATGGAGATGTATGAGTTTGCATTTCTCTTTGTGGAATAGAATATATATACATGTTGTATTTGTGTGTCTAAACACAATAATATACCCCTCTTCTGTAATCTGATATATTTGCTTACATTATTAGATTTTTGCATTTAAAGAGATGTGGCATTTTATACATGAGTTATGTCAGGTTGTTCTTTGGATGTGAATTGCCTATTTCTGTAATTCAGCTCTCTCCAACTCACATTTTGTTAACTGCACTGTTCCATGCTGTAACAAAGGGAGACAACAAATATTTTTTTATTCATGACAAAATATTAGCTGTAGTCAGAAGATGAACACTTTCTTTCCATTTACGTCATCCTTTGTAAGGTTGAGAGAGTAACTCTCCAAGCATTTTTTTTCTCTATTGTCTTTTTGAATTAATGGATTAGGGAATACAAACTCACATATTTTCGAAGTCTGATGAGTTTTTAGAACTGGAATGGACTAGTTAGTCAATTTAAATAATGCAGATGGAAAAAGCATTCCTTCTGTCACTAAAGGTAAGGTTCAGCTTCTCTCTGAAAATTGTGCACTGAGATTATTTTTTATGCAGGTGTGCATGATACATAAACCTGACAGCTATAGCACATTAGAGGTTCACATCCAACTTAGCCAAAAAGTTATTTCATTTTCTTGATTGTCACCAGTGGTGAATGTTTGTTAGAACTTGTTCAAGCTAGCATTATTTTGAGTATTCTTGCACATACTGTAAATCAAAATGAAAAATACTTACTTTTTGCTCTCTCAAAAATCTCACTCTCATAGAATCCTCTATGAGTACTGAATTTGTGTTCCTGAAGTCAGACAAGTAATTTTTAGTTAAGAAATATAAGCACTCTGTATTAGATCTCAGATCATACCTAGAGACAATATTGCAAATTTAAATACTGACTAATACTGTCTAGTATTTTTGCAGCATGTAGGCTATTCCAGTGAAGATAAACATAAATCTTGCCCTAAACCATGTTCCTGTGTGACCATCCCCTGATTTTTGTTACCTGAGTCCGGCTAAACTTGTTTGGATGATACCTTTTTATGGGTTTTACACTCACAGTGACACAAGTATACAAATGGACCCAAATGATGAATGTTAAAGCATAAATCCAAATATGAGTTCTATATTTGAAATATTGTTGTATACAAGAAAATTTAAAATTCATTTCAAAGGCTACTGCCCAGTTTAAATTTGCTTTTCAAATAAGCTAAACTTCTCCAGTTTGTGTCAATGGCTTTGAGCTTGAAGGCTGTTGAACAGCCTTAAGTGCTGTTGTTACTTTTTTTGTTGACAATCTTAGTTCATTTCAAAACATGTAATACATACTTTAGACAGAAGAAAAGCTAAATAGTAGTGAGAAGTTACTTTGAAATAGAGACAGAAATCTCACTGGTTTTTTTACCGTGTGCCTTTTTACAGGCAAGACTGAAGGGGCTGGCACAGCCAGTGTTATATAATTGAAGGGTGTCTTACTACATTTCCTAAAAATCAAGTATGTAGCTCACTAAATCTGTTTTTGTTGGCTGTTTTTTTTTTTTAATCTACCTTTAAAATGAAGAAAATATAAAATGGAGGACTTGTGTCAGCCTTCAACTGCTCCAAGGCATTTTTTATTAAGGAAAACTTAATGTTATTAACACATTCATGTTACAGTTTTATTCCTTGATCTTCCAGACTAGTTATTTGAGCTCAGAGTAGCACACCTGTCCTTTGGTTTCTCTGTCAGTAGATGATTAATACATGTGTTTTTTCCATCCTTGGAAGACTTACTAATTTCCTTGCACAGGCAAAGTTAAGTTCAGTTACGTCGGTCTTTGGAGCAAAACTTTAAAGAACTGTATTACTTGATCTCTTTTCATGGTGTCATTTTCTATCTTTTTCAAAGAACTAGGATTCACAATTTTTATAATGAGTAGCTTAATTTTCTCTTTTGTTTGTTTTGTTTAAGGTAGACTTGCATACTACTAAAAATGTGTCCTTTAAGTTGTAAGTCTTGTTGAATTCCATAACAGAATAAATGCATGGGAGAAATGCTATTAACTGTAAAGGACAGTTATGTAAATAAAATCCATTCAATTGCCCATGCCCATCATTGGCCTGTAGTGCTAATAATTATTCTCTTGTTTTAAATGCTGATTGGAATAGCTATAAGGAATTGCCATGGCTATGATCAAGGAGGATACTTCAAATCCCAAATGTATGGTGCTGTGCTCTACGTAGGGAGAAAGAATTCCCAGCAGTGGGAGTCTTGCAGAGCAGAATGTGCACAGATGGGTGCAGACAGACCCAGCATCTGCTGTCCATGACTGGAGTTGGCCAGACAGGGCAGGACTGTGCCCAGCCCAGCATACCCAGCCTCTCAGCAGGGTTCATTAGTGTGGGCACAGTGCTGTGCTAACACAGCTCATGACTGGTGAACTGGAGCACTTGGAATGTGCTCTGACTGAGCTCATGTCTGACTGAATTATCTGTGCACATGTGCCCGTTCTCTCCATTGTTAATGCCAAAGCTAAATTTCCATTTCAAACCCCAAAAAATAATGTCTCTCGAACTTCAGGATTATGAAAGATTTGACAGTGAGTATCATAATATTGCCTGTAAAAGAAGTGGCATGCATGAGCTTTTCCTGCAGAAGTTTCATCAGGGTAGGTATGACAGTTGAGACTAGGAATGTCTGAGAACACCACATTTCTTATAAAAAAGTAAAAAATCGCTGCAGTTTTTTCTTTTGTGTGCAAAACTGTAAGCAGGGCAAATACAAAGTGATTTTTTGGTTTTCTAGAAAGGACAGGCAGGTTTGCTTTTAAATGGTAAGATACCTGATACAGGTACACAGTGCAGAGTGAGCAAAAAGCAAATTGAATCTGACTGTTGAAATGAAATGTTTGTGTTACATAGGTAACATCTTGAGTGGCTTCGCTTAGAGACTTTGTTTTTGTTTTATTTTGTTGGGATTTAATGAGGGCAAGTGCCTCTGAATTCCTGACTGGAATTGGGCTGTTTGCCATTAGTTTAATAGCTAACTTGCAGTTTATGTGAACATTTGGAACCTGCTTCTTGCCAGCTGGCTTCCTGGTACATCACTTTGATGTGTGCCTCGGGAAGGTTGAAATGAAAGTTGTGTGTGCCTTGGGATAGTTTTTAGAGTACTGACTCAGAAACATAAGTTGATTCAATAGTGCAAGCAGGTTCTGGCCAAAGAAGTGAAGAGAGCAGAAGTTCCACTGACACATGGTGGTCCACTGACCTGGGATCTAAGATGAGTCAGATTCTCCTTAATTTAATTGAGGCTGTCATGTTCCATAACATACAGCATTCTCTTTGCAGGTTTTACAGAAAACCCCCTACATGTCAGCTCCTGGGTGCTCTGGGTGGGGAGCAAGGGGTATAGGGGTTACTCTTGAGTGTTTACTTCGGGTTACAAACAGGTCTGATCTTAGCACAGATATTGCAAATCAGTCCTGTCTCATTTATTGGACTTGAAACTTTCAGCTGCATGAACATACTGAAACTGAAACTTGCTCTATTCATTAAAAGAGGAGAGCAATTAAGCATGTAATTAATTGAGTGTAATATTCTGTGTTCTGGATTTCTTTTACTTTCCTGCAGTCTTGGCAGAACACTCCCTGTTAAGGCTAGAAGCAATGTACTTTTGCTGTAGTGAAGATATTAAGCTCTTTAAGAAAAAATAAATCCTGGAGCATCTCTGGCTTCTTTTCAGGTGGTTTTGGAAAATAATTTGATATCCTAGCACTCTCCTAATTCAGGGCTGTTGGAGTTATAAACTGGAAATGCTTCAAGAGCAAGTATTTCTTGCCTGCTTAATGATTCAGTTTCTCCAAGAGTATAAGGGTTCTGGTTTCTAATACAATACATACTTTGGACATGTGGCTGTCCTTAGTTCTAGAAATATCATTAATTTTGTCCTCTTAAAATTGTGTGGCTTTTCAGCTAAACCAGCCATTGCTGGTACTTCTTGCCTTTCATACATTCTTTAACTGATTTTGTTTTCCTTTTTTTAAATATTCCTCTAGTCTGGTTTAATTACTGTTTATCAGCATCTTTTTGTTTTGAATATGTATCAAAAATGCTTATCCTTAAAATTTTTTTTCCTTGGGTTTAGAAAAAATAATAGTTTTACAAAACCTGAGAAAAACTAGTTTTTCGTGAGTGGTTAACCCTGAAATAACATAATCACTGATTAAGGCAACAAATCCTATTAGTTTACATGTTTTCCTTTAGTGCTCTGGTTACTTGGTAAAACAAATCTGTAGAGGGAACTTGTACTGAAGGAAATACAAGTGAAAGCAGTTTTTTAATACCTTAGTTCATCCCCTTTATTTCTTTCTGGATATTTGTTTGAAGTAGTTCTGGAATGTAAATTAGGGGTGAACATGCTTTGATCAGGTACCCAGATGAGCTGCTTCTAAATGGCTGACTTGATCAAAGTTGCGTTCAGTTCACTCACAGACAGAAAAAGCATTTATCTGAAATAGGTAGGTATTTTCTGTTGATCTGTGACAGGGTGCTCTCACTAGTTCTATACAAGATGTTATGACCATCAGATACCTGTCTTTACAGTCTGTCATTTTTCACTTTAAAAGGTGTGGGAGGTTTTTCCTGTTTTATACTCCCCACACTTAGCTCTATGATCACAGCCTTTCAGAACAGTTTTATCACTTTGAGACTTGCATTCTTATCCATTTGGGATCTGCTGATTGTCTTTTTTTCTCTTTTGGGTCTTTATATTATAGGAATACAAACCTACCTGTCCACATCTTGTACTTCATGCCTTTAGGGCCAGTGTTTTGTATAGTCAGCTGTCATTCAAATAGTTTGTGGGTGCAGTTTGTTAGCATTACAGTGAGACCTGTACAGATTTTTGGCTAGTGCAGTAAAAGCTGTGAATCAAATGATTCAATTCCTATTATATTTGTGTTTGGCATTTTGACACTAAGAGAACAGATTAGCAGTAGAGTGCAAGATTTTGATTTCTTTTAGAATGTTTTCATGTCTTCTGATTGGCAGTATTAGGTCATTCTGCATGGGTGCTGCCACAAGTGTTGTCTTGAAGATCATACAATGAGGCTGTGTTTTTTACAAGACAGTTGTTCATTTTGTTCAGTACAGTCCTTCCCTAACATGTTTTTGGTAAAGTGGAAAGCAACCATGAAACTGGCTTGTGCTAAGAGATCTTTTCTATCCTGAAACAATAGATAATGTAGAAAAACATTTCATAGTCTGGGAAAAAATATGGTAAAATAAAACGATAATTTTGATGTAGAATGGAAAACGTTGGTTTTCATCTTAGTTTGTTCATTTTGAAAACTGTGAAATGACTGGAAAGAAGGGTTGTTATGAAGTAATGTATTACAATTGAGCTTTAGGGCTGCCAGGTGTCAAAAGAAGAAAGTTTCCATTAATAAAAAGATACTTGAGTGCATCTTTGGCCTTTAAACTAATTCTGAGTTTTGATATATCAATCTTGCAAAATTGTGTTTTCCATCCAGAACAATCTAATCCTTTACACAAAAAAAAGTCTGGTGAATGATACATTACCTATCTCACAGTATTTACAAGCATAGAAAAAAAGTTGTTTATCTTCACAAGCAGAAATGTGAGCTTCCTACTTTTAACCTAAACACTTTCAATCTGAAGAATAACACACTGGGCTTATTCCCAACAAAGGATATCCTCCATTTCCCATGTGCTGGCTGAGAGACACAGTACCATTTATCACATCTATATAGAAGGAAAACACCAATGTGTGATAATCAGGAAACAATTTCTGATCTTCCTGTAAAATTTGTTTTAGATGTTTTCTGGTGCTGATGATGTACTAGTTCGACATCGTGTCTAGATTATGAACGTGCATGAAGCCTGCTTAGTGCAGTTGTGGCTGTTAATGTACTAGGCAGCACTTCTTCAGTATTTTTTTAACAGACAGCAGCACACTGTAAAGTCATATGTACAGTTTATGTCAAACCCTTCAGAGAGCACAGGAGAAACTCTTAAAAGCAGAAGTTGTATGGAATTATACCAGGTGTTTGCTCTGACCATTGGTAAAAGAATCACATGCTTTTTAGTGTTGTGACTGTTCTCAAGCAGTTGGTGGTAGTGGACCTTCTGTTCTTGAGTTCTTGTTTTAAGAAACATGTTTTGAGGGGGGAGTGTGCTCCCTTTGTTTTAAGCCTTGAGTATCTGAAAGACATTTTTTGTTAACTTGCACTTGTTTTTTCCTTTGGGCCGTCTATTCTTCACTTATTTGTAAAAATCTGGAGATGCAGGTGCCTAGCTTTAGTCAGTGAAGAGAGAGGCAGTCACAGATACTGGAAATGCGTAATTACTGAAAGGAAGTCTTGTACTGTGCTACATGTCTATCAGCATGTAATAAGATCTAGAGTGTTTTAGCTTTTGGATCAGAAGAGACAAAGCATGTGAGAATTTTCTCCATGTAATAATTTCAGCAAAGTCTTTATTTCATTACATTTGAAAGAACAGGGTGACTGTATTGTCACCTTCTGTGTTGCACTCAGAATTGAAACATCTCGTGAGTTATGACTATTTTATGCAGAAATAATAAAAGTTAAAAAGATCTAAGATTTTTATTGCAGAAAACCTTAGAAGTAAATAAAACTATCATGTATGTGAAAGCTTTTGAATATTTATTTGAAAGCTGCTTTCTACTTACAATTATTTCCTGAGTTATGCAAAATTTCTTTAACATTATGCTCTGCAATGAAGTTGGTTTATGCTGAGCTTATCTTCATTATCTGTCTGGAGGAGCTGCACATTCCCAACAGGTAGTTGCTTTTCCTTCCCTTTGTGTTGTCTGGCAGTACTTGCATAAACTCACAGAGAAGTCTTCCTCCCAGTTTTGCAAAAAGCAATTAAGCTGCAGTGGTAGGGAGTTATTAGAAACTCACACATTCCTAGATTTCCGGTAGTTTGTCAGTCATGTAAGGTAGACAAAGAGCTGGATTTGCCATTACCTTTACATCTGTACCATTCCTCAAATTTCTCTAAAATACAGGTCATCCTCCAGTATGTTTTGTTTTAATGACTGTAAAGATACTTATTCTGTAACATTCTTTGGCATCTGGTGTATACTGTACACTGTTGTTCTCAGCCACTTAAAAGCACGAGAGGCAAGATCCTACACAGTGTGACGGTTGAGGAATTTTCCTGTCCCATCAAGAGAAATTGAGAAAGGGATGTGCTGGGACTTGGCATTTCTAGCTTATTTTTGGTGGTTCTTACTTGTTAATTTAGATTGCCATCAGGGGCTATTGCATACTTACTAAAATCAATGCATGTGTTACTCTCATTGATGTTAGTAGTGGAAGTTTTGTGTGTTGATGGCCTATGCCCTTAGTATTGCAAGAAGTGCCATTATGTTTTGAGAAACAGATTTCTCAACATACTGGAACAGTTGGAAGCTGTGTAGAAGTTCTTTCCTTGTTTAAAAGGAAGGCCAAGACAGTACTAAATTTCCCAGTTACCATTGCCTTGTCTGCCTCTCCTGCAGTCACAATTGTAAATGCAAGGGAAGAACTTTGCAAGGAATTTATTCTTTCTAATGTATCATGGTTTTTGTTAGATTGTGTAAACCGTGAAGGTGGTGTCATT
Organism: Leptocoma aspasia; assembly: GCA_013399835.1. Classification (NCBI taxonomy): domain Eukaryota; kingdom Metazoa; phylum Chordata; class Aves; order Passeriformes; family Nectariniidae; genus Leptocoma; species Leptocoma aspasia. Next base: position 850,609 of record VXAX01001071.1, on the reverse strand, counting down.
TGTGAGGGAGATGATGCTGGTTCAGTGACACAGAGTCACTGAACAGTAAATTGACTTCATGAAGGTTCTAATGAGTACCAGAACCTGTGCAAGGGAACTGGTAAGAGCACTTAGTCAAATGTGGTAGGGAATGGAAGGTGTGGATGGCCAAAGTAAAATACAGTTTCTGACTTACTGTCAGCAAGGCATTAGATCAGCTGATCATACCTGATCTGCACCTTTTTTTGTTTTCATGGATAAAGAAAGACAGTCAGCACATGTCCATAGGTAAATAAGACCAGTGAAGTGAGTCCCGGCTAAACTTACTGCACAGTATTAAGGCAATTTACCTAGTTGCCTCTCTTTTTACAGCAGGTATGCTATAGAAGCTGCTGTGTTAGAATAAGAACAGACTTTTGGTAACTTTTGAATTATTTCCAGCTGATATTTTTGGGAAGGTGCTTGAAGCAGGTCATGGTTGTAACACACGCTTTGAGAAGCCAGTCTCCCCTGACCTTTTGAGCTTCATTTGATTAGTTGACTGTATGTGAAATTAGTGTGTCCTTCAAATTTCAATGTATCTTTCTGACTTCACATTGTCTCAATATTTAAAACCTGTAGGGAGTCTGATAAATAACAGATCCATAGCAATACTGATTAAGTGTTTGTTGTGTATGTCAGAACATGATAGGGACATTGGTGGAAGCATCAGACTCTACTCTTGATGCCGTGGTTGGTAAGTCACAGATGACTTGAGAAGTGTCCCTTTTTTTAGTTCTTTCCTTGTGAGGAAAAGAGCTATTCTGGTAATCTTATTTACAGTTTTAAGGAGTAACTTCATTTGCTTGAGGGTGTTTTTTATCCAACATTATGAGCAAGTGGACCATTGTCTCCTTCAAAAGCTGGTGGCTTCACCAAGTACACTCAGAGTGAGAGCAGACCTGTGACTGGTTAACTGGCTGTAGTACTTGTCAGACTACAGAATATGAGATTTTTAAAAAAACCCCAAACCACTGCTATAAAGCCAAACTGCTTAGAATTGGAAAAAGAACTGCTTACTATCTGATAACTACCAGGGTGGAAAGATTTAGTACCTCATTCCTAGAAGATGCATGCAAGTTCCTGCAGCAGATTTTGTTTAACACTGGGAAGATCTTAAAAACAATGTTTCCTTTAACGTGTTCGCTAAGGAGTAAAACCTCCAAATAGTTGATTTGGCAGCTTCCATAGCATAGTGAAAGGTAGGAAAACCAACTGTTCAACCTCTCTGATTAATGAATGTGCCAAAAATGTCTGGATGTGCTGGAGTTAGGATGAGAGAAAGAGCCAATTTATTGTATGGTTCAGTGAAATTTATGAGTGTGTAGGCTTAAAACCAACTGCAGTTCTGTTGTCAGTAGTATGCCAAAGGGGAGAGTGTGCTATTTAGTCTCTTGGTCATCTCTGTACTCCACTGAGCTACTTGATGTCTTTAAAAGCACCAAATCTACACCATGTAATGCAGGGTGAACGAAAGCATGAAATTATGAAGAATATATGGGAAATTTGGTGGAGTTTATTCCCCAAACCAATTTAATTTAGAGAACCAAAGTAGTTTCTTCAGTCCGTTAAATAGAATTACTATATTAACAGGGCATAATTGGCGTTGATTGTAGAGCATTCATAGGAAGAATGAAGATTACAAAAGAATGGCAGAATTCAAAATTACAGATTGTTCGGAGCACATTGGTCGCTGTGGGAAACGCTGTATATGGAAATGTAGTAGACAAAAAAATAACAAGATAACGTGATCCCAAGGCTCCTTCCTAACACATGCTGGTCTCTTGGGCTGGCTATGGTTGAAGGCCAAAAGCATAGTGACAAGAACAGAGAGCTGCAGCTTTTCACATCTGTAAGCTAGAAATAATCCACTGCAATTGATTTAATGTTAACTGTTAACAAGGTGCAAGGAGATGTTCTTTCTTCTCTTGACTTCTCAATGCATCTAGATGGAAAATTTTCAAAGTTACTACATATTGAGATCTGTCTAATTCTTAAAATTAGAGAACAAAACATTGAAAACAATACTCTTAAAATGAATAGTATTTAATATTTCATGTAATTGCATTAGTTAAACTTGGCTATGCAATTAGGGAGCTAATTATGTTTAAAATGCAATTGCGCATTTCAATCGCTGCCCACACCCTGGGGATCATAATTTTTTTTACCTCCCTCATTAGACCTTCTGTAATCTTTCTCCTGTTAAATGGTGTGATTGAAACTGAGAATATGCATACATAAATGTGCATTTGCTTTCTCCACTAATTATATCCTGTTAAAGGTTTTACATGCTTTATATTGTGCCCTTTCATTAAAAAACAAACAAAATTAAGGTTTTATTGTTACTGTTTGTCTCCTCCAAATAATTATTTTTGTGTCCTATAGGTAAATATGTATGTGAAGTCATTGAGTTAGATATATAAAATATGTTTAGTTTCAAGAAATGATAGTCTAGAAAATAATCTCTCCTTGTTGAAGTGCTTCAAGTTTTATTTTTGGTTTTGTTTTTTAATGGGAACAGAGGAATGGATGAGCCACCTTGGATTGTGAGGTCAAGTCCCATCTTACCACAAGCATTCAGATTGTATAATGTTTTCCTTGAATATTTCAGACTTCATCTGAAAATTAGTAGTTAGTTGTTCCCCATTATCTCCACTTAAAAGGCTGTTAAGAGTCATACTCCTCTGATGCTTAGCTCAGGTCTAATTTAGAGTGTCTCTGTGACGTATTTATTCTTGTGCAAGCATTACTGTTTCAGAAATCCTCCTTGCTGCCTTTCACAGTCCTTGCTACAGTTTGCATTCACATGTACTGGAGTTGTACAGAATGTCTCCACCAGCTCATTAATAATTTTACACAATACACTATACCTAGAGATCTATTGAAGACCTTAAATATCTGCTATTTTTCTTGTAATCACCATTATTCAAATAATATGGCAGTGACTTATTTAGTTAGTACATTTTTGCTACTTAGTAATGGTCTTAGTCAAAATGTGTAGAAGTTACCACAACACATAGATTTTTGACAGAAGGCTTTACTTCTAAAGTAGAAAAGAACAGTGATAGGATGTATTTTCATGCTTTTTTGTTACTAATTGTATCACTGTGGTGTGATGTGATATGGCCTTACAGAGTTAATTTTTGTGAAACTGAAATTTTTGTGAATCTGCAGGCTGCTGTCTCATGCAGCTGCAGCAAATAACGCCTCAGCTTTCCAAAGCCTCTGGAGCTGTGTGGTTGAATGATGTCCACGTACGTTAAGTTAGTCTTCTAGAGGGAATTGGGACAGTCTAAACTTTCCAAATCCTACTGAATAATTTTCAAATCTGATTAATGCTGTCTGTGAACATTTTGTATGGTTTTGATTGCTAAAATAAACCAGTGAAGGAGGGAGGGTTGAGTCTTAGTATACTTTGACATCTTGTTTATTGCTGAAGAGTTTATCACTGCCTTGTTTGAAATCTTCCAGGAACTTACTGTTTAACATCCAGAAAAACAGATTTTGGAACCTGTTTTTACTCCCTGAGAAGAAAAGAGCAACTGTTCAGTGGCTCCTGTAGAACTGATCTCAGAAACCTTCAAACAGATACTTAACAATACTTGTCTGTATGTGCATTCATAGTAGTTTAATTTAAATCTCTTGACATCTGACTGTGGAAGCTTCTACACATCCTGGGCTTCTTTTAAGTTGTTGAACATGTTTAATACTAGTTAGGATTAGGGCAGGTTTTTTTGGCTCTAAGGGCTCTGCAGAGCTGGCTGTCAAACTGTTGAGTGGTGTTTAAAAGTGTACAAGTGCTGTCTGGTGTTCCAAATTGAAGATAAGGAACATCTGTTGTGGGCTGGGAATAATACCCATGCTGTCCTAGGCTTCATTAATTTTAGGAGAATTACAGACCAATGACAGGATGGTATTTTCTACAGAAGTGCTCAGGAATTAGGCATGACCATAAGAATGTTGCTGTACCGTGTAAGACTTGTGGTGCCACAAGATTATGAAGTCAAACATCTTGTAGAATAGAATACAAAGAACTATGACTTTTGAAGTTATTTTACAATATTTAAAAATATTTTTCTGTGGACATTTTTCTCTTCTATTTCTTGGACAGTTTGGTCTCGGACTTCTTGTCTCCGCTCAGTTGCATGCTAGACCACTAATCATATTTTGTGTTCTCTATGTGTAAAGTTAAGAAGTATTCTAATGTATGTAAGAAAAATTTGATATTAGGTGGCACAGTACTAATAATTATTAAGTTCACATTTTTACTTCCTGTGATTTGGAATAAGATGAAGGGCAGTGGTGAGGTGTCTGCATTACCATTGTAGTGGTAAATTTTGCTGTGGGCAGGAGGGCACGGGTGTGACCCATCTGTCACTCTGCTTTGCAGCATTGTGGGGACATTGAGGGGCACAGCTGTGTTTCGGGCACCTCTGGGTGCTGATTCCAGGTGGTGAAGGAGGAAGGTGCTGGGAGGGGAGCAGAGCACAGAGCAGCCCCTCACTCACTGCCAGCTGGGCCTGCTGGTGGGTGAGGCTCCTCTGTTGATGGGCAAAAACATTTTCAAAGCAATCTTACTGACTTTCAGTAGCGATTGGCAGAAATTGTCCCAAGAAGTGGTTATCCTACAGAAAGCAGAATAATAATGAAAACAGCAAAAAATACTGATTCGATCACTGTTGGGGCTCATGTCTGGCTTTCCTGTGCTAAAAAGAATTTGGACAAAAGCCGAGCATAGATTAATGATTTTCCCATTGGCTGAGTGCAACTTTTCTAAAACTTGACAGAGAAACCTATTTGGTATATCATGAATATTGTAAAAATTGTATCTGTCACTTAAGTTGCATGCAATTACCTACCTCATAATATTTTCTTATTGTGCTGTGAATTTCAGTGTGTTTGTGAGGTTTGGTAGATTTGTACCTTTCCACTCCAAATTGGCAAGCATATTAGTTGACCTACACAAACTCCTCAGCTTTGTTTTGTTCTGGTGGCTTTAACAGGGGCTGCAGGCCAGGCTCAGATGGTGCCAGTCCTGGATGACAGCAGCTCCAAGGGGTCCCACTTGTGTTGTAATGTGGCCACTGTATGGAAGGTCACAAAGTGGGGAAGACAGGCCAGTTTCACTTCTCCCACCTTGTCCCTGGAGGCCCAGTGCAGACCAACCCTGTCAGTTGTTGCTTTTGTACCTGGACACAGGAATGGTGGAGCCCTGGAGCTTGGCATTCTGGAGTGCTTTTAGCATCATCCTGGGATGGCTGGTGCTTGACAGTGGAGTAATAAATTCTGCAGTTAAAAATGCAGTAGCAGTTACATTCTGTGAAGGATTACTATTGCAAAAGAAGGGCATTTCTTGTTTATGTTCTTGTCATTGTGGCTGATACTGTTTGCGTTTTCTATTTTTTAATTTCTTCCTAAGCCTTGAAAAATGTTTCATTTTAATGCACGGAGCAGAGCTTCTAAGATGTCCTAGAATAGGTAGGCAAGTGGTTTCAGTGGGGTGGGAGTAGGGGAAATAAGGTAATAAAATATACACAGACATCTCTGTAGGGTTTTCCTTTCTGTCAGTTAAGATGTGAAATTTTAATAATGGTTAGACTTTCTATTTTTCCTGGTATTCTGCCACCACTTTTTTCCATTAATTATCTCATTTCCCCCACTTTGTTTTCTATGATCTGATCTTCCAACTCATGCCACAAATTATTGTGAATAATCAGGTTTTTTGCTTTATGTGTTTCATGGCGCAGATTACGCCCCATGAAGGGTTTTACTCTCAGTCTCGGGTTTTGAGTATAGGAGAGAATGTTGTCCTTAAATTTTATTACAAGAGAAGTTTTGTTTAGTTAGTAAGCAGCTTCGGATTTTTTTTTAATAAGAAGGACAAACTACTTCATGTAAAACAAAATTATACGTAAACTTAAGGTTCTTCCACACCAGTCATGCTTTGGTGGTCTGGTAATGAGGGACAGATAACTGATTTCTTAAGTGCCATGAAGACATTTAATAGATCTAGACTACTTTGTTTTTAATGTAAAAGCTTGGCATTTAAATAAGTGGGTTTGGAGGAAATAAAATAAAAAATTAAAATCAGGATGGAGACAAGATGGAGACAAAAGCTTCTGGAATGTTGGCAAGAAGTCAATCTTGATGTTATATAAGTCATTTATTCCTGGAGCAGACTTGGGGATTTTGGTTGATTAAATAGGTAAAATGTGTCTTGTTAGTGACATCTTGGGTATTTCCTTGGAAGCTCTTGGTAATTGGAATGAAATATGCAGAATGGCAAAAAAGTGCACTTTTTCATTTGGCATGTAATGGTTCTCAGCTAGGGCTGAGATCTTAGGAAGATAAATCATATTTAATACAGAAACAACAGTAGACTAAAATAAAATATTATTCACTGGAGTGTTACAGGCAAGAATATGCTAGATAGAATGTTATGGTCTAGAACACAATTTTATGGGGTTTTTTGTGTGTAGTTGTCTTCAAAAGAAGACTTTTGGATTAGAAGAAACACACTTTCTAAATGAACAGCATTATCTCATACTGTTAATCACACAATCACATTAAAACAAACTATGTATATGTTAAATAAATAAAATCACTTCAGGTTGTTTCCATAATTGAATAGGATCTTAAAATGTTGTTGTTGTATCACAAGCATTCCTATGGTTGACGGCGGAGTTTTTAACGTGAACTTGTAGCAAACAAATCAGAAACCTCATTAAAAGTCCCACTGTGGGGTTTAAGTGGTCACTTAACATTCTAAAGCGTCAGCTGATTTACACTAGAGAGAGAAATGCAGTGTTAGATTTTTCCGTGTAGCTAACTCACCTACTAAAATAAGACTGCTGGAACAGCTGAGTGTGGCTGCATGAGTCAAGATGGAAAGGATTTTCAATCAGAGCAGCAGGAGGGAAAAGTAAAGGGAGCTGATTTTTAACTTGGGAAATTGGAGGAAGCTTACATGGAAAAATACATTGATAGTGCTACCTAATATTGTGCAAACAAATCCTTTGCCTCATCATGGAAATATGCAAGTATTTTCAATATTTCCTATTATCTATTCATACAGTCTGAGTTTATCCCTGAATAAAATACATGAAATATATCTGTGGTGTTATAATTAAGATAAATAGGGCAGAGTAGGATTTAACATGATTGCATAGTGAACCTAATGAGTTCAAGATCCAGCAGCACTTTACAGATTAGTTGCTATCTAGTGCCATTAGTTTGTAATTTCTTCTATAATGTTTGGCTCTAAGCTTTTAATGAATTAATCAGACTGGGACCACTTGAAACAGTTGCACTTGAAAGCTCCAGACTGGCTGGTCTCAAATGAGCTAAATTAAAGTAACACATACATAATCTATAGTGCTCTTTGTTGGTAATGCAAGCAAGAGGTTTAATTGTGTTCTCTAAGTGCTGTGGGATTAATTTGTTGTTCCATTAGAGCACAGTATCCAAGAGTTTAACTGTAGGCTTTTTCTGTAAGAAAATGCAATGTTATAACTTTCCATAATATCCACAGGTTTTAGGACCTGCCCCAAAATGGTGTTCCTTCTTGGACAGCTTAACTGAAGAACTGGAAGAGAATCCAGAAAGCACTGTTTATGATGATTACAAATTTGTTACCAGAAAAGACCTTGAAAATTTAGGTAAAACAGTTGTATACACTCTTTGGCTGACTTCTTTGTTCAGTTTTTGAACATTTACACATCTGATTTTTGTAATTTCAGTGCGATGTATGAGGACTGTTAGAAGTTTACTGACAGTAGTTTCCTCTTGTTTTCTTGGTTGTTAATATTCCAGACTGATGGCTCTAAGTTCTTTGGTTCCCAACCAATATAACACTAGACACTTGTGTTTGTCAGATTTTATCTCAAGAAGGTGATTGATATTTACTGATATAATTGGGCTGTGAATCTGTTGTATGTGCTTTCATATGCCACGTGGAAGGCATAGGAAGAGAAGTTGGTTTAGTTTTCAAAATATTTTTGAGGTACTGAAACAGAATTTAGAACTTGCAGCCAAAGCTACCCTACTTGAATGTAGTAATTTTCAGAAAATACAAATCATTCTAGGGCTAATAGTTTCAAGAAATGGAAATACTGAAAATTATGTAGCAGAGAAGGTAAGCAACCTTCTCCTGATGCAGTTGGTCCTTTTTCTGTCTGTTACATGGTTTTATTGCAATGTTTTGCTCCAGTTTACTTAATTTACCTCTGACTGTGAGTGTTGAGTTTGACCCAGGGCAAAACTCTCCAATTAGAATGATATCTCTATCACCTATGGACTTTCAAAAAATCCTCTGGAATTCTTTGTGAACTTCTATAGAGCATAGTGCATGTGGGCATTTTTAAAAAGTGCTCAGTAACGTGTATTATGACAAGAAAAGTGGATTTGGTTGCTCTGAAGAAGCTTAAAATTTTTTGCTGGCCAAAATAATTCTTATTCCCAGTTTTACTTAGTCTTGATGTCATGATTGTGACTGTTAGATTGATGCTTTGCATTGGCAGTGTTTGTTTGTCTTAAGGAAGTGAACTGGCTGGCTTGGAATAGAAGTTCTTTATATATGAAAGCTCTTTGAAATTCTCTGGAACTTTTTTCCCAGGCCTTGCTCATCTCATTGGATCATCGTTGCTCAGAGCATATATGCATGGCTTCTTCATGGACATAAGACTTTATCATAAGGTAGCTAAGGCTGAATCTTGTAAATTTTTATTCTTAACAATAAAATAGATGTTTTATTGTGGGTTTTCTTTGTTTTTTTGTGGTTTTTCATTTTGGCTGGGGTTTTTTTCCATCCGGATAATGGACTGTGTCCTGTATTTGGACAAATATTAATGGTATTTTCTTTTTACTTCCTCCTGCTTGTTCAAAGGCAAAAATGATGGCCAACCCCTTTGCCTATGAAGAATATAGAAGAGAGAAAATAAGGCAGAAGATAGAAGAAACACGTGCACAAAGAGTTCAACTGAAGGTAAATCCTAGAAACAAATAATATACTTTTGGGAAAACTATTCCAAAAGTCTAATATATCCCTAAGTGTATCTTAGAGATGTAGTGACTTAGGATTTGATTCTGTTTATCATTGTACACACAAAGTAATTTCTAGAACTTGAATGGAAACATAAAATTCCCATGCCTGTGATTTTGAAAGGCTGATACCAAACTAGAAGAGCAGGTCTCATCTCATTTGCCACTTGAACAGAGAATCCACTGGTAAAACTTTACATTTTCTACTTCTGTCATTAAATTACTTAGGCCATTGAAACATGATACTCTGGAAAGAGATATATGAAAATTGTATTGTGTTTATAACTAGTAACTTTCTAGATTGGATCTGTTTGACATAAAAGGAGAAAGAGTTGCTTTTCAAGTTCTAAAGCTGATGCATTAGAAGTTAAAAATAATATACAAGTTCTTAAATCTTTTCTAAGTGCAGTTGCTTTACTAGTACCTAGAGATATTTGGAATCAGTCAAGGAGCTTTTCTGCAATAGTAGTAAGAAAGTAAAGCGTGTAGGTTGCATGTGTAAAAGGCTAATTTATTGATTAATTGCTTTCTTCTTTTTAGAAACTCCCAAAAGTTAATAAAGAACTTGCACTCAAATTGATTGAAGAAGAAGGAGAAGAGCAACAGTTTAGTAAAAAAAGAAAACAAAAGGTGAGCTCTTGTTTTGATGAATTCTCTAGCTAGGAGCACAGAACTAACAATGCTTACAGGATTCCTTTTTTTTTGTTGTTGCTGTTTGGCCGAACAGATTCAAAATACCATTGATTCTGTTTCTTATAACTTATTCTGCTAGGTGGCTTTAAGATGGATTTGACTGTAGCTGCAGCACAAAAAAGACCATATAGTAACTTGAAGCTAAAAATTATTAAATACTCACTGTGAAGGTAATATGGGTTTCACAGGACTCCAAAAGCTGATTAATGCAGCCTCAATACCACAGCTGTTCAAACAAGACCTGTTGTTTGTATTTGTTTTTAGTATTTTGGTTGTGACTGTGACAGGATAGATGTTATCTATAAAATTTAAGATAAAATTGCCTTCTCTTGTGTATACAGTTAAATGTGTTTTGTAGAATAGCCAAAATGGTTTGCTTTTATGCAATGGTAGTTCTTTTGGATGTTAAAAGTAGTCCATTTCTCTGCTAAGAGAAGTTTTAATTGAAGAAATGGATAAATGTTTAGTATCTAATGGGAGGGGAGGCTTTTTATAGGTAGCACTTCATAGGTGCTCATTCTCACAGGAATATAGCATTCATGATAGGCAGACACTAGCTGCATGTGATAAATAATGAAATCTCGTGTGTTGAGGTTAGTAGGAAGGATGAACTACTAAAAAGATAGGTGGTGGTGAAACTTAAATGCAAACTTAAGCAAATGATATAGTGAAAATGAGAGTTCAGTAGATGGGGACTGATTTGTCTTGGAATACACAGAGATTATGTTATTGAGTGGACTAATTCAGGTTATTTTTCTGAAACAGTATTAGAGTCCTCTGACAATCAATTGATTTTAAGCTTTGGGATTTAATTTTTGGTTGTGGTTGAAAGTTACACATTTGCACTAGTTTTGTGTTTGAAATTTACTCTTGTTTTCTGTATCCTTAGTTCCACTTTCCTTTTCTTCAGTAACAATGAAAACCTAGTGCAGTGATGGGATTAATATGCTGGTATAAATTGAGCAGTGTTAAAAAATAAGCATTTTCTAATAAAAAGCTTTGTATGCAATGATTTTAAAATGACAGTAACTGGTCTTCTCATAAAATGAGTTAGTAGCTTGAACTGTTGTGGATTCACCAGTAGCATAATTTACACTGAGTTCATTTTACTTTGACATGAATTAAACTGCCTTTTCCATTCCATATGTGAAAGTAGTGAAGAAAAAGTGTTATAATATGTATAACATTTCCTCTTAAGTATTTACGGTAAAATAATAATAGCATTGCATAAAGACACGTACGCTTATAATTTGTTTTACATGTTGTAGACTCATCCCCATCAGGCAGTATATTTGCCTTGCAGGTACTGCTGATTAGTCAGTAGATATCAACATGTCTCCAGACTAGCTGGCTGAATGTATGAGAAACATTTCTTTGGAAATATTAGTAATTGTGTATTTAAAGTGTCTGTACTGTGCATTTAAAAAAAAATCTTGCTTACAGGTAGCTTAAAACAATCTTTTAAAAAGTACAATAAGCATAAATCTTGATTTTTATTTGACCTGGAAGAATAAAGCAACTGGCATTTCATATGCTAGTTATTAATTTTGTTTAATTAAGAAAAAGTGTTACTTATTTTGTTAATGTCAGTTTCAGGATTGTCTAACTTGCTCATGCTTTGCTTCTGTTCCAGAATCTACCCAGCCTTCTCAAAGATGATCGTTTTAAGGTCATGTTTGAGAATCCAGATTTCCAGGTGGATGAGCAGAGTGAAGAATTTAGGCTACTTAACCCACTTGTTTCTAAAATAAGTGAGAAAAGAAAGAGGAAGCTAAAGATCTTAGAAGAACTGGAAGCACAAGGACAGGTAAAGTATTTTCCATTTGTACTAATAAAACTCCATGGGCTTTTTTTTCCTCTGTTTCAAGCTTTCAGACTTTTCGCCCCAGAAAGATGGAGGCAATGCAAGAATGTCTTATCAGCTACAATAGTTAAGTGTAATTTATAAGTTTAATCTAGTTTTTAGATGTAATACTGTTTTTGCACAAATACAAGTTTGAAAAACATAAAATATGTAGATGGTAACAACTTTGTAATATATTTTCAGCTTCATTTCCTGTTTCTGCTTTTGTTCAAAAACTGTAGTTCTCTTCAGCTGTATCTATGTAAAAGCTGTCATTCAGCTGTACTCTAATTGCAGGAATGATTAGGAAAGAAAATTAGTTGGTGGTTTCTTATTTTATACTATTTTTGTCTGCAGGAAGAGGAGGAAGAACCAGAAGGAAAAGCAAGCGATGCAGAAAGTTCTGAGAGTTCAGATGATGAAAAAGGCTGGGTTGAGGAGGTCAGGAAACAGCGCAAGCTTTTACGCCAAGAGGAAAAACTAAAGCGGCAGGAAAGGCTCAAGGAGGATCAGCAAACATTACTAAAACCTCAGTTTTTTGAGATTAAAGAAGGAGAGGAATTCAGAAGCTTCAAAGACTCTGCCAAAAAACAAAAATTAATGAAGTAAGACTAATGTTCCTATTTTAATAGGTGGGGGTGGATGGTTTTCCAGTATTTCCCTACAGTGCAGGCCCGCAATGTTTTGGCTTGGAAGCACTTGTTAGTAAAGCTACATTTGGTGATCCAGGGGTATAACTTAAGGTGACATACTCATTGAATGCTTTGTTTTATAGATAAACAAATACACTATTTAAAGTAGGAAAGAGGCACAATACAAATGAAATGAGTAAGATACTACTGAGTCAGATTGGGGGATCCATTACTCAGTGTTAGTGAAGTACATCTGACACATAACAGTGATGTCTTGTGAGACTGGTTATATTTCTCCACCAGTGTCAGTATGAGGTTAACAGACTGGCAATTTTTCATCTGACTGTCTAAAAGGGTTTAGAATGCTATATGGGTAGTCACTGTCTTGGGTCAACGTGGTAAAAGAAAAATTGTTTTGTCCGGGTGTTTTTATGACATCTAGAAATTTTCAAAATCTACACTGTCCTTATAAGGCCTTATAAGTCCCACAGGCCGTACTATTTCTGTTTTTCTTTTTGCAGTACAAAATACCGGGCTAGGAGGGTATTTGTTAAGTGTAGTTTTTTGATTAAGCTTAAACTGATGATCATCTGAAGTAATGGGTATATGGATAAGCATGTCAAACTAAGGAAAGAGCATATTAAGTTAAAGGACTTGGCTTTGAGGTGCTCAATGGCTGCAAATCTCATTGATTTAGTTTTTTTCAGAGGTGAGTTGAACCCTTCAGAAGATGAGATTTAATACCATTTTATTGTTTGGAGCACAGACACTCATTAAACCTTTCAAGACAGTAGCTTCAAAGTTCTTGCAGCACAGCTGGTGCGGAGCAGAATTTTGAGTAATGTTGGAAATGGGTTGTTGGGCTAGATGGATCTCATAATAAACATTTTGGTTTTATTTAGAATGAAATTACACAGTCAAAGTCAAGAAAGTGAATAATATAATGGGGCTGTTTCTTTATGTCAGTAATGACTACTCTAAATCTCGTTGTTTTATGATGGAAATTTTCATGTGACACATAAACACTTGATGAAAATTCAACCTTTTAGCTAGAATGATCACGTAAAATGGATTTTTAAGTATTAGCAAGACAGTGTTCCTATGGTAGTCAGACGGTCTATGATTTCCATGTTGTACCTGTAAGACCTTTTTTAAGTAGAAATGGTGATATTTTATAAATAGGGATTTATAGCAGTTCAGCAGAACTGATTGCCATGTTTTCCTTAGCTGTTTTTTATCAGCAAATAATTTCACACAGGGATTTTTCTTTGTTCTTTTTATTGAATATACCCACTTATTCTGAACTTTTAATTTCCTTAGATATTTCCATTAACTTTCTTCTGATTATTTTTCTTTTTTTCTTTGTTCGAAAACATGAAGCAACTTTTTAATTTTGTCAGTTTTTCTTTGTCAGGAGAAAATCTACTCTGGATACTCTGACAAAGTATTATAGGTTAAAAATATTTTTTTTACATTGTGATTAGGTTTATAGTCATATTAGCTGTAACTTGGAAGGAGCCTGAAACACTGATCAAATGACACTGTATTCTCAGTGCAAGTGAAATACTTTATTAAAAGGCTGTATGGCTGCAACCTACACATATACTGTTCTTTTGCACAAATTCAGGTGCTGAGTCCTAAAGCAAATTCTCAAGGACACTCAATTTGAAACATAAAGATTTCATTTCAAAATATGGAAGGCTTAAATGTGAACAACTGTGTGGAAATTCAAGTAAATAAGCCAAGATAGTTGTAAGGAAGAGAAACATTTAGAAAAAATAATGCAGTGTAACATGGGACAAAGTAAATTCTTTCATCTGTATTTAAGGGAGAAAAATAATTTCTTCACCCCAGGAAAAGCAAAAGCAAATACCACAGACCTGTCCTGTAGATGATGGAATATCTGTGATGACATAAGCCATCAAAAGACTTTTAACAACCTGCTTGTAAAGAAAGGAGAATCTGTCTTAAGATTTGCTGCCAATAGATACCCTCTCTTGGAAGATGCACAGATAGGATATAATGTAAAAACGTTAAAAAAAAAAAAAAAGAAGAGGAATTTGAGGACAGAATAGGATGACTAAAAAATGAATGGTAGCATCACTTCCTTTGTTTTCTGAGTTGCTGTCATTGAATTGACTTACATGGGGTTTTTTTATCTTTGTCTAAGCAATTAGCTCTATACTCACTGATCCCCTTTGTGTTCATCCAAGCATTGTTCTCAGTATGGAGTTTGGTGTTCGTCAAATTCTTAGAAAAAATTTAAAAATCAAGAGCTGGCATCTGTTTCATATAATGCATATCTGATACAATTTTGTTGTCACAATGATTTAGCCTTTGTTGTGAGCTAACTTGTTTGGTTAGTAAGCATTTTTACATATTAGGATTTCATGGAGAAAATAAATATGTTTTGTGCTGGCCTTGTTCAGTGATAAGTAGTCAGCGTAAAAGTAATTAATTCAAGTAGCATACTGAAAACTGGAAAGACTGTAGTGGCATGTACAATCTGGTGAGGCTGGCATGTTTGTCTTTGATTTGATATATCCAAGTTACAGAATGATGGTCTGTGACCAATATAATTAAGTACCTTAATACCTTCACTACGCATTTAATGGCTAGATGTTCTTTTTTTCTCTAATCATTTAATGTTCTACCTGAGGAAACAGTTTATGACTTATATAAAACTGGGTGTTTCTTTTGACATGTTCCTGACTCAGCACGGCTCCAAGCCCAACTTTTAAAGCGGTGATGCGTACTATAAATTTCTTTCTAGACCAACAGTCTGCACATTTTTCTGTGCAGGAAAGCTGCAGAATTTACTCATGGTTCTATAAAACACCTTGTTTCAAATCCATCTACATTTAATTTTCCCCTTTTGTACTCTGATGCTTGCACAACAAACCTGCAAATCCTTGCTTTCTTTCCCTACAACGTAAGTTTCCTAGCTAGTAACTTGAAAGGAAACCATAAAAGGAAAGGATTTTTATCTGTGTGCTAAGAGTTCTTTTGATTTACTTGGTGTCCCTTTAAAGAGTATGTTTCTGAAGTTAAAACATATCAAAATCAAAAACTATAGTAGTCATATTTTATAAAAAGTATGACAGTTAATGTATGTGTCTTCAGAGGTGGCCAAGAAAGCCAACAAAAGCATAGTTGATATTCCTTAATATTGCTAAAGAGATATTCCTGTTTTACAGCAGGAAAAGTCCTGAAAAACTGTCTTTTTATAATGAGGAAAAAAATGGCATGGGTAATTTTTTGTTTGGTTTTTACATTAGGGCAGGGGAATGCACTTCTCATAACGCTGTGAATGTATCCCTTGAATTAATTTGTTGAGGAAGATGTAAAAAAACCCAACCGAAACAAAAAACCCAGCTGCTGTTTGTGTATCAGTGTGTACAATTCACTATCACTTGTGGTCTGCACATTTTCGGATAAATAGAGCCATACCTATGTTTTTTTGGTAAGATTACAACCCCACAGCATGTTGCTAGTATCTACTCATTTTAATTTTTCTCCTGACTGAAGCAGTGTCTAGGCAGTCATGCTAAATAATTGCTGGGTAGTAGCCATATTTCTCCAGTTCACTTTCAAAGGGGAGAAAAATGAGACTTCACTTGAATGTAGAAATCCCACCACAGTGTTGGTGACTGATCCTCTGCCACAGTTAGCTCTAAGGCTTAGCTTGTCTTTCCGATTCGCACAGATGGAACGAGTTTTTACATGTACTCAATGAAAAATATACTACAGAAAAAAATACAAAGTACCTAGTCATGAGAAAAAAAGTAGTTCTTGACAGTAACTTTTCATTGTTAATCTGAAAAGTCTTTGTTACCTAAAATGGCTCATTAACCAAAATTCAGTGGACTTCAGAGACTTCATGCATAGGCCACAGCCATGAGTTCTTCATACACAGTAAATGCTGTTGACTTTGGTGGCTGCTATTTTTTTAAATATAATCTCTATTTTTATGATGATTTACTTTTCACTTTAAAAACTGTACAGAAAATGTCTCTTGGCCCTCTTCAGAGAGAGCTAATGAGGCACTAATAGTATCTTAAATTGCAGAAACTAATTGTGTTTACAGTTAGGAGAACATTTTCTGATCGCATGCAGAGTGCGTTTGATTGTACAAGCCATGTCATATTCTCAGAGGGTGCTGCTTAACTCGTAGGACCTACATTATAGGAGAAGGATGAGCCATGTTAGGACTCCCAGGTGCCTTTAGGGCGGCTGGCT
This sequence comes from Leptocoma aspasia, assembly GCA_013399835.1. Classification (NCBI taxonomy): domain Eukaryota; kingdom Metazoa; phylum Chordata; class Aves; order Passeriformes; family Nectariniidae; genus Leptocoma; species Leptocoma aspasia. The sequence goes on along the minus strand of VXAX01001071.1, from coordinate 834,145 downwards.
TCAGCCAGCCCTGTCCCTGCCTGCCTGCCTCCCCCCTGAGCTGGAGGCTGTGTGGGAACAAGGTGTTTTTCCACTCCTCAGCTGTTCCAGGTCACAGTCCACCTTAAGTGAAGTTGGCAACCATGATATTAAATACCAGCTCTCGACCTGGAGCACCTGGGGCACGTCCATGTGTCTTGCTTTTGCAGGGCATTAACTTCCAGTGGAGGAGAGCTGAGAACAGTGCGAGTTTTGTCCACACCACCTAGCCCCTTCTGCACAGAAATGCTGGAGTTTGGTGCCTGAGGGAGAGGCTCTACACCAGTTCTTACAGAAACTCAGTGATAAGCACTGGGCTTGAAGGCATATGCTTCTGTGGAGCTCCTGTCTGGGCCAGGATCTGTCTTCATCACATTCTCTTGTTTATATTGTTCTTTCATTCAGTTAACTACTTAGACTGTTGCAGGCACAATGTCCAAACTGGCATTCGTGCTTGGATTAAGTAGTCAAGTGATTAGTTCAGAGATTAATTCATTCTGGTGCATAGTCAAGCTTACTTCCTTCCCTCAAAAGTGTTTCCAATTCAGAAATTATAAGATTTCAAGAAAATTGAATACATCTAACCTTACTTTTTTTATTTGTGCAGTTTAATATCACAGACGTTTTAAAGATATTTAATAGAAAACTATAGCAATAGAAGGGTGCTGTTTCTTTCTCAACTAGAGTCATGTTACATCTTTAGCAGCAAAAACAATGAACTTTACATAAATTTTAAAAGTGTTTCTACTGAAAGCAGTATCTGGAGGAAATGTTTTGAATTTATCTTTCTTTCTGATTCCTGAATGTTTAATTTTTTATTTATGGCATATCACGTTTTCAGAGAAATTGAGGTTAGTTTTGACTGCTTTATGAACTTTTATTATAGTAAAAAGATGGTAAAAATATGGACTAATGTTAGTTTTTCTCTGCAGGAAAACTCTCGAAGATCGTTTAAAGCTTGAAGAAAAACTTGGCACACTCAATGTGTCTGATACCACAGTAGGCAGCAAACAGGCAACATTCAAATTAAAGAAGGTGAGCTATATATATATATAATTCTTAAGATAATGCACAAGTAACTTTAGTTTTTGCATGAAAGAACAGGAACTTAAAACCGTCAAGCAAATGTCCCTCTTCATTTCTTTATAAGCTGCCAACTCTTCAGGTTCTTGCCAAGAGAATGAAAGCCTCCGGTAGTACTCTGTGTTTATCCCGTATAACTCAGGCAACACTCATAAAATCTTATGTTCTGGTGGAAAATAAGGGCTTGCATCTTTTAATAGCTTATTTGCAGAGGTACCACCAGAAGCTTGTGGCCCTGCCTGACTTCAGTGCCAGCACTGGTCAGATCTCAGTCTGCAGATCCAAACACAATTTAGGGTGCTGCAAATTTAGGTTTTCTCTTGGTTTAGCATGTTGAGAGGTCTCAGCATGATAGAAGCAGAGCTCCAAACCACCTTTATTATTGACCTTGTGTAACACAGGTCAATAATGAGGTCACAGGTCACAGGAATGAGCTCTGGTCCTATACTGGTTGTCAAATTCCCTGTGGAGTGTAGTTGACTGCTGCCTATTTACCTTTCCCAAGGGTTTGGATTTTCCATTCTAAAGAATTTTGTAGATTGCATACAGGTGATTGCTTTGTAGTGTGGTGACAGTTAAATAAATGCCTATGTGCATCTGCTACTGGTGCAGTACACTTAGGGATTTTTTTGCTAGAAAATTGCTTAAGAATTGAAGCGAGGATCCAATTTAAAAGCTGAAGACCCATATGAATTGATACTTGACCTGACAAAATTTACTTTGGTTAAAATTGGTTTTCCTCAAGTAAACATCTTTGCTTTAACACATTACTCCTTACCACTGTCAATACTGTTCAATTACTGGTCAAATACTGTTCTCATTACTCAAACACTGTCACAAAAATGGCTAAGTAGTTATTTAATTGTCACAGTGGATATGCCTGAAGGGAAAAAAAAATAACAGATTTATTGACTGTTTCTACCTCACTTAGTTTACTGAGTATTATCTGTTTGCAGATGTCCTTTTCCATCTGTTTTTGATTACTATATTGCTGGAATTTAAAATGTTGTGACTGTGGAGTAAGTTGCAAATTCCTCTGCAGTGCCATGTAGGGTAACCTTTCTGCTGATTTTACCAACTCTGTAACTGATGGTGTCTTGTAGCTTATTAAATGGGTTTTGCAGGGCTTCAAAGCACAGTCTTTCTTACATTAGTTTTAATTTAAGAAGTGTAAAGCCACAAGATTTCTTGCAGTTGGTGGTGCGCACTGAACGGTCACCTTTTACTGACAAAGATCTGGGAGCAAGGTAGACAAACCGTGCAGGAAGAAGACAGACACAGCAGTGGTTTGGAATGTCAAATTTACTTGATTCCATCAGATAAGATACAGCTTTGAGAGTTTTCTTTAATTATGGTGCTTCTAACATTTATGGACTTTCTTTTCTTGACTTTTTACTGATACTGCTTTATTGACATATGTACACTGTAGTCATCTGCATTAAAATGATTTTTTTAATCTAATTTAAAGAAAAATAATGCATCTGCAGTGGAGATAATTTTCTCCTATCAAGAGAATAACAAAGTAAGACAAAACAAGTCTCTTCTCAAATAAACAGACTTTGTGTATATCTTCTGAAGTCCCAAGGAATGAAGCAGGGAGAGCTGGGATGAAGTCATGCTACGCAGTCTTGGCACTCCTTTTCAGAGGATGAAGAGTTAGAGTTGACAAGCCAAAATAGGGGTTTTAATGTCACTTGAAACATCAGCTTCTGCTTTGTGATGCCCTTTCCTCAAAGGGCAGGTGTATTTAGGAGTAGGTGGAAAGATTTAGTAGGGGAGAGAATTGTCCTTCCGTAGGGTTGGTGTCACTTCAACTCCTAAGGCAGTGGAACTGAGGCTGAACTTGGCTCCTGCAGGTGTGCTATGTTGGCAGCCTCCTGATGCCCAGCTACCACTGACAGATCCAGTGACGAAACTGTTTGTCATTGGTATTTCACAGTTTAGTTTTCAGGGAATTTGAATGTGGTTCCTACAGTATGGCAGCTTATTTTTCAGTTTCAATATGCTTCATCGTAGCAAATAGATCTAACAAAATAGCAGGATTTCTAAAATACCAAAGTACTTATACTACTAGGACAGTATGGAAGACATTTAAAAACCCCAAACCTTAAAATTTCTAATGCAGATCAAGGTCATTCAGTTTCAGCACACTATGAGTAGCTGTCAACATGAACTTAAGTAAGATTCATCAAGACTCTTTCAGAAGAGGTCTGGAGACAGACTAGCTATATTTTCAAATAGCGGGTTTCTTGTTGCTCTACTTGCAGTGAAAATGGGAATTCATAAATTCCATCAAAGTCTAAAACCCAGTAGCTTTTTCTGCCTTGATACCAGTATGGGCTGATTGCTACATTTAGTAAATACATTTGGTTTGTATCTCCCCTCAGCCAAAATGCAGTCCATGCAAACAAACCTCTAGCTCAGTGTAAATGGTGTGTGGGGTGCCATGAATGTTGCTGGTTACAGAATGAGATGCAGTGGGGGTGCAGCTGCATCCACAGTGGTAATTCTGTCATGCTGTCGGTGCAGTTATCCTGGGCTGCTTGAAATTGCTCAATTTGCTGGACATGGACAGTTGCCTGAGCTTGGCTAGTTCAAGTCTGCTACTTACAGTTCATGCTTAGTTTAAAGACAAGCTTTAGTCTTTCAAAGAAAATAATAGTTTGTGGCTGTAAGAACCATTTCACCTACATGGTACATCAAAACATCTTCCAGCATGTTTTTGATTAAGGGAAGAAACATTAATAGAGCATGTACCACAGGAGCAGAGATTTAGAATTACTTTCATATAGAAAGTCCTTCTGGAATTGCATACAGTATATCAAACGCTTTCAAGAACTCCTAAGAACATGTTTTAGGAAACACGTATGCTTCAGCAAATTTAACTAATTGTTCTGTCTTTTTAAAATTAAATTGTGCAATATTAAGCCTGACAGATTTCAAGAAGCATTTGGATAATACTCTTGGGCACATAGTGTGGTTCTGGCCAGGGAGACTCCTGTAGGGCCAGGGGTTGGATTCAGTGATACCTGTGGGTCCCTTCAACTCAGCTTATTCTATTCTGTGATTAAACTTGAAAACACTAGTTAACCAAAGTAGATACTAAGTAAACACAAATTGGGATTAATATTCTTAAGGGTATTTAAACATAAATTATGGAGTGTTGTTAAATAATAAAAATTATTGGGTTTTATCTGAAATACATTATTTACTGTTTTTTTTATATCTTTATGTTAAACATTTTCTCTGAAGAACTTGGAATGATAATGCCTAAGGATACCTAAAATTAACAGTTACAGTGTGACACAAGGTAGCAGGGGGCAACGAATGGTAACATTTCCAGATTAGCGTAATGGAATTCTGACTTGATTTATTGATCCTGGGGCAATGAAGTGATGTGTAAATTTACAAGAACCTGAGTCTATTTTTGTTTTAATATTCCAGTCAGAGCAGCAAAGGAAACAGCAGGAAGCTGAGAAACAACATCGTCAAGAGAGGAAAACTCTTCGGCGCTCTGCCAGTCATCTCAAGAGCAGACGTGGAAGAGGACGATTATTTCATTGATTTATGTTGGGTTTTTTTAAGAAACTTTTTGCCTCATTTTTCATTTGAAAAAGGGGCTTCTTTCAAATTGGGACACAGTACCAATGGATTTGTATTTTGATTCATTGGTGAACACAAAACCAGAACCTCCTGAACCTTGTGTTAATTATTGAAAAGTTTATGGAAGTTAAAGTACTGACCAAAGGACACTATAAATATGGTCCATTGTGAACTGTATTTGTTCATAAATCACTAGCAGCTGGTTATTGTGTAACCCTGGATGTTTTCTATATAAGAATTTATGTATACAACAAGGCTGCCTGTCTTTTATTTAACTTAAGAGCTGTGAGTTTCAGTTTCTGAAGTCTTTGTGACTGCTTAGATAAAAGATCAAAGGTAAGTTATTTTGTCTAAAAGCTTATCTTTACAAGGGCACAACAAATTTTGCTGGTTCTTGAAGGATGACACACAATTGTATTTTTCAAAAACTGACTTTGGCATTATATTCTTGGGTTGCCCTTAGTAGCAGATGGTACAAAAGGTTGTCAGGAAGACAATTGAGAATGTCTGATTTGGGTTCCTCTGAGTCATTCTGTAAGGAAACCTCTCTTGCCACACCAGTGTACAAAGGGGAAGCTCAGAAGGGTAGTCCTATTAACTTAGGTTTTGTAACTACAAAACCTGATCCTGATGTTTCTGTTTTGGAAAGCCAGCCATGGTTCAACACAGATCGAGTGGTATGTGTTCATATAACAAGCACTTTAGGGCCATCCCAGTAGTCTCCTATGCTTCAAAAAAAGAGTTCAGTTAAATAACCTAAAAAAACCCTTGAACCTAAGTAGGTCATGATTTAGCAAATAAATTAATTTTTACCTCTGATCCTACAGGAACCTTTTTATTGCTCTTTAAAAACCCTTATAAATTGCCTTTTTGCTAGATAAAAAACCTGAGCTTTGGATCCACCTAGAATCAGTGAATCTCCCTGTCACTGTAAATCTTTTTAAGAGACTTAGAGGTTTTTAAGTGTTTTGCTTTATAAACCAGAGAGGTATTAATCTGGTCAGGTCTCTTGGACAGTATTTATAGAATATTTGCAATTACTGCAGTAAAAGCCTTGGTTTCTCATAGCCTGATATTTGTTGTTGTTGTTACTAAATGATAGAAAAATCAGCCACATGAGTATATATATATTTTTTCTCCCTGACTTAATTTTACCTGCTTTAATTCCTTCTGGCTTTTAATTATATTCCTGCCTTTAGTTTAAAAAGGCCCTTTTCACCTGATATTTTTATCTTTAAAAACTTATATTGTAGTCATCACCTCTGCCCTTGCATTCAACTAAAGGATAAGTCTCTCAATACCTAGATTTTTACCTCTAGCTGTCAAATTTCTGCATTGTCCATAAGCTTCTTATGCTTTTTATTTAGCACAGAACTATTCAGTATTCCAATGTCAGTCTCATCCATGCTGTAAGTACCATTATTACTTCTCCTTAGGCACTGAGAAAATGTGAATGCAATTGTGGTTGCTTTGGGGTATGTCCCTCTTTTTGGAGTCTTGTCTTTTGACTCAAGATTCAAGATTTGACTTTTGACTTTAATTCAAGACTTTGAAATCCAAATGCAGTGACAAGTTAAAATTTGTACTAGTGCAACTTCTTCCCCCTGGAGCATTATGTTATCTCTTAGAAACCGTCTGTGCAATTTCGGTGTGCTTACACATACATGGGGCTTTAGGAATGTGGAAAGGTTAACAGTGGAAACTGGCTTCCATCGTGGTTGATACAGGGAAAGCTGGGCACTGAGTGGACAGAACTGACATTGGAAGAGCAGGAATTTGGCAGAGTTTGCTCCTTCTCATGCTGGGCCTAAATCCCATTTGATCTAGAGCTGCATTTATGGTTGAAGGCATCTGTATTTTAGCAATGATTTTGTGGGGCTGTCAAGAGCAGTAAAAAACTAAATGTGGTTGATGTGCAGGGTGGTAATGCATTGAGTTTAAAATGGTTAACTTTCAACTTAAAATGAGTGTATTTCTTGTGTTTTGAGATTCTTCTGACTGGCTGGTTTAAGTCAGTGTTTTGCTTTTCATGCACTTACATTCATAATGTAAGTATTGTGATAGTATTGATCATGTATTTAGGTTGAAGCCTATATGATAAAAGGAATATGCTTTGTACTGTTAGATAGAAGGCATATGCAAACTGCCCTTAGCATGCTGTTTATTTCACCTCAGAGAAAGTTGGGATACACTTTAAACACCTCCGTGACCTGCTGGCAGTGCTCTTCCTAATGCACTCCAGGACATCATTGGCCTTCTTGGCCACAAGGCTACTGCCAGCTCATGGACAGCTTGTTGTCCACCAGGACCCCCAGGTCCTTCTCCACAGAGCTGCATCCCAGCAGGTCAGCCCCAGCCTGTGCTGGTACCTGAAGTCATTCCTTCCTAGGTACAAAACCCTGCATTTGCCTTTGTTAAATTTGAAACTGCTCCTCTCTGCCCCTCTCTGTTGAGGTCCTTCTGAAGGGCTGCACGGCCCTCTGGGGCATTGGCCACTCCTCCCAGCTTTGTGTCATCAGGGAACTTGCTGAGGAGGCTTCTGCCCCTTCATCTAAGTCAGTGATGAATAAGTTAAACAATAATGAACCTTGGGGGACACCACAAGTGACAGGCCTCCAACTAGACCCCGTGCCACTGATTATGACCCTCTGGGATCTGCCATTCAGCCAGTTCTCAATCCACATCACTGTTCACATGGGCAGCTGGCATGAAACATGTTTAGATTGTTGAGATTGATTTAAGCAGATTAACAACAGGTTAAAGTTGTTCTTGAACAGCTGTGTGGGAAAGATTGGAAGTTTCAGTAGAAGCTGATGTATTAATGCAACATCGTTGCAAATGAATTAACTTCATCATGCAAGCAAAGCAGGCATTTTTTAAGTGTCAGCCTGGGTTTCGTTAATGTTTTTCAGTCAGCAGTCGCTCCATTTTCCATACTGCAGGAATCAGTCTTTATCCAGAATTGCAGTTCCTAGAAACTGAGCGGCTGCTGGGATCCTTTGTGACATTTAAGGTTTATACTCTTAGGGTAAGTGTGATCAGATGCTGTAGCCTCATGGAAACCCTGATTGTTTCATACACGTGAAAACTTAGTGGTGAGAATCAGTTTAAAAAACTCACTACTATATATAGATGTACAGATAGTGGTTAAATGTGAGTGAAATGCTGGTGAGATAAAGGAATGACCTAGGTCTGATGTGTCACCTGTACTTCAGTAGTTTTTTACTCCACAGGAATTTGATTTATATCAGTTGGGCTATTAGTCATTCAACAAACATTGAACCAAAACTAATTATCTAATGTTCTTTCCAAAATTCTGTTACCAAGCCAAGAATCATTCTGTGTTCCTATGGCTGGTATAATTGTCTGAAATTAAGAGCATCTACCAATTTAAACAAAGCAGTGAAAAAATTTACTGTACTCCACACTGCTGGTTTTTAATATCTGAACAAAAGAAACGTTATTTTAAAATATTACCCTGCATACATAGCAAGTGTGTGTAAAATGTATATGCACATTTTTATACTCATGGGGTTTGTGTGTGAAGTTAAAGCAGGTTTGAGATTGTCAGGCTTCAAGAGGAGTTGTGAGAGAGAATGGAACAGTTTTCAGATTACTCCATCTTGTTTTGCAGCAGCCTTTTATATTTGTATTCTTCATGTTTCCAGGTTTGAAAATGGGGAATATAATTTAATTCTAGGAAGAAAGGACCATATTGCAGATGCAGGAGTACAGTGAAGCAGTGCAGCTCCTTGCCTGGGGAGGTTGTGCAATGTCCACGAAAAGACTTGTGAAGTTAGATTAAACATCTGCAGGTGTAGATGTCTGTGTACCTTCAGGTGTAGTGGAGCCTTCCCTGAGGAAGAGGAATGGTTTAATGAACTTTAGAGGACCTCTACAGCCTGATTACTCTATGAATGTTGTAGGGCATAAGGAGAAAATGTGTATCATTAATTGGCTGGAGTAATTTTCCCCCTTCGTCTTATCCTTCCACTGAATCACTCACTAGTTTTATCTTTTTATCTCTTTCTTAGAGGTTAAGTACTTATTTTGGCATGTGTCCATAGCTAATATATTTTGTCTGATCTTGAGAAGTATGGGTATTTTAAACTGAATGAAAGCACATAAATCTATTAATAAATTTTACCTCTTGATCATTATCTCTGTATTTCAAAGCCCATTTTACTCAACAACTGACTCTTTGAACATGAAATAGTCCTGTCACAAAAATGAACAATTTATAGTAAAACCTGCAGAAAATAATAAGATTTAGCACCACTTACAGTTTACACAACTGGAAGAAAAGGAATTCCTGCATTTTAAAGGATCTCTAGGTCCATAGAATCATAGATTCATTTAGGGTGGATGGGACCTTGAAGGTTATCTAGTTCCAAGCCCTCTGCCTTGGGCAGGGATGCTTTCCACTAGACCAGGTTGCTCAGAGCCCCATCCAGCCTGGCCCTGCTCACTGCCAGGGATGTGGAGTCCACATATGCTGTGGGTGACCTGTGCCAGTGTCTCACCACACTCACAGTAAAGAATTTCTTCCTAATATCTAACCTAAACCTGGCCCCTTTCAGCTTAAGGCATTTCTCCCTTGTCCTATCTCTATGCTCACTACATGCCCATGTGCAAAGTCCCTCTGCAGCTCTCTTGAAGGCCTCCTTTAGCTCTTGGAAGGTGCTCTGAAGTCACCCCAACCCTTCTCTCTCCAGGCTGAACAACCCCCGTTCTCAGCCTGTCTTCATACGAGATTTTCTAGCCCTGTGATCAAACTAGTGGCTCTCCTTTGTTTCTTGATTTGACCCAGATTCTTAATCCACATGGGGCCTAGTTGCAAATTTCTATTGATAAAGTGACATGTTAACTTTGTCCTGTAAGTGGCATTTCCATACAAAATACTTTTGAGTATCCCCTGGTACAGACTGGTTTGCACTCATGTATCAGCAGAGCTGAAATAAGTGGGTTTTTGAAGAAGTGAATGAAAACCACAACAACCAAACCACCCATATTTCTGTGAATTGAGAAATGTGTGTGCCTATTGCTGACTTTTTCAGGATCTTTATCTTCTGTTCTTTGATTAGTGTTTTAGACTATGGAGCATAGACAAGAAGAGAAGATCCACCCTGAACATGTTCAGAAAGGAGTATTTTTTATCTTACTCTTTAAAAAGGATTAATTGCTGCACTTCCTTTGACAACTATATTTAATTAGAGTTGAAGGACAATAATTTTACAGTAGGATGGAGTACAAGTTGAAATGCTCTCATTCAATGGGGTTATGCTTACCTATAGAAATTTGGGTCAACTTACCTATGAAGGCAAGTCCTTGTTCCCAGTTAATTTTTCATTGAGTGGGGGCAAAAGTAAAAATTCCATTTCCTCATTAAAGAGAAAACTAGGCAGTTGAAGTGGGAAATACCAGCCCAGCCCTAATCAGAATTTATACTCCCAATTCCTGGAACCACCCTTCCCTTCCCTACAGCAGTTTCTGCCAAAGCTGCTCTCTCTCTCTCTCTCTCTCCTACTTATTATCTCGTTTGAACATCTGGCTCTTTCTTCTGGAGTGCCTCTCTCTACACTCCACTTTTTTCTGTTAATATCAGGATCTCTGGTACAAATTTGTACAAATACAGCACAGATTTGAGAATGAGCACTAAAGTGTTAATAATAGACTGGCTGTGTATGAGTACATCTTGAGCAGAAAGGATTTGTGTGAGCCCGGAGATTCAGAGAGCTGGTGCACACTCCTGTGCATGTTACTGGCAATAGGCAGCACAGTGTTGCTTTAAACCCCCCAAAATCCACTTCTGCTCTATGTGTATCTATGCTGCTGTGCTGTCTCTCCTTCACTGAGGTCTGGGTGTTTTGACTGGGACTGGTGTGTTTTATATTTTTTTAAAAGAATTTTACGTGCAGCATTAGTATCATTGCAATGTACAGTTATATATATGCAGTTACATTATGTACAGTTACACAAAACAGTTAGCATTCAAAAGCATCCAAATGATGTATTTTCTGATTTCAATCATGAATATTATGTCCTTTCCATTTACCAGCATTTCTTTTCTAAATGCATTTTCTTCTGTTTTTTAACCTTTATAACATTGCCACGAGTGGAGTGTATACAGCATAGGTCATAAAATACCACATGCTTGCCTGTGAGGATTTAATCATCTTATGCAAGTGACAGTGTTGTGAAAAGTAATTATCTTGTCTGTTGGGGTTCTGCTGATATTCTTGTAAACTGAATCAAAAGGGAAGTTTCATCACAGGTACTTTGTTTTTCTCCTTTCCCAGATGTAAATTTTAGATTTCCCAATGGGACTGTGACTCTGTTGCACTGAAAATGAGGCAATATTTTAAACAGATCTCCACAGCAAATTAATATCCTCTATCAGAGATATTTTAGACAGGTTTCAACAAACCACTTTTGCACAATGTCATGGTAACTGCATTGCTGCAATTTAAGTATCACTAGGAGAAGAAGAGTGTAGATGATCCTTCTGCAGTTCTTAGGACGGGGCCTGACGCTGTTCAGTTTACAAGTACAGACACAACCAGGAGTATTGTGTAACACATCTGCCTGTAGTTGGGGACTGGTGTCACTCATCTGCAACTTAGCCACTAAGGGAAGACATTAGAATGATTGGTAACTTTAGAGGCAGTTCTTCCAGGAGAATTCAAAGGTGACAGTCCTTTATTCCTGTAATCTGTCTCCCAAGCCACAAAAGGTTCCAGTTAAAAACTGGAAGAGGATGGAAATTTCTCCAGAGCAGAGGTGAGGCACAAGGCTATGTCAGGTATTCGAGAAATGCTTCTTGTCCCTGCAGTGGTGGGAACGAAAGCTTGCTTCAGTGATGGCATTTGGGATAGATGGCAGGGCTGCCAGGATACTCTGGATGTGTAATGTGACCAAAGCAAGGAGGATTTACTCCCAAGTAGAGATAACATTGCACCTCAGGGAGCTACAGAATGAAATGACCAAACAGTCAAGGCAGGTGGCTCCTTCCCTCCAGAGGATCTCTCTTTCCCTTCTTAAATGATGTGTACATGATGTCTACTGAAATGATTTCTACAAAGTAATGCTCAAAAGTGGATGTCTGCCTTGGCCTCTAGTGATGGTTACATGCTTCCTCTTAATCACAGGAAAGTAATTGACCTCTGGTGTTAGTTATGGCACACTGTTTTCCCTTGCCTCTGAAGATCTGAAGAATCAGAGCTCTTTCCTTCAAAGCGGCCACTTCCCATGAAACTGGAGGAATTTCTTATAGAAAGAAATAACTTAGAAAAAGTCACTGTTTAGTAAGGCAGTCAGTAAAGCAGCTGGAAAGAAAGGGAGAGAGGTGTGGAAAATAATTTGAGATTTGGCCAAACGTTTCTCTTAAAACGTGTTCAAGTTTAAAAAAGATCTGATCAATGTAAATGTCAAATTTTCAAGAGCTGAAAGTGATCTGCTCTGATTTGGGGTTTTCAGTGAAAACTTTCAGTGTTTAATTTTATTGCTGTTTTCCCCTAGAAGGTACAGTCTTGTCCTGACCTGGTGTGGTTTCTTGCACTTCCGGGTCTTTTAAAAACTGTATTCCTCCAGCCAGCGTGGCAAGGCTGGTACAGCTGGTCAGGTAGAAATGGTAATGTAAAGTCTTTCAAACTTTTTTTCTGATTCTGCTGCTCCCACTCCCCTGCAACATTTGAAATTATTGAGGGTTAGATATTTGGGCACTATCTAGTCATAAGGGCTAAAGTGCTGGGCTGTCTGACCCCTTTTTATCTTCCCTTCCTCTTATGTAGGCATGTTTTTGACGTTTCTTGGCATCCTATTTTCTCCTCCCTGTCTAGCTGAGGAGGGCAGTGATAGAAGAGCTTTGGGGCATCTGATGTCCAGCCAGGATCAACCTGCCACTGATAGACATCTTCATTGTTTTCTGTCTGTCTTTAGCTGTAAGTTTTAACAGCAAAACAATTTCTGCACTAAGTAGGAATAGTAGGAATGAGAATTATTATCAATGCTTTTTTTCCCTAGTGTAGTTGGAATTTGGTGACAGCTAACAAATAGGAGCTAAGTGGAAATAATTTCTTAATTACAGGAAGCCGTGGAGCCTCTGAATTTGGGACACCCCTACTTCTGGCTTACTTCATGTATCACTTTAGCTAGCTCACCATACTGTATAATGCATTTTAGGGCATCTATACAACTAACTTCAAGATACAAAACAGACAGGAGAACTAGATGGACTTAAGGAGCTGTTATTGTGTAAGGTACTTGTACAGCCAACCAACTTCTACTTCATGAGCTTGTGTTATTCCCACAGGTCAAATTTTCTGCTTCTTGGCTAAGACAAGAATTGGGACTGGCCTGCGGGCTTGCTCAGAGTTCAGGTGTGCTCGAATCTCTGAACACAGCTCAGAAATCCCCAGGACAAGGCTGTCCTAAGATTTTGGCAGCATCCATGCCCCCAGCCTTCCCTCTGTGCATTCTCTGAGCAATCTTCCTGCTCTTTCTTGAAAACCTTCCGTATGCCAGTGCATTTTAAAGCTGGTGTATCTAGAAATATCTTCAGTATTTCAGCAAGGTACCACAGGCTCCCAGTGGATCCTAGGCAGTGTTCCTCACCACCAAGCTGAAAAGCGATAGCATCAAAACTTTCCATAGGAGATTTAACTTTCTTCCATAAATATTAAGGGTCTATAAAAGTAAAGTTGGCCACTGGGTTCAGACAAAGGAGTATTAAGCCCTAAGGCAGAAGGCCATAAATACACAAGGGACAATAACTATTCTGGGGCACTTCAGTCAGATTCTAAATCAGATGATGTAAATGCCTCAAAGCAAGAAATTTGAAAGCTATTCAGTTTTCTTTGAACACTGTTTTGCATGTGGATTTCAAGCACTGAAAGAGGGAAATTCTATTATGTCAATGGGATCTCATGTGTTTTAACTGGAGAAGCAGTGGTAACATGTGAGCGAGCTGTGGTGCCATGCTTCAAATCCCTCAACAACAGACCTGTATCTTGGGTGAACTAAACTAGCATGTGATCACTGAGAAAGACTTTTCTCTGAATTGAAAGTTCTTACGTGGGTACATAACTACCCAAAGGCAGAGAGAGCTAATCTGAATGACTGGTACGTAATTTTTACTGGCTCTCATGGATGCTGTTTGCGTTCATTACAGAGAACCCATTACACAGGATCAACTATTACTGAATCATTTCTTAGAATTATTGAGCATAAGTCAGCTTTCATCCCACATGCAGGCTTTGAACTGTTACTGAATAATTTTTTCGATTCATTTTCTTTGGGCTTTTGTTCCACCTGCAGATCTTGTCTTTTCCATCTACACAGCTTCCAAAACAATGGGATTAACCCAGCTGCTTTGGTGCAAGACACACTCTTGCTGGTATTGGAGGAGCTTTACGTGTGTTGAGATGATGTTGGCAGTATATTTATTGTGACAATGACAAGGTACTGCCTGGCTTACTGGTTGCCTGTTGGCTTGGGGGCTGTTGAGGGGAAGGAGTCTGTCATGCTGGGGTAAGAGGAAGTGGCTGTGTAGGTGTTAGAACTACCTGGCTCTCAGAGCTGCTGCCCTGGCCCCTCATGGTGGCTGGGCAGAGCAGACCGTGGTTTCTGCTCTGCCTCAGAGGCCAAAGCCTAGCAGAGTGCTCTGCTTGGGAAATCAGATCTGCTGTATGCTTTTCACAAACCCACTTCCTGGTTGCCAAATAATTTCCCAAAGTGGAATGAGGATGCAGGAACACACTGAAAGCTGTGTAAGATTTCTGCTGCTCCATTGCTTCACACACATTCCCCATGTATGTGCTGTGGTGGGTCCCAAACTCAGAATAGATGAGATGAGGACAATGTCTCAGAAGAACAAGGTGGGACAGAGGTGGAAAGATGCGGACAAACATTTTAGCAGGGCCCGTGGAAATAGGACAAGGGGTAATTGTTTTAAACAGAAAGGGCTGATTTAGATTATATATAAGGAAGAAGTTATTTACAATGAGTGTGATAAAATACTGGCACAGGTTGCCCAGAGAGGGGGTGGATGCCCCATCTCTGGAGTCATTCAAGGTCAGGTTGGATGGGGCTCTGAACAACCTGATCTAGTAGAAGATGTCCCAGGCTTGTGGCAGGGGGTTGAACTATGTGACCTTTAAAGGACCCTTTCAACCCAAACTATTCCATGATTCAATGAATCTGGAAAGTGAAACTTTTCAAATCCATAGACTGTTTCTGCCAGAGCACTGTCTTAACTGCTGTGGGAGCAAGCTGAAATTTTGGTTTGCTCTGATGGACAAGGCAGTTTACATCTTTGATTTCCTGACAATATGGCACACCATATACCAGGAAGGTGGTTAAATGCAAATAAATTCTGCTTTAAACAGAAGGTAGGGAAAAAAGGTGCATTCACTGCTCTGAAATTGGCGATGTCATTAGAGACTGTATTTGTCAAAACATCCCTGTCCCCAATTGCTGTTGCTAATGATTTAAACCAAAGACATCCTTTTCTCTGGAAGATACAATTAGTGAGGAATAAAAGAGAATCTTTTAAAAATATTTATAAATAATCAGAACAATACACTGCATTTTTTTCTTCTATTTTGCTTCTGAGGTAAAGAAGACCAGCAGAGTCTATTTTTGTGTGGTTTGTGCCCTTGAAACTCTGTGGATCCTGCTCACAAAGATGACTGGAGCCAGAGTCAGGAACAAGTTAGGTCTTAAATGTCATTTTTAGTTGGGCTTTATATGTAGAAGGCTTCATAGTTTCCCCCAGAGAACAGCTTCAGCATCTGAAGGTGACTGTAGGTTTCTTCCATGGCTGTGGGATTAGACGAGGGCAATAGGATTGCAAACTGACAGAGCACCTGGGGAGAAGTGAAAATCCTGTGAACATTTCCAACCTCAGATGAGTTGCTTTTTCTTTCATGTGACTTTTCTTTGAGCAGTGCATAGTTTTGGTGTAGCCCATGTTGACTCGGATACGTGACGTGTTCCTACAGCAGCACCTTCTACCTATTACTCAACAAGCACCAGCACCATTTAGCTTGGGAACAGCCTTAGCTGGAAGTGGTTTCTGTATACTCTTCCAGCTTCCCCTTGAAGCCTGTAGATTTTTGCTTCCACAACATCTACTGCCATTGTGTGGTGGGACACTTCCTACTGCTAATGCTGTGCCTGGCTCCATGGCTTCACCTGAGCTTCATTCCAGCTCTTGGTTTTGAGGAAACAGTGAGGCAGCTGTTTGCTTCTCATCCTCTTTGTGACAATGCTTTTGATTTTGCAGACTTCTTTCACAATCCTTTTCAGTTGTCTCTTTTCCAGACTAAGTCCTGAACTATTCTTGTACAGAAGGTGTCCCATGTTTGGGATAGCTGAAAATATGCCGACAATTCAAAGTACTTGGCTTTCTCAAAGGCTCTTAATACCATATCTTGCCTTTTGCTTGGAAAATAGGCTTGGTTTCTGTCAGTTCTCAGGGGGTAAGAGGAGAGGTCCTCCTGTGGGTTCATAGATTGTTATACACAGGAAAGAAAGGGTGGCAGTCAATAGGCAGTTTCTCTGAGAGGAAAAGGGGACTGTCAATATTCCCAGAGACCCTGTGCACTTCCATGTATTTGTAACTGATTTGGAAAGAAATCATCACTCAGGAAAGTAAAAAATAAAGAAGACTGCACAGAGCTGTAGGACAATTCAGTAAACTTGAACAGAAAACAAAGTGACAGCTGTCAGTGTGATGTGATGCGACAGGGCAGTGGCACATCAGCTGTGCAAAGTAATAGGGAGAGGCAGGAAAATCCAGTCACCTGCAGGGTCACAACAGTGACCTCTCAGCTCATTACTGGTATTCAGAAAAGATTTTGGACAAAGTTGTCTGAAACCATTGATTCAGCATTCAGCAATAGTCCAAAGTTACCAGAAATGAGAGGAGAAGAATATTTTAAAAAGTAATTAGTATCTGCACTATACATAAGCCTCAAGAGCTCCTGTACTGTGGATGTTAAGTTGAGTTCTGGTTAGCTCACTATGAGAAAGTTTGTGGTACAACTATTCCCTGAGAGAAACAGCATTTTTTATAAGAAAATTAAGAGACTCCTTGCAAATAAAGATCAAATAGTGGGGAACACTTCAGCTTGGAAATAGAAGCAACTGAGCAGTCATATCATAGAAGCCTATAAAATAGTTGGAATGGTCTGTAAAGGAAGGTTGCAAAACTACTAAGTATTCTTCGTGATGTAAGATACACATACTATCAAATAAAATTATCAGGTAGCAAGTTTAAGACAAGCATGTAGAGTTGCATGTATGATAAACATGTACATTATGAGACCAGTTACCTTAGGCTGTTATGGAGGCCAAACGTAGGCATTAGTCCTAGAAGGGGTGAGATACCTACTGAGCTTTACTGTCCCTCAGAACCTGGATGCCAGTTCCAGCTCAAGAAACCTTCAGTGATTGCCTGAAGCTGGAAGCATTTGTTCAGAAGCTCGCTCTGTACTTAACCTGTTCCTTATGCCTTTCCTTACTTACCTGCAATGGAGCAGGGAACTTTGCTCTGCCTATAGTTGTCTGTGAGGGGGCCAGAGGCTGTGAGATTTCCATCACAGGAGCTTAGGAACAGATTAGCTGAACACCTAACTGATGCAGGGTAGGTAGAGTTTATCCTCTTCCAGAAGAAATGCTACATTCAGGATCCTCCAAAAGTCACTTTGTCCCATTTCCTGCAATTCTATGGAAACAGTGAAAGTGCCTGTCTCTCCACTTCCCACCTCTGGGTTGTCATCAGGACATGGCAGAAAGGGGTCCTGGGGTGCTAAAGGGCAAAAAAGCTGAAACCAGGACAGAGTCAGCAGCAGATGTGCAGTCCCCTCACCACTGGAATCTCAGTGGAGGTGGAGGGTAAGTCACACCTCTGAAGTGCACTGGCGCAGGCACGCTGGGATGTGGGTCCAAGGCCAGCCTGAGCCAGAAGCAGAGTCTGAGGGTGCTGGAGCCAACATTGTGTCAGTCTGGTGTGATACTGGCAGCCTGCCCACAGCAGAGTGCAAGGGGCAGAAGGAGTTGCAACCACTGAGCCTGTAGGAATGAGCTGCTGTTAGAACATCCCAGCAGAAGTGGTGATGATCCAGATGAAACATCTGAGGAGCAGTTTCACAACACATCTGGCCTATGAGCTTTCCATGGGAAAAAGGGCAGAACATGAATGTGCTTACAGGACAGATACCAGTTTCATCCCTGCTCTTTGTTTCTCTTTTTGGTAAGATTGTGGTTTTGGACTGTAACCCAACCCACAGCGCTCTGTAGTGAGATGCAGGGTGCAGGTGCTGATGCTCATGCATTTCAGAATGCACATTCTTCAAGAACAAGGGATTGGGGAAGTTACCACTGACTTGAGTCTCCTTCCTGCTCTCTCTGCCCCAACAATACCAATCCTTGTAGATACCACTGAAAATGGACAGCAAGGGACTTGAAGCACGGGACAAAACAGAAAGAAAAGAATCAAGAATTATATACTTGCAGTTACAGAGATGAATTGAGCTCAAGGAATTCAAAGAGCAGAGCAAGAACTAGCATTTGCAAATCACATCATGCAAAGCAAGGTATAAGCTAACAGTGGATTAGTGCATATTCCCTTATGTCCTCTTTGAAAATACTTGAAGATTTATGTGAACTATAAGCTTTTTTTTTTTTTTTTCCCCCCCAGGG
>VXAX01001071.1:771045-815717 GCA_013399835.1 Leptocoma aspasia | reverse complement strand
TATAAGTTTTTTTTTTTTTTTTTCCCTCCCAGGGTCTTACTCTGAGGTCTTCTGTTATTAACAGACAAGTACTATTGCCAGGAAAGTTGCTGAACTTCTGACTTTCAATAGTGGCCATGGGCCTTAAGTCTGGAGCTGCATCTAACCCCAAACACCCAAGCCTGGAAATCCCTCCTCAGAGGCAAAACAGCTTCCAGGCTCTGACTAGGTACTGTGAAGAAACCTGCATGTGCTTTCCATGGCCATATCATGCATGTTATGAGGCTGAGCAGTCTGAAGTGTTTGATGGCTCCTGCCCAAGTCAGCCTCATAGTGTCTACCACATATGAGTAACACCCAGTCTGTGAACCACAAGTAAAACCACTTCAGTGTAGTTCCATTAAGGTATGTTCTACAAATAAAAATTGAGAACAGCTCCCTGCAGTCCACAAATGCCTTCTGCTTCAACAAGCCCTCTCCTTTTCCTATGCAAGATCTTTCCCTAATGCTTTTGAAACCAGAGCAACAAAAGAAAATATTTCTAGCTTATTTTAAACTGTTGCTGATAACATCTGGAGTGATTAGAGAGTATGTTTCTTTCATTTGTTTATTTTTGTTATTTTTCATTCATTAAATAGATGGGGCTTTAAACAGCCTGGTATGATGGAAGGTGTCTTTTGGAACCAGGTGATCCAGAGGTTCCTTCCAACCCAAACTATTCTATAATTCTATGAAACGCAGGCATAGAGCAAAAAATTAGACCATAAGGGATATGTTTGTGGAATAGAATCTGGTTGGATAAATGCCAGTCTTACTGCTAGTAGTCTTGAAGGTGGTATTTCTGTCATCCTGCTGGAAAATAGAGCCTGACAGGACATAATCTCTGCTGTTCCAAAAGTACTACTGATTTTTTTTTTCTTGTTTAAAAGTGTAGTTTTGACCTATATAAACTCTGACCTGAATTCCCCAGATGTTTTAGGCAGGACTATTGAAGGATTCAGGCACCACTCACAACAGGCCAGAAAACTGTTGTCTTTTGCACAAGCTGACTAGAGAAGTCTTCATGTGTAAAGCCCTGAGCAACAAGAGGCCCAAGCCCCAAACATTTTGGGGATAGGGCTCACCTTGCTCAGCAAGCAGGACAGGTGTCCTTTACACAAAATTTCAGCTTGGATTGCAGAAGGAAACCAAGGCTCTACAGCCTATGGTTCAAACATCCCATCTACATCTACATCATCCCACTACTCGTTTGTACCCATACATACAGCAGAGGAGACTTCCAGAACCAATTCTCTGTCATCTTCTTTCTCTGTGTCCCAGCTATTACAAAACTTTCAAATAGGTTTGCCAGCTGCACCTGTGAACCAGCCTTGGGCTTTCACAGCAGATGGAACAGGGAAAAACTGATTTTTCCATTCAAGCATTTTCAGTTCCTAGCCCACCTACAATGATTTTTGTTCATCTTTCTGTTCAGTGCTGCAAGTCCCTTCTCTCTTCCCTCCCCCAGTAAAATTTGCATGTTCCTAATCCTAGGATTTACTTAAGCAACTACAGAGGATCCTGAAATGGCTTCTCATCCAACTGCTTTGTCTCCAGCTGGAGACAATTACCAATTTGTCCAATTCTCACCACATATATTATTAAGATCAAAGGCAGACCTCAAAACATTAGTAACTAATTTCAGTGTTATAGTTCTAATAAAATAAAAGCGGGCCACTATTAGGCAACATCTCTTTTGTATGTGGTAACTTCTTCATTGAATTCTGAGGTTTTCTTCTTTCTCAGATAGAATTAATCATAGTTGCAAGGGTCTATGGATTACTGCTGCTTTTAAATTTGAAGCAGGGTGGCAGATGGGAGTAATTTGGGTATGTCCCCAGCAGGAGCATGGAGAGAAGCATCAGAGTGTCAATAATTTTTTTTCTCATTCTAATAAAATTCTGCATCCAGTGATAGAAACTCTTATTTCAAGGGTCTCCTTTTATCACAAAGCTTGCTAGCTAGATGATTTATTCTATACCAGTGCAAGCAGGAGGAAAAGAAAGTGCCACAGTTCAGTCTTCTGGAGAACAGATTTGGGCAAGCATGGAAGGAGGTAGAAGCTGGATTTACTGTGGGGACCCAGAAGTCCAAAGTAGGGGCTGTTGAAAGGGTCTGGAGAGGGAAAGGTGAGCACTGATTCCCTCTGTGATGCAGGACATCTAAGCCTGAGACTTGCCACCAGTTAGAGCAAGCAGACAGGAAAATCAGTGACGATGAGAGGATTATGTCTGAAACCACCTTAGCTGACTTGTGTCCCAGTGCTCAGATCAAGGCTGGAATAGCATCACTCCTGCCAGCAAGATTCACAGCCTAAGAGGAGCTTGTCCCTGGGTCAGTTGGAAAGGGCTACCCAGGAAAGAGGCATTAAAGATAAAAGACACAGGCATGGGAGCAAGGTCTAGAAACTGAAAACCTAAGATCTACCTTTCCATCTCTCCTGAGGTGTGAATTGGAATGCGTCACTGAAGATAATCACTGACATTCTCTCTGGCTGGCTGGCTGCTTCTCTTCTTAATGAATGTGGCTGCTGCTTCTTGGGCTGTCAGTGACCTCTGTTGAGGGTAACCCCTCGCTGGTGTGACCCTCCAGGAGCTGGGGGCACTATGAACATCATGTTGCTGTACCTCCATCACCAAGCAGTGTGCACTGCAGCTTTTGGCTTGGCCAGGGTGATTTTTGTCACTGAATCATTTTGCAGCACCATTTTCCCCATTGTCATCCCCTCAGACTGTCAGGCAGTGGATGAGGTGACATGGTGGCAGAGTGTGTGGGTGCCTTTAGCTTGTCTCAGTGCCTATGTGTGACAGGCTAATCCCCTGTGCATGGGCTGGGTAGCCAGGGTGCTCTTGTGAGCCCCATCTGTCTGGATGTGCTGCAAGATAAAGGGGATGTCTAAAACCACTGTGGTAAAATTTGTTAGAGTTGTTCTGCCAGAGCTTGGAGTTAAAAGAGACCTTTTTCCATGTAGCAATACCAGAAAAGATGATCACAAACAACTGGCTGTCACGGGTCTGCTCTGAAGTCCTAGTTTTTGCAACACCCCAATTTAAACAGTTCCATCCCTCATCGACTCCAAGGGTACCAATCAACTGGGAAAGCATCCTGCTCACAGGGAAAGATTTGCTGGAGGAACTTCTGTTGTGGAGCTGCATCTGCTCTGTCAGGGCAGGATGGAACAAGGCAGCCACTGCCAGAATCTCTGCCCTGGCTCCCTGCATTCACATTACTTGGGGTGGCTCTTCTGCCCCTTCAGGATCAGCCATGGAGCAGATTGTTCTCTTCAGATTTTTACTTGGATGTGAGTTTGACATCACCTCTGTTTGACCTTTAATCTTCAAACAATTTTTATTTCTTCTTTTAAGCTTAGATAATATGTGGACTAAAAAATCTATAAAAGGTGTGGGTCTGAATTTTCCCCCTTTTTCACATCTGCAACATTATTGATTGGCTATGACCTACCACAGCCATGTTGTGTGCGTGGCATCTTGCATCATTACAGCCCCAGAGGGTTTCTCAAATCCTAATCTGAAAGCTGACCTATGGCAGTCCACCTTGACCCACATGAGCCATTAGCTCTCTTCTGACTCTTTGCTAGGTTTCCTGACTTTCTGCCTGGTGTATTTCAGAAGCAGAAGGGAAAGATGGGATTTCTGCTGAATGTAGGCCAGCTCTTCAGTCAGTCACCAGAGTTTTGTCAGTTCTTGCCAGATGGAGATTGAGCACTGGCTTTGTCAGATGAAATGTTACCCAGCCAAGATTCAGTGGCATCTGGCTAGATATTCTTTGCTTCCTAAGAGATTTTCTATTACTTATCCCAAGTACTTTGGTTGTGGATCTGGTACTATCTGACTATAGCTTTTCCTCTAGCTGCTTGCAGTGAAGCATTTATGTACGCACAATCACAGCAGATAAATCTCTTAGAATGAGATAATCGTAATCTCTTTAATCAGCACATTGTGGTAATCCCTCGTAAACAGACTGGCTTCAGCAAACCTTTTATTAGGTCAGTGTCCTCACCGATCTTTTCCCTCTTCCGTTTTTTCTGTGTCAGCCATGTAGCAGAAGGTGTTTCAGAGAGATCAGGAAATTAAATGATTGTGTGTCAACTAGGAGCTGATAATATGCTGGTAATATGATGATAATATTGCATGCAAGCTATTTGATGATAATTATAATTGCTGTTCTTAGGTTCATTATCACCAAATAGCATGCATATGCTATTTGGTGATAATGAACCTAAGAATAAAAATCAAAGATAGTAGGAAGAATGCAAACACATATTCACTGTGGTTTAATACATAGGAAATTCCAGTAGCTCTGATCTTAGGGCATTCCCTGCTCAACCAGCATTTACAACATGCTTTTGTTTGTTTCTCATTCACATTTGGTGCTGCTGACGCTGCAGAAGTTACAGTTGTGTTTCTACTCACCCACAATGCTCATACATTACTGTAAATGTACCTGTGGGAATGAGCTGTTGAAAGAGCAGGGAAGGTGAATTACACACCTGTCTCCAGCAAACTCTCCTTCTCTGAGATTATCTGTTGCTGTAGAATCAGTAAAAATATTTCTAAAGGAAAAGTGATTCATCCAAAGAGCTCTGACAAGAGGTCAGCTCTCACTCCAAAAAATGGAGGGGAGTATCTCAACAGAGGAAAGCCAGTGGTGTTGCCTGCCTGCAGCCTCTGCTCTGGCCCTTCTCACCATGCTGGTGTTAACACTTCTGCATGCATTTTTTTAAAGGAGGGTGTTTCTAAGTACGTGCTAGGGCTTTAGCATGCTGACTGCTGCATTGGAGGGACTCCAGGTAAAGCAAGGAGAGCAAGCGGTGTTTGGGAAATTGGTGGGGCTCTTCTAAATTGTCAGATTATATTCTCATTTCAGTCAAGGGCCACAAACCTCAAGTTTGCAGCTTCCTGGAGAAAGCAAGGAAGTTTGGTGGGAAAGAAGAGTGCCTCAGGCATCCCAGGATTTGCCTTAGAAGGGAGGACGGTGTACCCATTAATGTTTGCGTTCTTACCCAATTTATAGGTCAGCTTTAGCAGGCCTGCACACACTTGAAAAATGAATGACAAGCTGCGTCCAGTCCTGTGGGTCTTACTCATGGGACTCGTCCTTACTCACCGTATCGGCCCCCGCAAGGCCAGTGAGACTGCTCCTGTGACTGAGCCTTTGGGCAGAAAGGCCTCCTCATTCCAATGGGGATCTCTTGTTTTGCATGCTGTAGAAGTGCAGACACCACTGGAAGGCAGCAAGAATTTTACTTGTGCAAGCTCAAATGTGCAAAGGGTCACAAGCCCACCTGGGACAGTCCTGGCACCCAGTGAAGGTCTGCAAAAAGACACTCTGAATGTGCATCCAGGCACAGAAATTTTTTGTGTTTTTGCTTTTATCCTGGAGTCTCCAGAACATTCCTCCTCCTAGGGCTATGACAGTAAATAGGGCCTTTGTGTATTTTTAGTTGCTGTAGGATGTATGTCATTTAAGTCAATTGAGGAAGGTGGGAATGGAGGCAGAGGGTCCCCATTCATGTGATGTGTTGCAAAGGACATTTCTCTGTGTCCCTGTTTTACCCCACACAAGCAAATATGTTGCCACACTTAACTACAGAGCAGCTGGGATCCAGGAATGGGAGTAAGCCACGATGTGGGCAGCTGAACACTATAAACTCTGCATTGCACTGGTTCCAGGTGCAGAGGTCTACAACCCTGCTGATCACAAACATCCTGGGCATCCATTTCAATGTGGCATCTCATCAGCAGTGTCCTTGGCTGTGGGTGCTGATGCTAGCTGTGTTTTCACTGTGTTTTCCTCTCTGTGTGCAGAGATGGAGGCATGGGCATTGCCCAGTGCAGAATAACAGTGGTGCTTCCTGCCCTGCAGAGCGGACAATGGTGGGACACAGCACCACTGGAAACCTCTTCATTACCTCAGCTCCCTGTTAAAGCAGAGTTTCTGGAAGGAAGGATGGTCTTACAGTTAGACCACTGGACTAGGAGAACTGAACAGCTTCTACCTGTACTTTCCTGTGTGATTTTGAGAGTCACTTAAAATCTGCTTCATTTTTTTTTTTTTGATTTTCAGAACAGGAGCAATTCCCCGTTTCAAAAGAGAAAGTTTTGTATTGTGGCTGAACTGTAAAGAAAATGTTTGTAAGAATTTAAAAAGTAACAAATGTGAGAAGCTGGTAGGCTGTGGCACTTGGGGGTCCTGTTTGATGGTGGTAAAGGTGTCACAGTGGCAGAAGTCTTCCAAGTTTGATGTGGGTTCTTATTTTTCTTAAAGTGTCTCTTACAGACACGCAAAGTTCAGCTTTTTGTAGTTAGAGGGATTTTTGAAGCATTCGGCCTAAAATCAAGGAGAGGTTTTACCCTGCTGTGTATAACTTCCAGTGATCTGTGTGTAGACAAATTTGCCCATGAAGAAAAGTCCTTTCTCATGGTGGGCACAAGGCTGCTGTGACAGTACAGTCCTGCACCGTGGCCATCACTGACAGACAGGCACAGCACCTGGTGATCTGTCTAAAACATCTATCTAGGGTCAGATTGCTCTCAGGAACAGATGTCCAGAAGTGCCAGGCGATCAACCTGGAGTCCAGCTGCCTGGTTTGTCTCCACTGTCTTTGCTCCATCACTAAGGATGTGGAGAGAAAGTGAAAAATACCTCAGAGAATGACCTGGTAGCCTCAGATGACATTGGAATTTCACAGTTAGTGGTTTTGACTGACATTTTTTCATCCATGTTTTTCAATCAGTGGAAGGTGTTCTTAAGCAGGGACCTCTGTCCCATTCAGTAAAACAGTGCTGACCAAATTGGGGTGGGGAAAAGCTTTGCTGCAGAGACATGGCTGGAGCTCAGAACAAAGAGCCAGAAGGGAAGGTGCACAAGCAACTTTGGCCGAAGGATCACAGGATCCTTGGGACCAGCACCGGACTTCTACAAGGCCATATTCTCAGCCAGTCGAAGCTGTTGGTGCTCTTTTCAAGTCAGCTGTTCTGCAGAGTGTAAGCCACCACCTTATAAACTTGAGTTTCTTCTGAAAGTTCCTAGGAACTGATTAAATAAGCTAAGAGGGCTCCATAAATGCAAGCATTTTTACTGAGGAGTTGGCCTTGGCCTGCCCATTTGAATGAAGTGGTGGGCATATTTCACTGAATCTTGACTGAGACTTTTCAGCTGCTCTAGCTGCCCAGTCATCAGCTCCATCCAGCATTATGGGTCACACCCCTTAGCTGCTCCAGCAGGCACTTTGATGTCCCAGCTAGCCAGCCCATCTGCAGCAGCCTCTGCTGCTCTTTGAGCAAGTGGGACAAGTTTGCCAACACAGTCTCAGAGAGAGATGGCCAGCTGGGAGAGGCTGTCTCTTCTCAAAATGCTCCTGCTCTTTCTAAGGGGAACTGGTTTTGCAGTTAGTAGTTAGGGAGTGGCTCTATCTTAGCTTTAAGAGTTCTGCTTTGGCTTGCTTAAACCCATGTTTTCAAGGGCTCTTCTAGATGCATACATCAGAAATTTGCTGATAAACCAGGGACTTTTTTGTAGGAGCTCTGAAGCCTCTTCCACAAGCAGTTTTGTGCTGATTAACTACCACAGTTTAAAGCTTGTTGATATTGTCAAATTGATCAGATTGTTGAAATCAGTTTGAACATGGTTTTGCTTAAGTAATTTTATAAACCAGTCTTCAAAGCATGCTACTACATTAGTGAAGAAATTTGAGATTAGACATGTTTTTTTGCCTTTCTTTGCACTGTGTGTGACCAATTTTTATTTGTACAACAGCTGTTGTTCATATCAGAGGGTAAAATATTTATTTGACACTTCGAAAGAGAATTTGGTAAAATCTCAGATCTTGTCCTTTCTATTTAAGAATGTGCCAAACAAAACTAGGGAAGATTGGTTCTAAGAAAGACAGGAAGTAAAGAAAAATTATTCACCTTGGTTCATATGCTATAAAGCAGCAGAAAGACGTCATAAATTACAGATACTTTCACAACATCATTGAATCTATTTATCTTTTCAAGGTCAACTGTTTCCTTTTTGTCAGTGCACTTTGGTTATGCCCTTTTATGATCTCTTTTCCACTGCCAGTCCACAAGACTAAACATGCTCTATATTTTTCACGGTACATTTCCTTACTTCCTGTTCTTGCCTCCTCACGCTCACCCCCAGAGATCTGGGATGGTCTGAAGGCAAGACAGAGCTCCTACTGTGTTTAAAGATAGCTTCTGGTCTGGATGGGTAGTTCACTGTCTGGGTTGCTAATTTTGCTATGAATAGGATTCATAGGCCTCTATGAAATAGAAATAGGCTGCTCTTCAGCAGCTTTCTAGTAGGTTTGATACAATTTATTTATGTTCATATCAATCTAATCCCATTTGCCATCACAACTGAGCTTAACCTGCTCTCAACCTGATCTCTACCAAGATGCTCTGAGCCTTTGGATACATCTGTCCTGCCTAGATTTTTTCCTTGTAATGTTGTTTCCTGTGTTGTTGCTGCGACAGTTCCTTTTACAGAAAAATTGACTCAGTGCTTTCCATTAACCAGAAAAGACAAATCAGTGTCCCAGCAGTGAGGGCACAAGCAAACCCTCCCTTTGCTGTCAGCTATGCCCTTTGCAGATGTCACTGGCTCTTTAGGGTGCAGGTGACTGTCAGTTTTCTGCAGCTGACCATTTCCAAAGCTCTGATGCTGGACAAGACATACAAACAACCTCTGATCATCTTCAGCCATAAGGATTTGAAGAGTCAGCACTGCTATGTTATAGTCTGTGTGACTTTGGGAATAGCAGGCTGGGGAGTCCTGGTGTAGAGGGTTCCTTCTGCTGGAGGATCACAGGTGTGGCTGCTGTGAGTAAGAGGGTGCTGTTGTGAGACACCCTGGCAATGAAAATGCCTTTTTCTGGCAGAGACAGCCCTGTTCCCAGCTTGTGTGTGCACTCAGAGGTGGACTAGACACCCTCTCCACTGATGAAGGTTTGCTGCTGCACCTTGTGTGGTGTCTGTGGAGTCTTCTTGACCTGCTGCTATGCCTAGCATGGTTTGGACCTAAGTCAGCTTGGACTTTCAGGCAATGTTCATCCCACAGCTTGGGAACTAGCTTGGACTCAGTCTCACTAAGTGGTTTGGATGTTGCCACCCTGCTGCAAAAATCTGAACTGAACACATCTGTTCTGGCAGGTCATTGTCCTCAGGATCAGAGAATGGGCCTGGGCTCTTTTTATCTGCTGTCCCCTTTGTGCCTCTCTCTATGTCCAGTTTCTGCACCCAGTTTTTCTAAATCCTAAAGATGGCATTGTAATACAAAGGCATGACCTGAAATAGGACTGACCATTCAACACCAGGGAGATATCTCTTAGGGTTTTCTGCACCCCCAAAGTCACACTGTGCATTCCAGTGCTTTCAAGGGACACAGGAGATATGTTAGACAGGTGGGACTGGAGTAATGTGGTCTCCAGTCATATTTCCCAGTAGCTTCACAGGAGTCCCTGCTCTCACTGCACCAAGAAGTAATAAGACCAAGGGAGGAAAACACAGGGAAACAATGAATAGGAGCTGAAAGTTTGAAGTTCTTTTCTGGCATGTCAGATTTGCTCTGTGGCTTTCACCAAGTTTCTTTAAGCTTTAGTGTCTTGGCATTAAAAATGGAGAAAATAAGTTACTCCCATGGTGTAAAACCAAAGACGAAAACTCATTGAGGATCCATGAGCAGAGTTCATTAAATCAGCAGATTGGAGCATTTGTGTAGCATTCATTATTTGCATCACAGACCTCCCATTTTTATCCGTTTAGGAGGTTTTCTTGCCAGGGTGTCTTGCTGGAACTGCCACTGGCATCTGGGCATGGGCTGTGCATTTTACCTGCTCTCTGAACATTGATCAAAGCCTCTGGGAGGAGAAGCCAGCAACATACTAAATACATGTCAGCTCAGCTGTTTTCACAGGCAGAGCCTGAGAAAGCTCATTGTCTCCAAGCCAAGTAATTGAAGGAGTCAAGGCCCTGTTTAACCTTTTGGGAAGAGCTGATGCTTTGACATCCACAAAGAGCTGCTTTGTTTGAGGAGCTAAAGGTTCTTTGCAAGATTAGGCTCAGGTATTACAGCCCAGCACATGGCTGCTGGCTGTAATCAGTAGGTAGATGGTTGGGGCTGGGATGGGGGAGTCCTGGGGCTCGACTGGCTCCTCTGCCTGAGGGAATCTGAAACTGCCCCATCTTCCCGAGGACATTGCCCCAGCCACCAGGAATGAAGTAGGATACTCTTGAGGGAGCTGGGGGAGATGTTGCAAGCACTCTGTCCCTCATGTTAGATATTTTGCTTTTTATAAAGTAATGATTAATGCACAGGATAAAACCCAATCTTCCAGCCCTGAACAAGTAATTTCAGGCACTGGTTCCTGTTTCTGTAAACAGGAAAGACTGATGGTTACCCACACCAGGGTACCTTAGAGTTCATTTTGGGATGGCAGACCTCCACTTTAAAGTCTTGTGCTGAGACAGCAGATTTGAAGCAGGAATATGAAAACTCTGGGTTAAAAAGATAGTAGTGGTTTTCCTCAGGGTTTGAGCCTGCACTGTCTGGTGAATGGGGTGAAAAATTCAGGGTAGAACAACCCAAATTTTTCCAGGAAATGTTCTACCTGAGATCCCAGTCCCCATCTCTCAGTCAGTGTGCCTGTTTAAGGCAGTCAGGAGTCAAGGCAATATGAATTTTACCTTGCAACTGTCCAGCATTCAGTACAGATGTTGCTTTATATGTCATGATCCATTCTGTTGCAAAAATGTCTGTAACAAGCAAACGCCTTTCTTTATTATGTAACCTATATTCATATAGCAGCTATTTTGGCTCTTTTTTCCCTCTTTAGTTGTCACTGGCACTGTTTTCATTGCTTCTGCGTGTGTTGGAAGTGAATTTGGACCAACAGACTAAAGAACTGTCATTTCTAGTAGCAATCACATTCAGCAATTTTGAGTTAAAGTCATCTAGTTAACAAGAGGAAAATTAATTTCACCACCTTTATTTAACTTTATTTCCTTTGTCCCCTTTGAGATTGTTACTGTGGCAACTCAACTCACCCTCTAATTGATCTCCATCGTTCCTCAGCCTGGAAAAAGAGGTTGCTGTTTCTGCTTGCTGACACAGGCAACACGTGAGGCATTCCTCCAGTGTCATGCCTGGTATTAGCAAGGTACTCCACAAGCTACTTTGGCATCTTCACCTCTATAAATCTGTCCAGTCTAATGAGGATCATGGGTTATTTTAGGTGGTGGGCTGTTAGCTACAGTGCTAAAGAGCTGTCTTTCATCTACATCCTTGTGTAAGCAATTCCTCATGTTTGCTGTCCATATGGACATTGCAAGAACAGAAAAAATCTTGGAAGAGCATTTAATGTACATAAGAAACCCATTTTACTTGCTAAATTCTGCAATAAACACATTTTTTATTTAATTGAAAATGAGCAACAGAATCATCCAGGTCCCACATAATGTAATGAATACATTGATTTGTAGGTAATTAATAACAGTCCTTTTTATTCCAGGACATGGCCAGAAAGCCAAGTGTATCATTAGCACCTACTGAGGTGCTAACTGGTTAGTATTTATGTCCAAAGAAAGCCAATAATTTTTTTGGTGAGTTTGAGCTGTGGAGTGGCACTAATATATATCCTCACACTCTTATAAAACACAATTTCATGTTGCACACGGAGGAGTGATTCTTGCTGTCCAAGCCCTGGCACAAGCCATAGAAATCTACAAAGAGCTGGGCCAGTGCTCTGCAATTGCACTTAATTCATCCCCTGTTGATGCCTTGGCAGTGAGCCTGGTGTAATGTGAGGCACTGTCTCATGACCCTGAACCCAGAGACTGAGAACACTTAAAGGGCTCTGGACCACAGCTGTTTTTCAAGGACAGTCTTCCTTAAACATCAGTTACCAGAAGATAAATGATTTGATGGGCTGAAATGATTGCAGGATGGATGCTGCTGCATTCCTGCATTTCCTGAGGAAGTTCCCTGCTTTGTTCTGCCTCCTGTTCTGTCTGTGGCTGGTGCAATATTACCAGTGTGCAGAAAGCTCAGGACACACTGTGATAGACAAGGTAGGTGGTCTCCAAGTCACCTGTACCTGACTGATATGTTTTTCATCAGTTTATGGAGTTATCAGTTATCAGTTATCAGTTATGTTTGCAATTCTTTTGACTGGCTTTCAGTCTGCTTCATATCTGCTCTGTTCCGAAAGGTTTTATGCAGTAATGATAAAGTTAAAAAATCCAGGTGCTTCTGCCCAGTGAGTGGTACACAGCCAGCCTGGAGTGTATTTATGCACTGAGACACAAGACAGAGGTTCTGGTGTCCTGTTCTGGGACTGGACAGACAAAAGTTGCTTCTTGATGAATGCCTATATTTTCACTACATGGGGGATGTGCACTCAATGATGTGAAGAAGACAGAGCTAGATACCTGTCTTTCTTTTTTTTTTTTTGTCTCTGTAAGAAGTTACAGAAACCTCCTTAGGAAAAAAAAAATAACCAAAAAGAAAAACAACCACCAAAACCCAAAACCACCCAAAAAATTAAGACTATGAGGAAAAAAAAATCTCCTATCTCCTCCAAAAAAATATCCTATCTCCTATCTCCTCCCTGGGATGTGAGGCAAAATAATAATTTGACTTTTAGATTCTAAGCAGGGCTTTGTGGTTGACCACTGCCAATTGATGGTGCACAAAGCCAGGACATTTGAGGCCTGAAACCAATGTGGTGCTGGGAAATCTCTTCCCCACCGACCACCTACTGTTTGGCCTTGGGGTAGTCATGTCATCTCTCTCTGCATCTCTGCTTCCTTCTTAGAATATGCCTTGTCTGTGTACACTGGGTTCTCTGGGGTAAGGACCAGCCCATGACATTTATTAATATAGTGCTTGGCATGCTGGAGCATGACTCCACTGAGGTTTCCAGTTGCTACTGAGCTACAAAATAATTAAAACTGTATGTTGAGGCTTCTTTTATGTAATGCTGTCATCTAGACAGTTGATGCTTATAGGCTTCTAGATTGAATTTTATTTAGACCTCAAAATTATGTGTCTTACTTACAAGATTATTTGCTTACTGTGTGCTATACTGTCATGGTTACAACCACTGGAGAACCCCTCTGCATGTGGAAGTGTAGCTGAGCATTTTTCCTGCAGGGTCCTTAGACTCAGGCTTGTCCCTGCTTACCCCAAAAGAGCACTCAGCAGAAAATACCCTTACAAGCATTTTAGAAATGGGTCTCTGAATCTGCAAACTCACAAAGAGATGCCCTTGTCTCAGAGGCCTGAACAGCCACAAACCAAAGTGCTTGGCAGATCAGAAAACCCTCCACTAGGCACATGATCCTGGCTCTCTGAGGATCTGAGTCCAATGGAATATGTGTTTTGCAAATTGATGTGACATGAAAACCTCTCCTGTCACCAGCCAACCCAGTGCCTAATGAGAAGCCAAGTCACTGTGGTCACAGTGTTCCTGAGCTCTCTGCCACTGCTTGGCCCTGGCTGCACCTGGTTTGCTTTGGCTTCACTCAGAGCAGGAACAGAAGTCACCCATGTCTGGTGTGAAAGGCTGCATGGGAATACTCCACATATATTCTACTGTAACACCAAGTCAGCAGCACCCATAACAGGAGACCCCAGAAATACTGGGCCACATTATATAACCTTTGCCAAGGTGTCCATTTGAGACCATTGACAAGTGCTGGGACACCTGCTAAGAGCAGGCTTTTAGTTCTTGTGCCACATTATTCGCAGACCTTTCAGCTCTTCAGCAGGCTGCAGTCTTTCACATGGTGCTGTTGGCTGTGGAGGCCCTGGTGTGACCCAGAAGGGAGCAGCTCTGGCTCCAGGCAGGACTAAACATGTAAACTATCACTAAGTTCAAGTCTGAACTTCCAAGTTTCCTCTCTGGTGCAGATGGTGTAGCCCTGAAAGGTGTGCTCTGCCACATCACATACGCAGGCAAGCAGTGCAAACCGTGGCAATGAGATGATAATCCCCTGAGAAGGAGCACAAATTAGAGAGGAAATGCTCATTTTCAG
Organism: Leptocoma aspasia; assembly: GCA_013399835.1. Classification (NCBI taxonomy): domain Eukaryota; kingdom Metazoa; phylum Chordata; class Aves; order Passeriformes; family Nectariniidae; genus Leptocoma; species Leptocoma aspasia. Next base: position 801,636 of record VXAX01001071.1, on the reverse strand, counting down.
TAAATGGCTTTCAAATAAAACAACCATGATGGGACAGCTTAAAAGGACTTTTAATTAGTCCATTTTACTTCTGCTGCTTAGTGCCTTATGAGTACTAATCTTTTTATTGCTTTACATTTCTTTGCCAGCTTGTATCGTAACGCGGTAGCCTACATCAGGCTTCAGTAGCAGCAAGTTCTGTTGTACCAGAAGCAGCTTGAAAGCCACCTTAGGTTTTGAAAAACAAGTGCAGTAACTTCTGACAAAGGGTTGGTCAGGTACAGTGTTATTTCTTTCTCTGTACTCCAGTTTTATCTGACATAGCAGGAGACAAGCCTCATTTGAGGAGGGTAACGCTGGAAAAATGCTACTACGGAAGCCCAGTGCCACACAGCTGTTAGCAGTACCTCAGGCACCTGTCAGAAATGCAACGAACTGGAAAGATTTGTGCCTTAGGTTTAGTGTTGGGGTAACAGGCAAGGCACATGACTTCAGGGTGGGAAGTGGTGCCATGATCCCATATCCATCTGGAAACGATGGACTTCCCTGAGAGCAGGTAAATCAGTGAAGAACGGGGGGATGGTACTTACCTGATAAATGATTCCACTGAACTGATCCTGTGTAGCTAATGGGAATGGCTAATTTGTTCTGCACTTTGCAAGTTCAGGAGAGATCACTTCCCCTGCTGTGCTTTGTGACTCCTAGGGCTGCTGTACAGTAGTTGATGTTGCCATGGCCAAGAGCCTGCCTTGGCTCTGAACATTTCACTGAGGTAAACTGCTTGCTGATGAGCATATTTTGGTTGGATTATTTCCTCCTGGCACCAGAAAAATGTAGCAAATCCAAAAGAGGGGTGGGATAGATGAGGCAGGTGTCTGGCTCAGGTTCCTGTGCTGCTACAGTCTTGCCACAGCCCTGCAAAGGCAGCCTGGTGCATATATCCAGCTCCACACAGTCAGTAGGGATCAGTACTGCTGGACAGAGATGCAGGAAACCCCTAAACTGTGCTGGAGTCTTCCAAAGCCAGCCAAAATGAAATGCTGGGCTTGGGACTTTCTGAGTAGCTGCCTCTCTCCTGAGAATGGACACATACCCAAGGTCTGCTGCCTGGAACTGGGCACTAGCGCTTCATCTCCCAGTGTTGCTGGAATAGAGGCCTGGAAAATCTCTTTTATGTTGATGGGTTTGGAGCCCTTGTATTTGGATTCTCTGTGCTGGACCTTTATGTTTTCCTTGTTCTAAAAAAGCTGCAAGAACATCTTTTTCTTCGCTCATTTTATCATTGGGACTAAACACTGGATTTCCTACTTACTACAGCCCTTTCCTAGGAAAGGGCCCAGCTGCCTCAGGCTAGTGGAAGCTCCAGCCCTGGCTTTGAATTTTGCATATTCAGGGATGTGTAAAAGAGACATAACAAGTGTTGTAAAGACAGTAGGCAGATAATCACTGTATACTGAGATATCATGAAAAAAACACACAGGACATGGATGCAGACAATACACAGACACACGCATGTGTGGGTATATATATATATATATATATAAGCCCATGTGTGGTTCTATGTTCAGTTTCCCCCTGGGTGTTCACTGAGCTAAGGGCAATGTTCCCTGATGCATGAAATCTTTCATCTTGAAGAGACTGCAGTGGTGTGGCTGGACTGCTGCTATTATGTTGTCCCTTCCCCTTTTACTGGGGCTGGTGTCTCCTTCTCAGATATTCCAGAGCTGCCTGGGACTACAGTTTTCAAGAAGCAGAACTAATTGTGCCGCTTTATTCTTTGCTGGAATTACTTGCCAATTTTCATTCTTCTATAGCAACATCAGGAAAATAAAACACTTGATGTACTATGTAGGTATGTTTCAGTCCAAAGTGAAGGGTTGGCTTTAACTTGCAAAGATCATCTTTGGTCTAGGAGACATGGGTGACAGAGCCTTTGCAGTGTCATGGATGCATCTGACCAGCCCGAGTCCATGAGCTCTGCAAGGAGAAATCCCTGGGGTAATCACAGGGAGTCCATCAGGTCACAACTTGGAATGTTGGATCCATTTATAGGTAACCCTCACAGATATATAAATGCTGTTGCTTTGTCCAAAGCCCATTTTTAGTTCAGTAGCCTCTCATAAAAATGTTGCAGTAGACAAAATATTCTGGACAGAAATCTGCTGAGCAGAAGAAATCCTTAGTTGGAAAGTACCCTCTCTTCAGTCTCACCCAACCCAAAACACTGGCTAACAAGTTTGAAATTGTATCACTTTTTAATTAAGTGCTGACTGATGTTACCTTTAGAATCATGGGCTGGAGACACAGCAAGCTGATGATTAAACATCTTGATCCCTACCCCATAATCCTAACATTTTGCCAGTTGGCTATCAAAGTATGTCCGGAGCAGAGCAAGCACTTGGCAACATCACAGCCTTCAGTAATTTAAGAAAAACCCTGAATGACTCCCTAGATTATGTTCCTATTTTAATCTATAGGCAGTACCTACAGTTGCTGAAGAAAGGCTGTTCAGCATTTCCTAGGTTTCACAAGCTTTGAGGAACTGTCACAAGGAACTCTTTTTCCAAACTGCGAAGAGCTTGGAAATTTAATAACAGGCTTTGGACAGGAAGACAAAATGTTTCTCCAGGGAGTAACAGTAGGAGTCCCTGCAATAAAACGACCTTAGTCATGGTCCTGCATGTATGGCTGTAAAGGCACACTCCTGGCTGCATCCCTTCCTTAGAGTGAATTTGTCTGGTGAACACAATTGCAAAATCCTTTGCCATGGTTCATCCTCTTCAATGATAGATTTGCAATTTCGTCCTGAACTGTGTGAAGTTTTTTCAGCTTGGCTGCTTGTGTGGTTTCTGAATCCCTTCAGAATCTATGGAGTATTTGGGTTAAAAACTGAGCTGTGTTTTTCAGACACTTCGCCGGTACTGCCACAGTGCCAGGTCTGGCCAGAGGGCTATCCAGCAGCCAGCAAATGACTTAAAGAGTAATTCCTCCTCTGGGAGACATTAAGTTTCAATGGTACCACATTCAGCAAAATGGAGCCAGACAGGGTAGGTTGTCCTTCCTAGCAGGAACTCACCCATCTGTGGCTAGACATGGTGGGAGCTGGGGCAAACTAGAGACAAAAATCTGTCTGCAGGAGTGGCTTTGGCTGTTGTGATGAACATTTTTGTAACTTTTCCAGAGATGGATAACCCCTCCATTTGCTTCAGCGGTTGCTGTTCCTACCCCTTTCTTTCCTTTGGTTTTATTTACAGAGGCTTAAAACCAGTGATGCAATTATTGTCATTATTTGGTTTTGGTTTAGCCACAGATTACTTACTCTAAACGTTGCTCTTATCGATACAGACCTCTTGACAGGAAAGACTTTGTTTTCCTGAATATCCTACAGTAGTCTAGCCAAAGCTTCAAAAACAGATTTGTAATTGCCTGAGTTTAGCTCACTTTTCCAGCAGATGTGAATCCAGATGTTTCAGAAAAAGCAACTGCTTGTCTCTGTTAGAGGATGTACCCTACTCCCCCACTACAGGTACAGTATTTGATTAATTCCTAACCACTTCATGTATTTCCCTACTACTATTTCTCCAGAAGATTTTTGATCTGAGAGCAAAGTCAAAGTGTGCGATCTTTCTACTGTGGCATTTTCTATTTGATGACTTTTTAAAGATAATTTCCTGCAATGATGCCACATCCTCTCCTCTTCCTTAGTCTGGTCTTCAGGGCCCTTTGGGCTCTCCCCACATCTCTTGGGAAGGTTAAGTTAAATAACAGTGAGGAGCATAACTCACTCAGTGATTTTCACCATGTTGAAAAATGTAAACTCTTTCATGCTGAAAAAAAGGATGTGAAAAACCCTTTTCTGTGAGATTTCATTGCACTAATTAAAAAAAAAAAAAAAGAAAGGTGCAAAAATATCCATTTCACCTTAGAGCTCCACGTGTTTTGTTGCTGTTAGCACACTGAGTCTGGCGCTGGGAATCACATCCCAGCTGTTAATAAGGTATTTAAGGGTACTTAACATGCATTCATTACTAAACCAACATTTCTGCTGTAGTTGCTCTGGTGTTTCCCAGACACCATTATCTGATCTTCTAATTATCACAATTTTATTCTTGTGTGGGTAATTAACAGGATGTATTAGGGTTTTCTGTGTGAAATGCTGTGTTAAGTTTTTAACTCCAGAATTTATTTAAGACCACTTCATCAAGGACCTGGACCCCAGGTCCCAGTTTCTGTGGTGTCTGAGAAAGTGCAGGCATGATCTGTGAGATACTCAGCTGGGCACTGGCCAGAGGTCACCATCCAACAGGCATTGATGCTAGTTTCAATTTAGGGTACCGGGCTGCAAAATCTGTCAGCTGGAGAGTCAGCGTGCTTTGGCTAAGGTGGCAAGGCATGGTGACATCTGCTAGGTGATAGTAAATGGCAGAAATTTCTTGTATCAGCCCATCATAAATTTATCTATAGGAGCACCAGTCCTAATTTATTCTATGTTTTCCTTAACCCAGCTCAGTGCCAGAATCCAATGGGCCAGAATCAGACCATGGAGAAGGGGCAACCTTCTCCATTCACCTCGGAGACAGCAGCATGAAGCAAAGGAGGTACCCATACACTGAAGAGGCAGAGGGAAAGGAGGACAGCTTGAACAGCAATCTTGGAATTTTTTCAAATTCAGCAGCCCTTTTGGGTGGATTTTTAGGGCCAAACCTTCAAGGGGTGTAAAGTCACCACATCCCTGCACAGCTTTGCACTGAGAGTATGACCCTGCAGAAAATGCAGCAGAGATGTAATGTCAGGGAAGGGGTCAAATGTCTACAGTGCGAGACAGACTTTAAAGAGGACAGCAAAGTGCTTTGATAGCATCATGCCAACGTGAAGCAAGCACAGGGAGCACCAAGTGAGATGATATTAATGGCGAAAGCTGTGAACCAAAGCAAAAAAATGAAATACCTGCACAGCCTGTACTCTGCCTGATGTATGATAAGGGTTTTAACTGTGGTGCTGGGTACAAAGTGGTGCTGGGTACAAAGTGCCCCTTGTACAACAGTTGTGGGGGACATCAAGAGCAAGGATCTTCACTCTTCGTCACTATCCTGTGAAGGCAGAAGGGTTTTTCTGCCCTCCTTCATTGACTTGCTGCCACCTAGAAGGAGTAATCAGTGTGGGATGCTGAGGGAAACCTGGTTTTCCTAGCATGGTTTCCAATGCTAGGAAACCTGGTTTTCTATATGGAAAACAGGTCCATTGCAGAGGGGAAGGCAGGCTGGGAAGCACAGCAATGCTCTGCTGCCTGGCCCCTCACTGCCTGCAGGTTGGAGACTCAACACCCATGAGTCTCTGCCAACTTTCATCACTGATCTGTTTTCCCATCCGTTGCACCTGATTGGCTTTACTGGGATTTATTCACCTAAGGACAATGATGACAAAAACAAATAAGTGATCATTCAGGAGAGACAGGGTAATATCTCCTGCAAGAGGATGCACATTAAGTTGTCAGCCTCACGGGAAATGCAGGTGAGACCTTTCTGCTCCTAAAAGTCAGCCTCTGAAAACCTTTACTTGATGGTTCTGTCCCCATTGTCTCCATCCTCCACACCACAGACGCTGTCCCTGTGCACTTCTTGTAAGTCCCTGCATGCATTAATTCCAGCCTCAGTTATATTAATTCCTATGGGAAAAATTACATCCTTGCCCATTGCATCACTAACCCCAATGTTTTCCAGCACCCTGAGTGGTGAGCAGGTCATGACACTTATTTTTTCCCCATGCTTTGGACGTGCACTCCCCTCTTAGCTATTGGCAAGCCTTGGTTTTGTTGCTGGTCCCAGAGCCACTGCATCACAATTTCTCCTCTTCAGTGTCCACACACCTCCCCTCCGTGTGCCTTGTGTTCTCCACAGCAGGAAGGTGTGAACCCTTTTCCAAACACAGAGCTTCACAGGGCCACAGCAATGCCTTGCTTGCAGGAGTGGCATTGGAATACTCCAATGACTCAGAGGTCATCCAGAGGAGTATTCCAAGCCTAATTTCCCAACTGCATGGGATGGAAAGTAAGATAAGGAGAAGGAGAGCTTGCCTGCCCTGCTCACACAGCATGAACTCAACATGGAGCTGTGGTGTATTCAGCTCATGTCAGGCTGCATCACTCCTCCCCTAAATGCTTCCCCTTGTGGGCTCTTGCCAGTGGTGACATGGGAAAGCAGATGTTTCTTTCCTGAAAAAGCAGTAGCTGGATCCTGGATTGTGTTTACATTCCCAGCAGATATGCAGTGTGGAAATGTCTTGAAATAGGAAATCGTGTCCCGGCTGAACAAGTAAAAGGCATGAGATGAAAAAAAATCACTGTCATCATTTCCTGAGAGACTTGCCAAATTCCTCATTTCTGTGCTTGATTTGCACATCCTGCAGATGTGTCTGCTCAAATTTCCCTTCTGGTATTTTCCTCTTACACGGTACGTCAAGCGCAGATGCACATTGACATGAATGAGGAGCTGGTATCATTAATGGTAAGTGAAATACCAACTGCCAGGGAGGCAGGGTGAGGAAGGGGATGTGACCCAGCACACACGTACTCACAGACCCAGTGGTGGATGAGCCCTGTCACGTGTTGTACTTTTCTAGGCAACCACAATGGATCACTGCTGGGGACTGCAGAGGTTCTGCAGGTGAGAAACAGTATCTACACAGTCCTGAGTGCTGCAATAGAGTTCCCTGTGCCATGTTAAGAGCCACCTTTATTAACAGAGAGATGTACATTTGTGCCCTATATTGGAAGTCCTGGGAGATTTGGGGACCATCTGGCAGAAAATTTCCAAACTGATTTCCAACTCTTCTTTAAATGGAAAACTTTTCTTCTTATTTCTCAGAAGATATCATCTGCACATTTAGATGTGGGTACTTAGATTGGGAAACATTCCAAAGCAACTGAGGCACGCTAGGAAAGTGAGGGGTTTGCATAAATACTGACAGATTTTAAGATTATGGTTCTGATTATTACTTTTTTGTAATAACCTAGGCTCAGGAGACCTGGTCATGAGCCCGCATGACAGAGATTCTATAAAACACAGCTGCTACCTCCCACTGGACCATTCTCTGATCCCAGCCAGATGCTGACTCCCACTTGCTGTCTCCTCTGGTTTATCCATGTTGAGGTAAGAGCAGGGCACAGCTAAGTGGTCACCTGGAGTGATACCTCCAACAGGACCTGACCTCATTCTAATACAGTCAGAGTCATCTGCTCAAGCAAACATGACCAGTCAACAGCCTTGGGAGCATAGGAGTTCAAGCTAAGGCAACTAAATACCAACTTCTTCTTGCAGCAATTTCCCCCAGTCAGGCAGGGGATACCAGAATGTCAGTGCTCCCAAAATACTGTTTCTGGGGTCCTGTTTCTTGCAGGATCTATTATTTTCTCTTTTTTTCTCTGCACTGTGGTGTTTTGTTTTTTTTTTTTTGGAGGGGCTACAGTGCTGTGAGGAGCTGCAGAGGTGAAGGTCGGGTTGGAGTGGGAGCTCACTGGTTTGCAGGGTCTGGGTGGAGTGAGCAATTGTAAGGAAAAAGGGGAAGCTAGGCCAGTCCTTTCTTGGAATGGCACAATATTATGTGCACAAGCAGTTGTGGGTTAATCACAAAGGCAGAGTTGCCCAGTGTGGTTGATCTGTGTGGGAGCCATGCAGATGCCCTCAGGAGCAAGCAGGCAGTGCTGGGCAGGCAGTGAAGCACCAATGACTCTCTAACAGACTAGTGATGGGATGGGATTCCCCACATTTCTCTAAAAATGGGTTTACAGGGCCTGTCAAAGACAGGAGATGCAATCTGACAGACCTGTGGTGTGATGTGGTGCACCAAATCTCATCGTGCCTGCTACAGCTGGATAAAGGAGAACTTTGTCAAAAGTGGTTGTCATGACAAAGAAATCACCAAGGAACATGGGAAAGATTGTATCAAGGGAAGGAGATAAATTAAGGAGATGCATTTTGAATGTATAATGGGCTGGAAAAGTTGTCGGAACAAATATTGCCTGAGGGAGCTGGAATGCAAGTCCAACGCCAGCCACAAGTGGAAATAAATTCACAGGGTAGATCCCAGCTCAGCCCCAGGAAGCTGAGCACCTCAGTGCTCTGGGCTGTTGAGAGGCCCAAGCCAGGAGGAACAATAGCAAGAAAAGATTAAATGGAGAGATTAAGGTCTTGTCTATACAAGAAAAGTTGTATCAGTTTATTTAGATGGATTTGGAGTGATGTAGTTAAACTGGAGAAAACCCCAAGTGTAGGGGCACTTCAGCTCCAGCTGCAGTGCAGCACAGCCTTAGCACCTTTGAAGATCCAGGACCAGATGCCTATCTGAGTGTCTGAATGCTGCTGGAAATGCCTTCCCATCAGCCAGCAGAGGTGGGGCGAGGACAGATTCGTGGAAGACTGTGAGACACCGAGGGGCTGTGGCTGCAGGTGCTGGGGGCCAGGGCCCCTGGGATGCTCCAGGACACCTCCCTGTCCTCCTATCCAGGCATGAGGACTCTGGGGCAGGTGATGAAACTTGGCATAGACACCTGTGATGGTGCTTGGGGAATTTCCATGGTGAGTGCTTTTATGCTGTTTAGTCCAGGTGCTAGAGGAGAATGCCATTGGAGCCGTAGAGGATCAGGGCTTTACTGGGAAGTGGTCTGAACTGACATTGCCCTGTTCAGTGAAGTTTCTTCACATTTATGCAGGCTTTGTTTCTCATCCTGTGTGCTAATCCACTGAAGGTGATTAGGATTTTATTTTGCTTTTTGAGCTGCCTAATTAATGAGTTATCCTCTCAAAGTCTGCCAAAAAGGGCAGTAACTTTCCCTTAAAAATTATGCACCAGCCGTTCATCGGCAGCAGCTGAGCCCTGATGTGCCATTACAGTTGTGTTTTCTGAATGCAGTGTGAAACTGGCAGCAGAAAAATGGGACAGCACAAGCCACCAAGGCCCTACTGACAGCTCTGCATCACTCTGAGAAAACAACTTGCACTTTTTTTCAGCCAGTAGAAAAAAAGAAAAAGAAAAAAAAAGGACTATTTTTGATGGGTTGATCCTGTCAGATGCTGCACGCACATTTTCATGCATGGTGCATCTCTACTGACAGAAATATTAAACTAATACTGATGAGAACATTGGTTTCTTGATAAATCACTGAGCAGCACAGCTGTGTGCTGTGGCCAGCACCCTCCACTTGCATGCACATACAGAGCTTGCATAACTCCACAGTGAAAGCAAATGCTATTATTAGTTTGTAAAGCAAGTTTTGTTGAATTTGGCAGACAATGTGCATGTGTAAATTCCCCCAAATTAATTAAAACGTTTAGCGAGATGGTGGAGATAGCAGCACTGCTCATCTAATAGATAGTTTTAACAGGTTCACAAATGCTTTTATGTAATTAATTAATGCTTGGCTACCTCAGGTGAAATGATCTGGGCATCCATGCTTCCTTAAATCAGAGCAAAGGTAGAGGGGCAAAATCATGCTCTGTTTAAGCAGCTTTTCATCAAATTTGGTCTGAAGCCCATTGTGGGCTTTAATTTGTCTCTGGAAGACAAAAGTGATCTGAACTGACTGCATGAACAGAAGATAGAAAATGCATGAAATAATAAATAATGCCATGGTGCTTGCCAGCACTGAATGCCAGAATTTTCTTCTTGCCTGGTTTGCCTGGTTTAGCTCTCCTTTTGCAGACGCAGAGTGAAACCAGGCTCAGGCCCAGCCAGCTGGTCTGGTGCCAACCCTGTCACTGGTACGATGGCATTGTGGTGGCATTGTGAGACTCGAGCTGCTTAGCATTGGTCACTTCCTGCAAGAGAAAGCATGGGATGTTTTGGTGCATGGGCCACCACCATGTGTTTGGTGAATGAGCCACACAAATTTAATGGGATATATCAGAAGTGCTCCTGCCAAACCAGGACAGCCAATGGCATCTGGACTCAGCCCTCCATCTGTTTTGTGGATGGGGACACAGGCATATGCAAACACAGCAAGGAGACAAAGACCTCCTTGAAAAGAAAACCCACAGTTTAACATGAAAATTTTCTGGAATTACTGTATAATTCCAGTGTTCCTGGGAATGTGGCTGAGGAAAATAACCTTTTTTCATTAGATGCCAGATATGCTGAGAGTGGTAACTGCTGATCACTGTGCCTTATCAGTATATACTCACTCACTTTTTGTTAGTGCTCACCATGGTGTACTGCCCCTCCTCTAATAGGTAGAAAGCTGAATTTTAGTCCTTTACTGCATTATCAGAATAATTCTTTAATAAATGGCTGTTTGTTTTCCCTGGACAAAATCAGGCAGAATTAATGACCACAGCATAAAACAACCAATCTGACCACAGATGAAGGTGAGCGGACAACCTTCCCCTCATTTTCCTCTGCAAGGAGGTCATATCTGATCTGAGTCACCAAGAGAATCAACTTGGAGAGCTACCATCCCATTTTCCTCTCTTTGCTTTTCAGAACAGCATTACACTTTAAAAAATCTTACTTATATAAAGCACATCCGTGTAAGCTATGCTCCTTTCAGGGAGGTACTCAGCTGATTCAGACTCACCTCTGTCCCTTCATGGAGACCAGCTAGGCACAGCTCAGTAACAGATCCAGCTTATCTAGTGTTTTCCAATTCAGTTTAATCAGTCTCTGGGTACAGTACAGTCTATTTCAGTCCTCTGATGATGAGGCTGCTTCTCACTTGTTCATCTTCTGACCTTATGAGATCTGCATCCCAGGCTGCATGTGGCCCAGCTTTAATATATATATATGAACAAATGCATATACCTCTTTCCTGCCCCCTGAATGCCAAGGCCTCGTGGCCAGGATATTCTTCTCTGTGTGCAAGAAAAGAGCTCATACTCAGGCAGCCTGGTGACCCTGGAAGCCAGGTCTCGCTGGAAGCAGGCATGGTTCTAGGCACAGGGATATTTCCCAGAAGTGGATAAAGCAAGTTAAGATGTGCTCTGGACTGATTTTAATGCTCTTGTTATGGGTAGCCATCCCTTGAGCACACCTGCCAAATCAGATCAATTAAAAGCTTTGGACTGCTAGTGTCTAAACCTGTATATGTTCAACATTTTTTGCATCTCTGTCCAGATCAGGATCTTTTTGAAAATCATCTTAGGAGCATCAAAGTTATCAGACATATTCTTAATGAATCACCTCCAAGATTAAGTGCTGCTGCAGAGCAGCTTCAGGTGGTCTGCATTTTATTTTGGGTAGCTTATTACAAAAGTTAACAGGACCACTGCCAGGAGGCTGATACCACTTTCCCTGGGTCAAAGTAGCTGGAACACAACTCATTTTCATCCAGGTAGTCACCTAGGGATATCTTGTCCAACTCTGGTATTGAATGGATGCTAAATGAGAAAGCCAGCAATGTTGCTTCCTGCATCACATTTGGTATTTTCTTTTCCATGACTGTGATGCCTAACAGACGAGCTCCCACCCTGGAAAAATGGCTTGTGAGCTAGATATCCTGCACCGCTGTATGTGAGAGTACTTCCTATTTATTGTTTAAAGAAAATCTCTGGAGTAAATTGTGGAAGAAAAACATGGGTATAAATGTGGATTAGGTTACTCCCTTGTAAAAGACACAACGCTTCAAAGAGTGTGAAGCAAAATGCTCACATTCTTCCTTTGTTTTTGCTTTGCTTCCTTTGACCAAATCCTTTTCTGGGATTACTTAAATCCTCAGAAGACTTTATCTCTGCGTGCACTGGTACAGTTCTGAAGTAACTTCACTGGCTCCAGCAAGGCTGTTCCAGATCTAGGGTTCTGCAAAAGAGAGCAGTCCAGTACCCATTCTCAGTCATAGCATCTGAGCATTGCTGTAAGACCTTGCAGATATGTGTCTGAATCAGGGCCTTGTAGTGTTCAACACTGTTCCCTCTGTTCCCTTCTCTGATGGAAAGAACATCTTGGCCAAATGGGATGTATGATGTAAGTCACATTTACAACTTCAATTATTCAATGGATTTCTTGCCTGTCTCTTACCATTCTTTGTTTTGCCTCTTTTTTGACTTTCTTCATGTTCTTTTCCATCTTTTATTCTCTCTATGTTTATTTATCCAGGTTAGCGTAATTGTACATTCATAAGTACATATACATATAAGTACATGTGTACATATATATGTCCACATATATAGGTATACTTTTTCTGGCCTATGTCTTATGAGTTTATCTCATTCTAGCCAAATATGTATGCATATATTTGAATATATAATCATATAAACATATAAAGAAATGAATACTTTCCTGACATCATTCTTGCAATGGGAACTGTATTTCTGAAATTTTATGGCCTTGCTTGACTTGTGTGTAAAGCTTCCATCAAGAAAGAAGCAAACACCATCTTGTGAATAAACTGAATCCAGCCTTTTATTTGTCTGAATATTCTTCTCTGTGTCCATGTGTGCTCACTGTAAAGGGGTGCCATCAACAGGCAAAAACTCTGCTGCTGACCTTCTCCTCTGTGGGGTCTCCAGCAGCCCATTCAGCAGGGTTTGGTTTCCTTCCCAAGGAGAATGGATCTCTATAGCAGAGCTGAGAAGTCCAGCATCATGGAGCAGTTTGGAGGAACATAGGTCTGATTATCAGGCTCAGCAATAGCAAAAAGTCATAATGATCCTCCTACAGCTACAGTGTAAGATTATTGATCTTTGGTGGTTGGGAATCACTTGCAGCATAGTTACAGTTTATGTGGTAATGGCCAGGCCTGATATGCCTGCTACTCAAACCCCACAATGTTACTTCTGGATTCTCTTCTCTGTGGCATCAATTGAATTTGTCCCAGAATTATGGTAGTCTGCAATTTGTGGTGGAAGCAGATCTTTAGATTTCTTTTTCTAAAGAAATCTATGGGACTGTCATTCAGATAGCAAAACCATCCATGGGCAAGAGGGAGTCTGTACAGAAGGCTGTGTTTTAACTTTATGCAGAAAAGCAAGGCAGTCCTGAACGTGGGGAGGCAGACATTTCACTCTCTTCACTGAAATCCTTCCAGAAGAGAGACAAACCATGTCCGTGTCCTGGAGGAAGACCTTACTTTTGTTCTTTCTTGTTGTGTTTCTTCATATAAACATTTCCAAGACTGAAAGTATTTGGCTGTTCTTCCTGTCTGGAAACATAAGGGGCATCATGATGATTAGGTAAGTTAGCTGTGGGGTGATGCATCTCACTGCCTTAACCACCTGGAAATTAGGTGTCTTGGCTCCATGGATTCTTCTGGCTCTATGAGCCAAGGAGGAAAAAATTGCACCTTTGTTGAGCAGTTCAGCAACTGCCTTAAGCACCTGTCTTAGGACAGGATGACTTACCCTCCAGAGGTGTTTGCCTCTCTGCCTTACCTACAGAGGGAACGTATACAACCAGTTCAGACTGAATGTATAACTTTTAGAAGGGTGGAGTTAGCTGTCCCTGTATGTCTGATTTCCTAGTCTGTGCTCCCACAGTCCTGTTGCTGTGAATGTGCTGCTATCACAACTGAATTCAGCTGCCACTGTCATCATTTCTGTGTCCAGAAGACTGCTGAAATGAAATGTCCCATCTGACAAAGACACATTTTGAAGGCAGATTTTCCATACCTCTTATTTTGCACAGACTAGTGCATCTCTCTCATTTTTTAGCGTGAGTACTTTATGCAAGGAGTCTAAAAACCTACCAAGCAAGGATAAGGGTTCACTCTGAGTTGTGTCCTAGCTGCTCTGTGTCAAAACATCCCCATATGTAGTTTTATCAGCTGTTTTAGGGCTGTTGGTTTATATCTAACATTGTTATGCTTTGGGACAAAAATACAGTGGTGCCTCCTGGACAAGTATTTTTATACTATAAAAACAGAACTCCTTCTTTCCTTTCCTAAAAAACAGCTCCAGTAGAAGTCGCTTTAAAAAGTAGATAATTTGCTGTCTACTTCTAGTTAATGCTTGATTTACATTGTTGTTACTGGACCTTGTAAAAAAGGGCTGCTCCTATCACAACATTTCTAGATACAAAAGCAGTCAAAACCAGCTATTTGAAAATCCTCTGCTCTGTAACCCAATATTATTTAGCTATGGCTTTGATCTTGCGCCTGGAAAAAATCTTTTCCTTGAAACACTGAAAGTTTTCACGATTCTAATAATGCATCAAAGATGATACAGTACGTGGTTCAGCCCATCTCCATGTTAGTTCACTTCATGAACGCGAATAAATATATTCTTCCCCTTATTTCAGCTTTAATTTTGTGTTTTCTTTGCAGTGATTCTGGGGAGTAGATTGTTGCTGATGCTTGGGGAAGTGGGAGGGGGAGAGCTCTGGGTAACTCCAGGCACAGCACAGCCAGATGCTTCCTCCCACAGGACTGCCAATGCCCTGAGCACCTCTAGACGTCTCGTGAGCACAGACTGCTGCTCCTGCCAAATTACATGATGGTTTTGGGGATGGAGGCAAATACCCATTGAGTATTTACTTGATGTTATCAAACTCATTTGTCTCCTAAACAAAGTCAGAGTCCCTAGAGGTGAAATTCAGTGCATCAATCCACTGCTCCATCTTTTGAAAAGAACACCATTAACATGCCTTACACATGAACAAATGTGGCTTTGTTCCATGTTACTTCATTAATGCATTATTTAGGGTGATAGATTTGAAAGCCAGAAGGCACCTTCATGATGACCTAGTCTGATCTCATGAGTACCACGAACTAGTAATCTAGGCAGTAACCTGTAGTTGATCTATATCATGTATTTTAGAAAAATAGCCAGTTTCCCATGGCAGTTTGGACTGATCTCCCTAGATGTGCTGATTTCCAGCAAGTGGTTTGCCAAAGGGAGAGCAGAAAACACAATAGCATAGCTGATGTTTGCTGTGCAGATCTGGAACAGGAGTTTCACCCTAGGAAGCCAGACAAGCCCAAATACAAACAAAGATGGAAACAGCACCATTCTGTAGATCTGAATTTAGATCTAACCTTTGGCTGAGGGCCTATTTCCCCTCTTGAATTGAAGTGGAAAGCAGTCTACTCAAGAAAAAACCATTCACTAGTTGAATACCATAGGTGAATTATGAAAAAATACAGCATTTTGGACTCCTGTGGAGAGAAAGGTTTGTTATTCTGGAGGAAAATAAATATCCTGAGAAATGTTTGTAAGTTTATGTTTTCCTTTTAAATTGAGAAATCTGTTCTTGGGTTTGAGTGTACAGTCAAAAAAGGCTGAACTATGGAAATGCATTTGTTTCCGTGAGCTGAAGTCCATGAACCTGTCTATGCTTTCTTTGCTAGCTTGCTTTGTGAGCTGCTGGAAATACAGGAATTTTTGAAGTAGACTAGAGAAGACTGAAGGAGCCAATGTCCATCCCTGGAAACATCTTCCAGGATGTGGCTGCTCCTGCAAGGCTCTGCTCTCCCCACAGGATGTAACAGAAGATCTGATAACCGGCATGTCATCCTTGGAGCCGGACAGAAGAGCACCCAGTCCACTTGGTCCCAGAGCTGACTTTGCAAGCCTGCCTGGGGGAAGAAAGAGATTAACTGACTGCAGCACAAGTGGGTTTTGTCAAGTTGAATGGTGGGGTTAAGGACTGAGCAGAGGTGCCCCATGAAGGGACACTCTGTTTGATCTGTATTTGAAAGCAATGTTGTAATCATATAATTCAGCAAAATTCCAGGCAAGCTGTTGCTGAAGTGCTGCGGAAAAGTAAGTGCTGGAACAAAAGGCAGGGGCAGTCAGGGGAGGCTGTGGTGAAGCTCTGGGCAGATTATTGATTTATTGAATGGAGGTCAAAACTACTCAGCAAAAAAGCAGGAAATCTTAGCACAAATAGGCTCAATGTGGAAACAAGGAACTTTAACACTGAGCAGGAAAAAACAGTGCACACAAGTGTAAATGAAGCATTTAGAAAAGTTAAATAAGGAAAGTCAAGGCTTTCCATGACACACATCAATTGGTACAGTGCAGCAATGAGCAAACACCTCTCAACAGGCGTGACTGGCACTGCTGGCCCTTGCCTAATGGAGGAGAGGCAAAAATGGAGTGACGTGTGATGAATTAGCTCAAGTGCCAAAGGTGTCCGGAGTTCCTGGGCTAAATCTTCTCAAAGAACAATTTCTTTGGGCAAGGTCTGACCTCCACGCCTGGATCTGGCTGGCAAGACCATACCACAGCCTCTCTGCTAAGCTCTCTTTTCTTCCAAACCACAGTGGCCACATCCTAACTACCTGTGAGGAATGATCCCTCCACCACGCAAACTCCCTGCCTGTGCCTAAGAAATTCTTGGGCAAGCACTAGCTGGCCTGGGTCAAAATCCTGCCAGGGATCATGTTAATGATTTTTTTCCAGTTATTAGTGTGGGCATAAGGGACAAAGAAATCCAGTATAAGCCCTCTGCCTGCAGCATGCTCATCTGAGGTGTCAACAAAGTTGCTTCCCTTCTGTGCAATTCCTGGTGTTTTCTGATTGCCCAGTGACTATGTCACCTGGAAACCAGGATGAATCCATGCATCCACTCAAAATCTAGCCAGGAGAACACCAGTACAGTCCCTCAGTGCTTCAAAATGCCAGAAGTTTCAAGTACCAAAATCCTCTCATAGTGTCCCTTCTGCCACTTGGTGGCCCTCGGTTTTCCAAGCTGTGACTTTCCCAAAGTGAATGTGTGGGACAAGCTGGCTCAAGAGGGTGGTGTGGAAGGGCAGCACTATCAGGCTGGGGTTATGCTGGAGCAAACAGACTGTTGCAGTGTTTTGGCACGTGGCTCCTCACTCACGTCTTCCCTGTTCTCCAAAACAGAGACAGACAGAGTCAAAACCTTTGTGGCTGCTTCCCACAGCAGGCCTTGAGACAGGAGCTCAAAGCTCCTGCTGTCTCCCTGCAGTGTTCAGACCTCTACTCCACCCTACCGTGCCTTCCTCTCGGCTGTCTGGTTATGAGTGCAGCTTTCCTGGCCACAGACCTGTCTGTGTATATGCAACCATTTGTTTGTGTGCATTCATGAAAAGGCAACACAGAAACCACCACTGGCACATGCGGCTCGTGCTGGCTTTGGAGAAAAGTTGTCTGCATTTGTTTGTTTGTGTTTTTAATTATGCAGCCAAAGTTGTACTGGCAAGGCTGAGATGAGTATAGAGTGGTTTGCCTGAAGATCCTCAGTGCAAGACAAGAAGGAGCAAAGCTCTAGAGAAAAATGTCTTTGCAGTGCTTTTTACTAGAGTTAGTAAAGCATTTCTTAAAATGCTGCTTTGTTGATCACTAAGTGACTCATAGGAGTGTAAGAACTACCTTTGGCCATCAAAGCTGAGAGCTGCCTAATCACAAGTGAATGCTCAGGTGAAGAGTTTACATGGATGCATACATGGAACATGTCATCACAAGCAACCAGTGCTTTCCAAGTCTCACTCTTGTGGAGCTTGAGACAATTGACCCACTGGGATGGGTGTATCTGTCCCCCATGAAGTTGTCTCAGTCACGTAGGAACTGCACATTTTAAAACCTGCATTGGGTTTTAAACCTTGCCTCTGGGCTCTACAGAAGCATGTAGTAATGAATTCCACAATGCAATTAGTCAATGGCTAATAAGATGGTTTTGTTTGGTCCAGACCTGTTGCACAATGGTTTCTCCAGCTGGCCCTTAGTTCTCGCTTTATAACAATACTTGCTCAATATTTTCTCTCCATTCATCTCCTTCACGGGATCCTTGTTTTAGAAATTTCACTCAGTTTTCCAGCACCATTTACCTTTTCTTCATGGCAAAGCTGTTGCATACTTGTGTTCATGCTTGTTATCTTCCTGGAAAATTCCACGGACCTGCACAAACTCTTTACCACTGGTGACAATAATTGTGTGCATATCACACGCCAAGGTCATATTTCAGAGAGCCACGACTCCAAGCTATGTTTTCTGCATGGTAAAGCAAAGCCTCCTTCTGCTTCCATATACTTAGAGCTGATATTCCCATGTGTTTCTATGCTACTTTCAATTCAGTTGACACCGAATTTTCCTGGCCAGCCTCTTGACACTGCAGAGTTCTTTGGTTTTTCATCAGGAGCTTTAGGTTGACTAGCCTCAGTTCTTCTCTCCAAAAATGTTATCACTGCACTGTCCAAAAGACTGCCTTCAAATTATCATGTGTTTGATGATTTTTCATAAATCTAAGCCCAGTGCCTGAGGAGAAACTGCCTGAGACCTCTTAGTGTTGATCCAAGGCTTGGACAGGAGGGAGCACCAGGGTCCCTGGTAGCGGTGGGAACCTGATCACCAACAAGAAATGCTGCAGCATCCCCAGAGAAGCTGTCCTTATGGGTGCCAGTCCAGACAGAATGAGTTCCACATGGTGGAGGTGCTCCTCCTTGTGAAGCTGTTTGGAGAATGAGGTGAGGCACCCCTTGCATTTGTGGTTCTGAGCATCAGCCTCTGGTCTTCCCACAGTGGCCACACACCTGACATGGCTTTGCAGCAGGACACAGACCAAGCCAGTGATATGCATCTCATGGGTGAGGACACAAAGAGAAAGGTGCCAAGGCTCTGCTCTGCCAAAGAGTGAAATATAAGTCTGGGTAAGCAGGGGATGGGGCCAGGAGTCAGGTGTGGGATTGTCCCTCAGCATGAGGAGGGTGACCATTCTGTTTGCTCCTCTAGCTCTGGATATGGACAACTGTCCATAGCTGAGCATGTCTTCTAACTTGTAAGGTTTTTCTAGTGTTCCTGTGTGGAAATCAGTGCTGGAAAAGTATAGAAAAGTCCACAGGGCTGATCAAAGGTAAGGAATGGCTCCTGTCCAGGAGGTGGAATAGACTGGGAAGAGAGATGGCAGGAGGAGGATGAGATAAAAATCCACAAAGTCATGGCTGCTAGGAAGAAAGCACCTAGGGGATCACTGTATTTTCCAGTAACAGAATCGGGGGATGCCAAATGAAACTCCCAAATGGCAAGGTCAGTGCAAGAGAAAGGAGGCAGTTGTGCTCCCAGGGAGGAGGTGAAGGTGTGGGACCCAGTGGTGCCAGAGGTGGTAGGTGCTCAATGTTTACACAAGCTCAAATTCATGGGAGAATTATCCATTGATAGTTATTAAATACGAAACCGCAGCCTCTGCTCCAGGATATCCATGAAGGGTGGAAGAACATCCTGGAGCGGCAGTTTTATAAGCCTGTCCTTTATACTCTTCCCTGGCATCTCTTTTTTGCCAGGAAGGGAAAAGATCCTGAGATAGATGGATCCTTGATCTGGCACACATGGGAATTCTTAGGAATGCAGGTGTGTTCTTCACGTGAAGACAAAAGAGAGTTTTTTCCGGCATTTGGACAATTTTGGTCCCGCTAATGGTACAAACTCAATGAAACGAGGTTATGGTTAAGACAACTCTATAGGACACCAGTGCCCAAATCCTTTTGCTGTTCTTGGCCCAAAATGGCTGCTGACTTGCCCATGTATAAGTCAGATCCAGAAAAGAGGAGCAACGCTTCTATGAAGGAAACACAGTGCAGACAGAAAAGATAGCTGAATTTGTCTATCATAGCCAGATGTGTTGGGTGGCCTCGGTGTTGGTGCCCCCTGTGCAACATTCAGGCTGATCCAGCTGTATTAAGTCATTCAACTTGGCAAATCTTGGGAGTGTTGAGCTGTGTCTGTAGTCAAATTATAGCCTTGTACTACAAGAATATGTGTATGAGAGGTGCAGCAACAGAGCTGGGTGCTCAGTGATGTCAGGTGGAGCAGCACTTTTTCATAACGGAGTTTTGTTTGGAAAGAAATGCTGGGTGAGATGATATAGTTTTTGGGACTGCTGAGATACTTCATGTGTTTGAAACCAAGTGGATACAGCATACGGAAGAATCAAGGTCACCCTTGAGATGTGGGCCACCCAGCCTGAGAGCTTGGCTCAGCCACACAAGAATCATTTCCTTAGCCTGCCAAAGCATGAACCAGGGGTTAGCCTGTGCTCGTGTATGCCATGGTGTTCATCTGATAACACTGCTTGATGATTAATCTCTACAACTAATTGCACATTAATATAGTGCACTGCAGCATATTGAAATGGCAATGGAGATTCTCTCCTCAGCAAAACAAAGGAGTTTTATGGCTTGTAATAGAACAGATAGAAGAAAGAACCTTATTTTAAACTTGTGTGATGCAACATGTTGAATCCATGTGTCACCTGTGTTGTGCTATCCACCCATCCCTCTCTCCCTCCCTTTTGACAACCCACATGCAGCATTGGTTGTTACTACTCTGGCAACCATGGACATGGGGAGATTGTGGTTATCTTGGGTGGTCTTCTGCTGAAAGAAGGAGCCTGAATATCTGCACTAAGCCTCCTCTGCAACCCTGGGCTGTATTTCTGTTGGGAGAGCAGTATCGTGGATCTGCCGTGGGGTGGGATGCTGTCCTGGTTGTAGGCAGATAAGGGGGTGTGCTGAGCTCTCCAAAGCACTGTGGGGCTGCTCTGAGGGTGTGTGTTTCACCCCTCCTATGGCTGTCTAGGAGCTTCTCCAAGAGCCTAAAGCCATGATTCCGTCATTTCTTCCTCTTGAGCTCTCACATTGGCAGGCAGTTCTTCATTTTGGGTGTGAACATAGGATGGCCTCTGGTCTAGGGGAAGGAAAAATCTTCCTAGGTTGCACCTATTTCACCTACAAATGACACAATGAAACAATGAATGGGAGAAAGTGCAGTTCCTTCCTACAGGTGACCAACCTGTGCCATGGGTGCATCATGACAGCACTCTTGGCCCAACACATCATTCATAAAACGCAATGGACCCAGAATGGACTAGGTCTGTGAAGAAACTGGCCATGACACTGTGGTCCTCAAAGTGGAGAATCACAGCAAGGTAACACAAGAATGACAAATGTCAACAAAAAGGAATAATCTCAGAGCATGTGCAGAAATGTATAGGTTAAGCTGACCAATGAACAAGTCTTGTGCAACTTCTTTGTTTTACGTTCTGTAAAAGCCCATAAACTGTCCAAAATACCAGCTTTGTAAACTATCACCTAGCACCCTTTTCTGCTCAGTATGGCATCAAAGGTTAGAAGGTGGCTCTTGGCTCCATGTGTCTGGGTCTGGCTCTCTGGGCAAGGACCTAAACACCGACTGAGGGACAACAGTGCAGGGGCTGGATGACAATCATTCCAGCTGGTGGAAAAAAAATACAACAAGGCAAAGTTAAAGTTTGTAGGGACAGCCCAGTGGAACTGAGCAGGTTCTGCTCTGCTTCTTAGCCTTCTTAACCCATTCGGCCCCAAATGTTGTAAATTCTGCACACTCGTTGGCTCTGAGTTATTTGTGGAGGGAAGAAAGGAAACCAGATGGAAAAATAGGAAATATAAAGCACACATCTAAAAGCAGAGAGAAGTTAACCCATACTTGTCTGCATATAGTCAAGCAATGGGTGCCAGGAGGGAAGCAGGCAAAACCCACTCACTTTTCTGGCAGTAACTGTGTCCGCAGCACTGCACTGTGGTTTTCATTCTGTCTGGTGGGGGATGCTCTCAGGGGTTCTCATCTGACGGAGCACTGATCTGAGAGATGCTGAGTGCCACATGAAAACAGAGCTCATGAGCAATGAGGTGCTAAACAGCAAGAAGAGGACACCTGAGAATTTGCAGTTGACCTGAGGCCGTGGCTTCTAATCTGGCTGGCCACCACCACACTGTCCTTGTTCCCATGGAGTGCCCGGTGTGTGGGGCTAGGGCTGACCCAGTTACTTGCTTCCCCCTAGCTGGGGGTGAGATGAGTCCTGTCTACCGAGTCCTGTCTACCAAGTCCTGCCCTGACAAAGCTCTGTGGGGAGGCCCTACGGTCCCAGCACTAGGTAGCCTCCAGCCCACATGCTACACTGACACTGGAATGGGGCAGAGGAACTGAATCTCCCTAAAACTAATGTGACAGTAGTGAGATGGACAATGTCTCCTTCTGGGACTCCCCACATTATCTTCTAATGAAATAACTGAATTTTCCTGAGCAGAAGTCACCACAACATACAGATGAGAACATGGACCACCTTCTGAAAGGTGGGACCAAATGCTGCAAGGCAATGCAATTCATGCTCAACTCAGCATGATTCACTATGAACTCACTAGATCCACTATGAATTTAAGGAGAGGTTCTCAGGGCTACGTGACATTTTATTGTCTGCACTGAGATGGACATTTCTTAAGTTGTTTTGAAAGACTTATAGAAAACGTGTGTGAAAGTCACGTGAGAAGAGAAAAGGCCTCGGGTGGTTTATCCTAACCCTAAAAGAAGTGCAAATAGAAGTGTTGAGAGAAGTTCCTGTTCTCAAAAGCATAGATCTGTTGAATGACAGGGCTCGTGTTAGGAGATGGAGTCTCTGTAAGAAGGTGTTATTAGAAACTTTTGTCCTTCAATTAAAGAAGTCATGCACTTAGCCATAGGATCCTGCATATCAAATCTAATTTTGCTGTGTTATCTGCTGTTTAAGCACATTGCTGTCAAATACAGGCTTTGGCACAAAACCATCAAGCACAATTATCCTCCAGTCCAACAAACTGTTGGAAAACCTACCAAACCCAAAGGAAACAGCTGTGGCAAGACAAAAAGAAGTGATCAGAAGGCAGACAAATGGAGAATAAACATGCGAATGCCCAAGAGTTAAGAAATAGAAGTTGTCATTTTGGAAGGAAACACAAGTATGTCATATGTCATCTAAACTGTCTGTAATAGCCTTCATCACATGGTGAAAGAGCTGAAGAACTGATGGGAATGTAGAAATTCAGTTGTGTGGAAATAGGGGATACATTTTAGAGAGATGTATATTGAGGAGTCCTATGTAGGTCTGGGAATTCCTGTCAGGGATAGCTTCATCTCAGAGGAACAAGTGTAGGAAGCTGCTCTCTGAACACTTATCTCTCATTTGTGAGCACTTGCTGTGAGTAATAATGACTGGTTGACCTTCATAGTAAAAAAACCCAAACAGTTTCTGCCAGTGAAGGACCTTCCAGTTCTTATCTGCTGATGCTTTGCACAACTAAAGCTGGGAACACAGGCAGTGTGGCCTGCCAGAAACCAAGAGTAAGGTCACTGTGCACAGAGCCAAGACAAAAGACACCCCAGGAGAGCTGGGATTCACGGGATTGCCACTTCTGTGTGGGGAAGAAGCTGCCTTTTCGGGTGGTACAAAACAATTGCCACAAGCAGCTGTGGGGAGCCTTTGCTGGGTGAGGTTATCCCAGAGGACACATGGGAAATAGGCAGCATCTACCCCAAAGCCAGAACAGAGAGCCCTGAGCTGGCTGCTCTGCCCAAAAAAGCCTCAGATGAGCCCCAGCCACAGTGGGCTGAGAGAGCTGAGCCCCAGGGCATGGCACAGCCAGAGCAAGGGGCCTTCTGGTGCTTTGTAACAGTGTGCTGGTGTCTGGCTGGAGACACCCCCCACTAGAGCTCAGCAAAGGCACAAACTGCACACGCACACACTCTCTGGTCTCTGCTGTCTGGAGGAGATGTGCGTGGTACATCAACCTCTAACAGAGGTCATCCTTTATATAAGCTGCTAGGGAAATAAACTCAAGAAAAATTGCTTCAAAAGATCATATTTTTCATAGAAGAGGCTGGAGTGCGTGGGGATTTCTTTCAGAATTCGGTTGCCAAAAGAAAGGAAGAGGTGCTCAGCTCTTCTGGTTTAGATGCTGAATCTCTCTAGAGTATGGCATAATTAATTTAACTGTTCTGCCTCTTCTTCCCTGCTGTGAAAAACAGACAGTGAAATCTCAATGCCATATGACTTTATTTAGAGTGAAGATTATTTATACAGATCACAAATGCAATGTCAGGACTAAGTATGACTGTGAAATGGCCTTTCTCCCAGTGTGGGCACCAGCTCTAAATAATTAATGCTTCTGAGACTTCTCTAAGCCCCCAAATTCACATGGGACCAGGGGAACAAGAATGCTAATTGTAGCATCCTCGGCAGCTTTGCTGGACAAAGCACTGAACTTCTCTTCTTCAGCTCCTCCATCTCTAAAACTGGGATGTCTGTCGGTTTTACAGTCACGTAGTGAAGACTGATTTATTGTTTAATTTGTGTAAAGAATTAAATAAGTGCTAAGTATTATTACTATCAAGCCAGAAGGGTGAGTCAATGACCCGTTTCCTATCTGAGCTTGCCTTCAAGGTTTGATGTTTCTGGCAGATTACAGGAATTGAATATCTGCCATAGGTTGTATCCATACAGGGATGCAAATAAAGCACTTCTTGTGGGCATTGTGTTGCTTCATGCCTTGTGATTACAGAATAAAGGTGCATAGATTAAAGCTACTTTGGGATGCACAACATCTCCACAGGCTTTGCCATTCTGGGAATCACAGCAGTAGGTTCCTACAGGCACATGAAGAGACAGGAGCATGGGGCAGATGCATAGCGGGGAGAGGATGTTTGGTTCTGCTCTGCTGCAGATTTCCTGTATGTCTTTTGCAGGTCAGCTGGGAAAATCCTCACAGACCCCTTTGGAAAAGCTCAAACGTCACCCATCTGCTATGGCTGTTCAGGTAAAGCCATGTCATTTGGGCTGTGCAGAATAGGTGACATTCCATGACCATGGCACCAAGCAGGGAGCTCACCTATCTTTGCCATGAAGTCACCGAGTACCGTGGCAGTGTCAAGACCATTTCTACTAATTATTCACTGAGAAGCATCATTGTTCTGATATCTATCACTAACTTTGCTGAAACTTAGGGGATGTATGCCAACCCCCATGCTCTCCTGAATTGATCCCAGAGAGCAAAGTCAAAGTTTGCATTAATTACTCAACCATTCCTTGGCCTTTTCCTGTTTTCCCTTGTTCCCTGCAGCCATGTTCATTCCAGTGGAAGTGCTTACAAAGGCCCAATCTTGTCTCCATTAAAAACAATGGGATCTCTGCCACTGCCTTAGAAATTAATATATGAAAAGACATACTGAAGAGGGAGTTTATCTGGATTAAGGTAGATTGTGACATTCAAAGCAAAATAGCATATTTCCAGAAGGAAAATGCCCTGACTGAATCCTTTTACCCAGAGGCATCTGGGAAAGAATGTTTAGTTTAGTTTTACTGTTTGGGAGTATGATCTCACAAAAGGTTCTTCTCAGATACTGTTGGGGTATTATTTCACAACCCAAAAAACTCTTCATTTGTTAGTGAAATAAATCTTAAGGAATTTTGTCAGCATTTCTTTTTTTCAGTTGTGAGTGTCTAAAATGAAGTCCTGGAGCCATTTCCTAGTTATTTAGGTAGCTCAAAAAGTAGATTGCTGTATACTGACGTTTTATAACATTCTACTGAGGTTGGGCTGCTGGTTTTGAAACTATGATTAATTATCCACTGCACCTTTTGGCACTGAAGTACCTGTACAAATCCGGTCCACAATTCCCAAGGACAAGAGGTAAGTGGAAATGGAAAGACCACCTGCAGCTTCTGTAAGAACTCTTCATGTGTCCTTTCTGCTGTGAGCTCTTCACTACATCAACATAACCATATTCTAATTGGAAAAGTATGAAATCTGGTGTTTCAGAACTGAATTTTTGCTCCATTTCTTTTCAACTTTGAATGTAAGGAGTCAGTCAAGTACTAAATCCCGAGTCAACTATCTGTCTTTGTCAAGGGGATCAGCACTGGCACACGATCTTGCCTGATCCTGTTTCCTCACAGTCACCTGTTCCTCGTGTTTGCTTTAACCGCTCCCTTGGCTTTGTCTCACTGCTGACTTGGCACCATGCTTCATCTCTCCCTTTTCCCTGGAACAGCCTCCCACTCACGCCTGTCAAGCGTCCACCATCCCCCATCAAAAATACCTTTATCCCGAAGGAAGCTCCTTTACAATCTTCCCTCAGTGTCTCGGAGTGAGATGGTATCTGCCTCAATAAACTGCTGGATGTCTGTGCATTGAAGTCAGCAGAAGGTCAGCAGGGCTGATGCCTGCTAGCTTTTGTTGTAAGTGGGTCTGTAATGGTTTTGCAGTCCCATAGGCCTGGTGCTGACAACCTACGTAAAAGCAACAATTTTCCATAGTGTTCTGGAATTTCCACTGATGTCACTGCTCCGTTACTTCTGTTTGAAAATCTGCTGAATTTTGGTGTTGTCTCTTTCCTGCTAGGAATCACCCTAAGCCAGGATCTTTCCATGATCACATAGAAGGCATATTTATGTCCTACTGTCGCCGACATTTTGTGGGTCCCTGGGTGAAAAACCTGCAAAAGCTTTTCTTCCCAGGGAGAAGCACATTCTCAGCACAGTTTTTGTAAACATATGTCTGAGCTGTGTTCTGTTCAAGGACATTGTCCCTCTGGCCTGTCTGTGGGAGGAAGCTGGTCTTGGTTGTCAGCTTCTCACTTTTAGTATCACACAGACAGGGGAGAGGGAAAGAAGGATTCTGCCACAGGCAAAGTCACAGCATTCTAAGATTCTTGTACAGGGCAGCAAGAAGAAAGCATCTAAGCTTTGTACATGAGCACGGATAGCCCAAGCCTCTGAACAATGGAGTCATTTTTAATAAAGTATATTTAAGCTTTCTGATATATGGAGTCAAAGAATTCTGTTTCCTCAGATGGGTCATTCACAATACCTACAAATGCTTTTAGCATAGTATAGTGGGGCTTTACATACCTTTTTCTTGAATTGAATATGTTATCATAACCATTAGGATGAGTAATAGAAAAAATAAGGGAGACAACCATCTCATGTGGTAAAAATTGATGGCAATTACTGAGGCAGTCTCAGAAGGGACCCTAGAAAGACAAAAAACAATGGAGTTGGCTAGATACAGAACCTGCTATCTGCATTTTATGCCTAAACAAGCAAAACTGTCTAGCTACTGCTTGATAAAGTCAGTGGAAGAGAAGACCTTTTGGATACATGGACACGTGCAGAAAAGGGCATAAGTGGGACAAGAATCTGAAGATGTGATTTTCATCTTTATCACCTTGCTTCCTTGGTCCATTTCTAAATCTACCTCAATAGCTGTCTTTCATCCTCAAGAGATCTTTCACACAAGATAGATTTTTCCATATGTGGTGGTATTGCATTTATCCTCCTTGTCCAAGTCCATTTCTTTGGCAGGAACATGCAAATAAAAAAATGCAAGAAAGATAAAGACACCAAGCAGTAAAAGAGGAAAAAGAGTAAAAAAAAAACCAAACATAGCAAACACCAGCATAACAGAGAAAGAAATCATGGAGACAGAGAGTGACCTGCAGACAGAAGAAAGAAAAAACAGATACCAAAAACCTAGGACTTATGTGGGCAGGCATGAGGAAGGTCTATACAAATGGGACCTCCTGACCAAGAAAAATTTCTATTCTGGTTGTCCTCATGTTTGCAGAGAGCAGCAAATTATCCTGGCTTGCCACATAAATTGTTCTGGGAGTCAATTTGACAACCAGTTTTAACAGGTGGCCAGAGTAAATCACAGACCTGTCAAGCGTAATGCCAGACTAGATGAGATACATGGTGTTAGGAGTTAGCAGTAAGCCTGCAAAGCATGGAAGAAAGCATGGATCAGCAAGGAAAATGGTGTCTGGACAACTGCCAAAACCCAACCAATTTCAGCCTTGTAAAATGGATTGTAACAAATGGCAGACTTCTTTGCTCTATAAATAAAAGGAGAACAAGGAAGAGGAAGTAGTTCTGCTTTACAGTGAAAAGCAGCAGAGATGAAAGATAATATAGGTTTGGCTCCAAAACTAAATGAGTATTTCACTTGAGTTTGTCATTAGGACACCAGGGTAAAACCTGTATGCAAAGACACCTTGCCTAGTGAGAGTCTCTATGTAAATGACAACTACAGCAGTGGTGGTGGAAGCAAAAGCCAAAGGGTTCACTGTGTACATGCCAAAGGGAGCTGACTGTATTTTTCTGGCAATTTCTAGGTGAAATTGCAGTTACAGTGAAGAGTCAGGCTACCAAATCCAGCTTGGTACGTTCTGGCTGTAAGGCTGCAGTCATAGTGCTTTGAAAGGCGGGTGAAAAGCCATCTGGGAACCGTGAGCCATTAGTCTCACATAGAAGTAAATACGTTTTTTTAAAGTGTGACTGAAAAGCTAATTAAAGTCATGTAGGCAAATGGAAATGAAAAAATGCTATAGAGATTTAGGCTGGATATTAGGAAAAAGTTTTTAACGGAAAGAGTGATAAAATACTGGAGCAGTCTGCCTGGGGAGGTGGTGGAGTCACCATCCCTGGATGTGTTTAAAAAAAGACTGGATGTGGCACTCAGTGCCATGATCTAGTTGAGGTGTTAGGTCACGGGTTGGACTTGATGATCTTGGAGATCTCTTCCAAACTTGACATTCTGTGATTCTGTGATTCTGTGATTTATCTAAAAATGAAGACTGCAGAATTAACACATTTCTAAACAAATGGTAACTTAGGAAACTGCAACAGATCTAGTCTACTTGGATTTCAA
Organism: Leptocoma aspasia; assembly: GCA_013399835.1. Taxonomy (NCBI): domain Eukaryota; kingdom Metazoa; phylum Chordata; class Aves; order Passeriformes; family Nectariniidae; genus Leptocoma; species Leptocoma aspasia. The sequence goes on along the minus strand of VXAX01001071.1, from coordinate 773,282 downwards.
TAAGGTCTTTGTTACTGTATCAAATGAGATAACAGAGTGAAAAAAAAAATTGGTTAAAAAGAGGATGGCAGAGATGTGTCCAGTGGGACGCTGATGGGCCTGAAGGAGAAGCCCCTCTACAGAGGACAAGAATTCAGATGGGAAATGCTTTATATCTTTATCAATGACTGCAGCAGGATGGCAAAAATCCAGAGTGTATTAGTAAAACATGATGATGGCCATCATAGGTGTAGAAAAGGATACTCACAAGACCAAGTTTCTTTTGCAAATGCAATAAAAAAGCATTATTTTTAGCTTTTAGCCATTTCTGCAAGCTGGTCAGATAACTCTCCCATTTCTGAAGGGTCTCTCATTGTCTCCAGTGACAAAGAAACAAGTGATTCTGCAGGAGGTAAATCCACTTACTCTGTCTTGGCTATGTCGGCTTTGCCATGCTACTCAGACAAAAAGTGATGTAAACACTTATTTTGGCCTGAGTATGGCACTTGTAGAGCAGATCTGATGAACAGGATGATGTCAGTTTTCATTTTCTGATCTCACCTTGGGTATAAAGATAAGATAGATAAACAGCTCTTCGGCAGGTCTGTCACTCTTTGCAGTGAGATGATGAAAACCAAGGAAAGTGGAAAGAAATGGAGAAGAAAACTACAGACCAAACACCCCTGAGACTACTCAACCATGGAGATGGTCACTGTGGGGTGGGTGTAAGAGGAGGTTAAGACAAGGCTGCCCTGAGGCTAGCTTGGGAGGTAGCAGCAGAGGGGGAGTAGACTTCAGAGAAGTTGCATACAAATGGCTGTGTCTTCCTTGGCTTGCATCAAGGTAGTCAGAAACTGAGCCAGCAGCAAGGGACTGTGGCTCTCTTTGGTTGGGACAGTTACTGTGCCTTCCTGTGCCATGGTCAGAGCAGCCAAACCCTGAGACTTCATCCACGGGGACATAGAGTTCAATTTTGCCTTGACTGATGGGAAATCTCAGATTAGCTCTGGTCCAGAGAAGTCTGTAGTAAATGTGTCATTATTATGATTAATGTTCCAGTCAGGGCCATTTGCAATCTCAGACTTGTTTAACACCACTGCCAATGCCAAGCAGACTTCTTTAAGGATGGGTCAAAGGAGCACAGCACAGAACACACTGTATCAATAAAGGCACAACCTGAAGCACAGCAGTGCCTGGGCAGAGCTCAGCCAGAAACCAGAGAGGGTGGAAAACACAGTTGGTGCAAAGTGCCCAGAGTTCAGAGGTGGACAACAAGGCCTTGCAGAGAGGGAGGCAGAGCCTCTTGGGCCACAGAATTGGAGAATTCAGCACTCATCATCTTCCTCTCAGCTGTGCTCAAGGAGAGAACGCTTTAGGAACATTTTAGAAATCCATTAGAATTGCACCAAGTAGTTTTCAAGTCCTTGTCCCACCGTGGTCCATACCTACATCATCACAGGAGCAATTTGCTCTGTTTCTTGAAGTGCTCCTGAAGCAATCAGGTGTTGCATTTTTCAACCTCTGCTGGCACTGTGCAGCAGATAGACTGAGCAGCACCAGAGAGGCTGGCAAGCTGTGCACTTAGCAGCTCTATAAAGGCATGTCAAAGAATGAGTCATTGTCAAGCCTGCAAGAGACAAAAAGATTGATTACAGAAGAGCTGAGAAATAGATTTGATGATGACTCACAATATTCCACCCTTTTTGCATTCACAGACCTGCCAGCTGATTCATAGCTGCATTCTGCCTTGCTTCTCCTCCCTGTCAAGGTGATCCATCAAACAGGGTCCATCAATTAAAATTTCCACTCAAAAGAGGAAGGTGTGTGAGGGAGCACCCAACCCTTTCTTCACTCATACCAGGTAAGCCCCATGTTCTGTCCTTTAGCCTGCTGCAAAGCCAATAATTTTCAGGAAAGAAGGTGGTGTAGACCCTGCATGTAAAACACCATGAACCCTGAGTGATGGATGTAGGGACGATTCCTTGCTGAATGTCTAGTTTTATGAAGTGAGATTTCCTGTGTTCCCTAACTTCATCATTATTCTGAGGTCTGGAGATTTTTGGAGGCATTTATCCACGGTGGGTCACTGTCTGTTTGCTTCTAAAATCACGTGAGACATAAGGAATCACAAGCAGAAGGCAAAAAACTCAAGCAGACCACATTGGACGCAACTTGATAAGCAGATCATAACACTTCTGAAAATCCCACTTTTATAAAAAAATATTTTCTAGGGTACCTAGAACTCAGGATAGCTATCT
>VXAX01001071.1:752715-771021 GCA_013399835.1 Leptocoma aspasia | reverse complement strand
AAAAAAAAAAAAAAAAAAAAAAAAAAGAGTAAGTCAGATTTATTTTATTTTGCAAGGCGTAGCCATTTTGGTCTTTTGCCTACTTGCCTGAAGAGTGTCAGAAAAAAAAAGTGAAATAGAATTATCTTAGGGAAGGGTAAATACATGTCTACAGCAAGAACCAGTCAAATACATACAGCTCTTATCTAGGGTACAGCTCTAAAAAGCTGGAGGGTTTCAGGAGTGTTCATTCAAGAGGTCTCAATGACTTCACCAGTTTGCTTGGATTTACAAGTGGTGTCATCTGCTAACACCTTTCCAGCACACCTGACTTAGCTCCTCATAGCTCAGCTGGGTTCTCACTGCCAAATGCATCATCACCAGTAACATGACTGGGGGTGTCTGTCTATGTGAGGGCTGCTTTTCTTGGATACTACAACCGTACAATCACCTTTTCTGCACCCTGATCCCCTGAAGAGGCACCATGGCAGAAAATCGTGCTCTGGCCAGTCATTCACCAGAGACCTGCTCACATTACAAACAGAATTTTTAGCAGAGTTGGTGCTGTGTCAAAACTCATTGACAAGAGAATGGCCATCATTGTCCTGAGGGACACTTGGAGTATGAAGTCCTTTGACCAGGTCAAAAACTCCTCCTGGTCCAATTGCCAATCCCAGTGTGGAGCAAAGGGGCACTCACTGACCCTGCACACAGGAAGACATTTCATCCTGTATTTCAAACTTTATTACTTAATACCTTAATTGTACTTAATGATGTGTTTTATTTTATGAGCCATTTTGGTTTATGACTGTTCTCTTGGGTGGATTAATCTCTTATTAGTGCATCATGTTTGAAAGTCTTGTTTTCCCCCGTTAAAGAGTTTAATGGGCTTGGCGAGACACTGCTGGGTGTGTGCTGTGCAGCTGCTGCCTCGGGGCCAGCTGGGGCTCACCTCTGGCTAGCAAATGGACCCGATGCCACCTCATAACCTGCACTGTGTAGGACCCAGTAGCCTCTCCTACAGGAGGGGCTGCAGGGCTTGGGGTCATTTAGCTTGGAGGAAAGAAGGCTCAGGGGGTCCTTATCACTCTCTAGAATTACCTGAAAGGAGGTTGTAGCCAGGTGAGGGTCAGCCTTCTTTCACAGGTAGCAAGTGTAAGACAAGAGGAAATAGTCTAAAGTTGTACAAGGGGAGGTTAAATTGGATATTAAGAAAAAATTCTTCATGGAAAGGGTGGCCAAGCTTTAGAACTGGCTACCCAGGTAAGAGGTAGAATCACCATCCCTCCAGCCATTACTCAGAGGTTGCTCAGATGTGGCACTTGGGGACATGGTTTAGTGGTGGACCTGGCAGCGTGAGGTTAATGCTTGGACTTGATGATCTTAGAGGTCTTTTCCAACCTTAATGATTCTATCACTCTCTGCACTTGTTGTCACTGCCAGAGTACCCTGCCCCTGTGAATCTTGTCCATTCACAGGCAGGGCTGCCAGCCTAGGGTGGGGTAGCATGTTCTGCATGTAGGGAAAAAGCTTAGTTCCCCCACAGCCACGAGCAGAGTTGGGCACAAAGGGGGAGCAAGGATCCTGTGCGTGCTCATGTAGCATAAAGTCAGGCTATGGCCAAAGTGGGAGGCAAATCCAGGCTCCAGAACTGACCCTTCCTTATACACACAAATAAATACATAAATCAATATTAAAAATATATTTATAGCCTGTGGTAAGTAAAACATGTGAATTATTCTTGCTCAAGCCATACACAGAAGCAGAATTAAGAAGTGGCAGGATTTCAACTTACTGATTGTGTTTGCCTTTACCTACAGATATCTGTGTAAAAAGGTAGATCATATTTCTGCTTTTTTTTTACATAGAATATGAAAAATAAGTATATGAAGAGATGTCTAATTTACACAATTCGTTGTCAATATAATACACTGTGATTACTTAACTTACCATGATATCAGCTTTGTCCTTGGTCTTTTCAGGGAATTATAAGGCTGGAGAAACCCCAGAAGATCACCTAGTCCCTTTTCATTGATCCTGCCCAGCAGAATGATTTGTTGGGGCTGACAACGTGCAGGCATAGAAACCTCTTTTCTTATCCACCTAAATAATAAAACTATGAATGAAAAGCTTACAGTAAATATGATTTTATATTCATTTTAAGCACATGTGTATAGAATAGGGTGAAACCAGCCATCTGCCAAGGGATAATTCATATATCTGCAAACATGAGAGTCCACAAAAGTGCTGACAGGCACAGAACACAGTGCAGCAGCATGAGCTCATTTCAAGACAGGCATTTCCCTTTGGTAAATGCATAGCTCACAACGGTAGGTGCAATTTGAGCTGGGCACAGCCCTCCAAGCAATACCACACAGAACCAGATCCTAATCTCCTCTGCACTTTAGGGGCCCTGATCCTGCAGATGTCTTGGTGGGAAACAAAATTCCCCAATGACATGGTCCCTGCACCATAGGGAGTGCAATGTATAGTCCAACTTTGGCACCTGGCTTTGTGCATGTGTACAGCCATGCTCTAGGGAGATGCCCTGGTGGTGTGAAGGGACTTGCACAGATTCAGGACCTTCCCTGCACTTATGGGTACCAGACCAAGGGGGATTTAGATCTCCTCTAAAGGAAAGGTGTCAGATAGGCAGGAAGAGTTGGAAAGAAGGTAGTACTGATGTCCATCCAGAGATACAGCTCGGACAGCCCCACTGGTGTGTGCTTACTCTGGCTCCTCTGAAGAATCTGCTTTGATTAATTTGACTCTGTCAGCAGACTGGGCAGGAAGGAAGGTTTCAAAGACTGATGAAGCCATCGTGAAGGTGACCTTCTCCAGCGTCTCTTAGGCTCAGATCTCAGACCCCAGTTCAAACCAGCAGTCAGAAATGTGCTAAAGGACTGTAGCTTGCAGGACTTGAACTCAAGGTTAAATTTGAACACATGAGGAAGTCATTTCCTGCACCAAGACTATGGCTTTATAGCTGATGTCTGTATATCATGGCAGGATGGATCTCAGTGAAAGCCTTCATGTCCAAAGAAGGGCAATGAAGCTGGTGAAGGGTCTAGAAAACAAGTCCTGTGGGGAGCAGCTGAGAGAACTGGGGTTGTTTATTCTGGAGGAGACTCAGGGGGGACCTTACTGCTGTCTACAATTACCTGAAAGAAGGTTGGTGAGGTGGGGGTTGGTTTCTTCTGCCACATCTCAAGTGAAAGGATGAGAGGAAATGGCCTTAAATCGTGCCTGTAGAAGTTCATATTAGATAGGATTTTTTTTCCACTGAAATAGGGTTCAGGCATTGGAATAAGTTGCCCAGGGCAATGGTGGAGTCACCATCTCTGGAAGTGTTCAGGTGGTGTCTGGATTGGGCACTTGGGGATATGGTTTAAGGGTGCTTATGGTGGTGCTGGGTTTCCAGTACTAGACGATCTAGAAGGTTTCTTCCAGCTGTGGTGATTCCGTGATCCTGAGGTGAAAATCATGGGCAGGTGTCAGGAGGCTACTACTTTTATAGTCACTGACACCAGTGACTACACCAGTAGTGCTCATATGAGCTGCACTGAAATGAGTTACCAGCTACTGATACCATACCAAAAGCTCTTGGAGGCACAGTAAGACTGAAAGATGAAATTACTTATTAGATAATTTCTAGAAATGGAGGATTAATATGTTTATGGCAGATATTACACTGTGATCTTCTAACAGGTAGAAAAAAATGACAGATTTCTTCAACCAGCTACCTCATGTCTTCCAAAGATAGGTTGCTTTTTTTTTTCTTTCACTTCCTGTGGATCACCTTAGAGACATTTATGGTGGCTCATCCAAAAAGGCAGAAAGCAACAGTGCTGGTGCACAATGGAGCCATGACTTTAACTAGGACAGCATTTCCCAGAGTAGCTTTGCAGCCAGAAATGCTGCAACATGTAGCAGCACCTGCAGAATCAAACCTCCCTCCAGCAGCCTCATGGTGGCTCACACTCATGCCCAGGATTCCTGCAGCTCTGGGGATGAGCAACTGCAAGGGCATTTTTATCAGCTGAGTGGCTAGCCCAGCAGGAAGAAGACTTCAGGAAGAAGCAAAACTGCCAGTATCCTTTTGTTTCTCCTTTTCCCACAAACCCTCTCACAAGAAGCTGAGCACTTGAGAGGTGAGCTATGGCAGGGTCAAATGTTTTATCTGAGTCACATCTAGGAATTGCAGTTGCCTTCTTGTAGCTCCATTGTAGCTCATCTCCAAGCCATCCCTTGAGGCAGAAATGTTCCCAAAAGGTGGGAAAGATGCCACAATTATCTCAGAAAGGAAACAGGAGCAGGGGACAGGTCTGGGCTTTGGCATATTATTGCCCATGCTGTCGGCACAGTCCCTGGAGCGGTTTTGGTGGAGACTCCAGTAATGTCCCAAACTGTGGCCAGGGCCAGCCCAGGGGATAATATGGGTCCTTAATATCGACCTGACTCCCTCTTTCAGAGACTTGAGTTGTTCTTCCCTTTGTTGGCCTCAGGACCAAAAGACCCACAGTCCAATTTGTTTGGCAGCACAGGTGTTGCTGATGCTTCTGCAGAGGAAAGGTTCATTCCTTTGTGCTCCCCCTACCCTGGTTCTTGACTGTCTGGTCCATGAGTGGAGAAGTTTTAGTATGGTTTTCAGAATGTCTGGTGGTGAAGTGCTTGTTTCCCAAACCTTTGGAATATTTCATTCCATACAGCAGTGGGCTGCCTTTTTCCAAGTCTTGCTGTGGCTGGAGGTGGGCCAGATACATAAATCCAAACACAGATTAGGTTAAGTCTAGGAGTCAGTGATTAAGCCAGGGGATAAATCAAAGTTTTTTTCTTAGATGTGAGGACAATGATTTTCATGAGAGCTTTTCTTGCATAATTTAACCTCAACATTCTTTCTGATATGTTCTGACAGTGAAATACCAAAGATCAGTGAGTATTACTGAGCCTGTTATATGAATATTAAATTTCATATTTAGTTCATCCAGTGGTATCCCTCTGTCTTCTATTTCCTGGAAACTTTTGCCAAATAGTCTTGGGGAAAGAAAATTTTTATTCCATGTCATTACTAAATGGGGATGTGCCATATCCACATTTTGTAGTGTCTTCTTTTCAGCCACAGAATAGGTGGCCATGTACAACATTCAGCCTCATTAATGGAGTCAGTTGCAATGGATCTCAGGATCTGGTTACACCATGGTTCACTTTACCACTTAAATCAGCCTGGCTAAGCTTGATCTGAAAAATGAGGGAGTGAAGATAGCCAATAAAAACTCTTAGAAAAGGAATGAAAAGTGAAACCATATAATTAGTAGCCATGGACCAATAACAGAATCACAGAATGATTTGGGTTGGAAGAGACCTTTAAAGGTCATCTAATCCAATCCCTTTGCAACGAATGGGGAGATTAACTAGATCAGGTTGCTCAGAAACCCATCCAACCTGACCTCGAATGATTCCAGGGATGGGACACCTACCACCTCACTGGGAAACCTCTGCCAGGGTTTTATCATGTTTAATCCACAGACTCACTTCTTGAGCTGTCACAGGGAGCTGTAGAGGTACTGGCCACAGGGTCAAAAAGGGGTTTGATGAATTCATGGTGAGAGGTCCATAGATGGATACTAAAATGGCTGGATGGGGTTGCAGGACTGAAGGTGGCAGTTGACCAGGAAGGTGACCATGTTCATATGCTCTCCTTAAATAGCATCTCCTGCTGCTGTCCTCAGACCCTGGCTACTGCCTGTGTGTATCACTGGTCTGACACTTCAGGTCTTTACTAATGTCAGTGTCTGCTTGGTGTGCACACAGGGAGGAGACACAAGGCAAAGCAGAGCCCAGGCTAACTGCTCCTGAGAGACCTCTGCAGTGCCCAGCCCACTGAAAGGCAGACAGCAAAATATCATACCTGGAGTCAAGAATGAGCATCCCATGCACAGTACTGAGCACAGTACTCGTGCCCAGCTCCTGCAGGAGGGTCAGCTTCAGGAAGGTCAGCATTCTTACCAGTGTAATAACAGTGCCATCCGCAGAGATCGATTCCATTTTCAAATACATGTTTCTAAAATAGGTTATGTATTTTCTCTAAAGCCTGAAAAAGTTCTGTATGCATTCAATTCAGCAGAGTTTTCATTTTAGCAGGCTTTGCGAGAGGTGTCTGCTAATATTTTTTCTTCTTTTACTTCTGCATAAAATACGTAGGAAAAGAAATAAGCCAAATGATCACTGCCAAATACCACAACTAAGCATACTTTGTCCATCATACGTGTCATTATCTTTATTATGGCAGCATTTCATGTGGATTATAAAATGTCATAGAAACGTCATTGCTTCTTCCGTTCAAAGATATATAACAATAATAATAACCCCTTACAAGTTTAATTTTTTCATCTGTGGATGTCAGAAGCTCTTTAAAAAGGTCATCATCATTATCCTCCCTTTATGGCAGGAAAAAAAGACAAAGGCCAAGCTGTTCCTTCTAGCTTTAGGCGTCTAGGATCCTTCTGCCTCAGTGAAGAAAGACAGCAAGATAGGCAAGATAGGCATATGCAAGGAGATCTGAGTCCCTTTTGGGAAGGGATAAGTCCTTTCTGTGACTCTCTCCTACCCATGAGTCACCTGGTGCCTTGCTGTCAGAAATCTAAAGTCTGGGCGGATGAACTAGAGCCTGATCATTTGTGCCTGGCTTCTACTCGTTCAACAACAATGAAACAGAGCCCAGCTCCTGATTCCCGCCCTCATTCTGTGCGCCCTCTCTTTCTGTCTGAAATAATGATGACAGTGTGCTCCCAGCATTACCCTGGCTGCCAGGCTAGCACGATGCGCTGCTTTTGGCTGGGGAAGAGTTAATTTTCTTTGCAGTGGCTGACATGGGGCTATGTTTTGGATTTGTGCTGAACAGAGGGTTGATAATATAGAGATGTTTTTGGTTTTGCTGAGCAGGGCTTACACAGAGGCAAGGCCTTTTCTGCTTTTCATACTGCCACACTGGCAAGGGGAATGGGGGTGCATGAGAAGTTACTCAGAAAGACAGCCAGAACAGGTGACTCAAACTGACCAAAGGGATATTCCATACCACAGGACATCATGCTCAGTATATAAAGTGAGGGGAAGGAGGATAAAAGGGGAGATCTTTGAAGTGATGGTGCTTTTCTTCCCAAGTCACTGCTGTGTGTGATGGGGCTCTGCTCTCCTGGAGATAGCTGAACACCTGCCTGACCTTGGGAAGTGCTGACTTAATTCCTTGTCGCTTTGCTTGCGTGTATAGCTTTTGCTTTCCCTACTTAATTGCCTTTATCTCAACCCAGGAGTTTCCCAGCTTTTACCTTTCTGATTCCCTCCCCAATCCTGCTGATGGGGAAGGGAGTGAGGAGCTGCGTGGGGTTTGGCTGCTGTTGGGGGTTAAACCTTGACACATAGATCCTTGTGTAGACAAGACTTACTGCTGGGTTTGTGGTAGAACAATTTTTGTCTGCCCATGCCTGATGGTATAGTAGATAAATTACTGAAAGAAACATGCACTCAACTACTCTGAAGCTGTGCTTTCCTAAACATCCTAACTGTGTGAAGTACTTTATCTGAGAAACCTGATCTCCCCACTGCTGTGTTACCTCTGGCAATGGCTCTCTGGGGGAAGTAAGGTGGAAGCAGAGCTAGCCAGCATGCTCCTGTTGCAGGTCCACAGCACCCAGAGTCATGACAAGAAATTCACCCAGCTGATAGTCTGCTCTGCTTCTACCAAGGACACTGCAAATCAGCTGCTGGTCATGAATCATCATGAAGTGTGACTGTCTTTGGCCGTGGAAATGTCCTTGAATTAATGTCTTCCGTTGTGAAAGTAATCCTAACATTACTAGTTTCCCTAATTGGCTTTTTTTCTTTCACAGTGGGGGGTATCAGCATTATTACCATTGATTTCACCCACAGCACAGGCTGATCTGGTGGTTTTCCCTGTGTGTTTCTGATATGGTTTTCCTTCCTGGGCCTTCATTATACTGTAATTCTCCTCATAAAATCTATCACAAGTACCTTTTAAATACTGCAACTTCCACACAGGAAATGTTTAAGAAACATTATACTTACAATAGAGAAAATAGTGGAGTTATTCATATAATTCTGCACACACATACTGGCATTAGTGTCAATGTGTTAATACAAATGTTAATGTAGGCAAATGTAAAATGCACAAATGATTCTCACAACCCACCTGCAGAGAGCTGCTGTGCATTGAAGTTGCTGTGCATTGAAGTTGCTGTGCATTTATGCACACTGAAAGGCATCCAGCCTATTAAGATGCCCCCAAAGTTGGGGCTTGGGTTGTGAAACCCATTTGCCTTGTAACCAGCAATCCTGTCTGCCTGGTTTCTGGACTGGGTAACCCTACATGCAGGTAAATTCCCTGGGCATACCCATGCTTAGTCTGACAGCTGTCTGGATGTCCATATCCAGTTTGGAGAGCTCTCACTTTTTGATAGTGCTAAGAGTCCATCTGTGCAGGGGGCTTGAAGCCAAGATGAGTTAATTTTGGAGACTCCTCAGAAGTCAGATGGGTAATGACAGCACAGTGCTCTCCTCCTGCACACCAGCTAAGTGGAGCAGAAGTTGTGAAGAACTTTTCTGCTGTGCCATGAGAGATCTCTGCTATTGCTATCTCACCTGGGAACACCCAGGTGCTGAACAAAGCTGAGTCACTGTGCAACCAAATGTGAGAGCAGGGAAAGCAGGAAGGAGAAAGCCTGACTCTGGCCTTGTGATCAGGGCATTCATCTGATGCTTTGGGGACAGGGAAAACTAAACCTCTAACAAAATACTCTAACACCATAGCTCAGCCTACTTTGAGCAGGAGGCTGGATTGGGAAGAAAACTCTCAAAATGCTCTCAGGTTAAAGAAAAAGTTGAAGGTAAATCCAAGGCTTTACCATAGTAATCAGTTTAATTTGTTGTCACCCATGGAAATACTCAAGAAAACAATAACAACTAGATAACTGCAGTATGGTTTAAATGTATAGAACAAGCTGCTTACACTGATCAATTCCTTGATACTTCTTGCTTTAGTATCTTAGTACTCATGGATTAAAACTCAAGGCATTTCTCCTCCTGTGCCACTCTGTGTCTGAGGCTGTATTCGCAGCACTTATTAACAGCAGCATGCAGTGAAGGCCACTGCCTGGGGCCAGATGTGTGCAGCTTCGCAGAGGACTGTAATACTGACCAGAAGGGCTACTAGAGAATAACCCACGTTTCATTTTTATTCTGGTTTTTGTCCACTCCATGCCCTTTTGTATGAAATAGCACATGCATATGAAAAATTAAACAACTGTTGAAGGATATTTTAAAGTCATTAAGAGTGAATTATCTTCTCATCCTATTGAAACCCAAAATGTTGTCTGAAGAGCAAACTACAATTTGACATGGGTAAGAGCAGAGTACTCAAGGTCTTCATTCCTCAGAACACAAAATACTTTGGTCTCTTAGTGAAGTGCAGTTCTGCTCTCTCTTGATAACAGCATTGTAACAAGGCTGATAAAAACAGGCCACGTGCTGTACCTGTTGCACAGCTACAAATGTAATGAAAACAAAGGCCAAATGTTACCTACCTTCTCAAGGACAAGGTCATTTGATCACAGTAGAAGAAAACATGCCCAGAATTTGGCTAAATGTGTGGCCTGATAACAGCCAAGTCCTGGCATTGGACTATGAGCTGCTGCAAAACGAACACCATTGGTCTATTGTGTTTAGTCATAAATAATTCTTATCTCTGCACCTCCAGAGCTCTTTTCAATATCAATTGGTTGATCTGTGCAATCTCCCAGTGGTGAAAGGGAGGCGCTGCTGATGTGGAGCACCCCAGGCTGACCCTGGCCAGGGGCCCGGGCTCTGCTCTGGCAGCAGACACTGCTGCTGGCTTTGCTGAGGGCTGCTTCATGGCTCCTGCAGTGTTCCAGGTCTGCTTAGACCATGGGACCCACCTGCATGCAAAAGGCAGACTGCACTTTCTTTTCCACCTCTCTTCTCCCTTCTTTAATGGATTTTGCAAAGAGGATTCTTCCTCTTGTCTATATCCAAAGGACTGTACTAGGAACAGAGTCTGTCTCACTTCCCATTTTGAGTAAAATCCCATTTTTTAATAAAAAATTACCTCTGGTTCTCCCTGATGGCTCTATATCAAAAGTTTTCAACATTACAGGTACTACCTGCTGTACATTCCAACCACATACTCTTGAAAAATGCTCCAACAACCAGCTCATCACAGACTTTACACAACCTTCCTGAGTTATTTTCAGACTTTGCTTTATTTTTCTCAAGTGTAACTTAAGAAGAGTGACCAAAAGACAGCAGCTGCAGAGCCAGGCAGTTGTGCCTGGCGGGCCGACACGCGGGATGCCAGCCGAGGGCTGCGGCATGGCGTGGGTACGGGTGAGTGACACGGAGCATCTGAGTCACCCCGCACGCCCAGAGGTGAGGGAAAGGTGCAGCTGGGCAGCAGTGCAAGGCACGGTGCTGCACCGACTGCCTCCGTGGGGATGAGGTGCTCAGTGGAGCTCCAGAGCAAGCGTAGGGCACCCCGGCTGAGGAAGCATCCCTGGAGGCTGTACCACCCTACAAACACCTGAGTCATAATCTCCTGTCCTCCTCCTTCCTCCTGGGAGTGGCAGCAATTTGCTATCCGAGTAAGCCTGCCAGAGCAAACCCCAGGCAGAGGCCAAGGGACAAGCCTCCACCCTACTGTCCACCTACACCTCACCCTCCTGTTTTGGAAGGAAGGGAACAGGAAAGACTTTGGCTCTCTCCTCCACGCCTGGGCCCCAGGTCTGAGCAGCTCCGAGCTGTCAGAGGTGTTTTTTCCCAGGATGATTTTCTTCCTTCTGTTTAGGTTGCTTGGGATTTTTTTTTTTTTTGCATGCAAAGGAAGAATTTGTTCTTGCTCTCCATCCATGTGTGGGTGTGCTGCCAGACACTGGCTCTCAAGCTGGTTTTGGCATCTTCTCCTTAAAAATTCCATCTACAACACCAGACCATTGCTGGGTCTGCTCATCCAGCCTTTTCCCAAAGGTTTTACAGAATAAATCTCCAAAAGAGGTAATATGTGGCTCCCAGTGATTTCATCTTCATAGCTGGGGATGAGTGAAGTTCCTGGTAAAGCATTCTTCCATTAAAAAAAGCAGGTCACCTCCTGAACTCGTCTAGTTCACCAGTTTCATAAATAATACAGTGGATAATGAATAATCATTTATTACCTTGGAATCTCAAGCCGAGCAAGTTACGGTGAAGCACGTGTCTGTCCCAAATTCTGCATTTCCCTCCCCTCTGGACTAATGGACTATGTGCATTAGTTCATTCAGAGATGTCTTTCTGGTTTCCCCATTTAACCTACTTATCTTAAACAATCTTATCCTATTTGCTTCACAATTTCTAAAAAGATCCTACCCCAGGACAAGATCATTCTTGTGAAATTTTTGTGTGTATTGGTTTAGTTTTGGCAAAGTTAGGAGGTAGTTAAAATGAGACTTATAATGGAAAGCTAGCTGCTAGCGACTCTACATAATACATGTCTACCTTGCAGGAGAGTTGTGAGGATTAATTAATTTGTGTTTGTTAAGCACTTTGAGATCCTAAGATTAAAGGTTCTATAGAAATGCAAATTGTTATTATAATGATAAATTCTTTATATGAGCTCATATATTTTGCCTTAGAGGCACAGTCTCACCCTGAGTTGCGTAGTTATACACGTAAATCTTCAAACATTATGATGAAAATGTACCTCTGAAGGCCTGATCCTTCCTACAGCTCTACCACTTCATGCATAGAGCTGCCCTTGATTTCAGGCAGGTCCCATCAATGGGACAATTGTAGGATTCAATTTGTTTAGGAAAAGACTGTTGTGTGCCTCCAGGGTTCAGATTGAGACACATAACTTTCTGTCTCACTCCATAAAACCACTATTTGCTGTCAGCAGTTATTCCATCTTATTAATGAAAGGACTGAACAGATGACAAAATCTGGATCTGAATTCTGACCCTTCCAAAACTCAGGTTTTCAGAGGTTTATTTAACCTGTTAGACAACAAGGGAGGTAAAAGCCCACTAACGGATATAGGATTGAATGTCATTCCTGACACATAAGAGGTGACAGTTTGGCCCTTCCCCCTGTGTGATCTGGCAAGCGAAGGTTTTCAGGCACAAGTTGCCAAAGGAAAACTCCTTGCAGGGAGCAAGGCCACAGGCTTGGTAGACCCAGGACCCCCTCCCAAAAACAGCTCCCTGCTTTTCCTTCCCCCCTTGGACAGGCTTGGAGCACCATGCTGCCCATGCCCTGCCTGCAAGGGCGTTTGACCATCCTGGTCAATGTCCTTGTCTGAAGTAGTGGTCCAGCACAGGGGCTGTGCAACAGACAGGAAGCAGGGTCCTGGGAGAAGTGGTCACCCATCTTCCATCACAACATGCCTCTGTGCCTTCCTTGCTACATCTCTGTCATGCAGACACCTCAACTCACACCATTAAAGGGCCAAGTCAGAAAAATACCATGAAGTCTGTTTGCATCACCCATGGGCGTATCTGAGTGCAGAATACAGTGCCAGAAATACCAGCTGCAAAAGAAGTCTCCTGCCCAACCTCACACCCAAAGTAGGACTATCAGCAGGCACCAGAGCAGGTCAGCCAGGGCTTTTTCTCACTTAAGCTTGAAAACCTCCAAGGATGGCCATCCCACCTCTGTCTCAGGGTTGCACTACTCTCCTGGAGAAGAAGTTTCTCCCAATATCCAACCAGAACTGCCAGTGGCACAACTTATAGCCATTGCTCTTCCCTATAATGTCTGACAATGCTGAGAATTTTGCACCATCTTTGTAGCTACCATTGAGATAATCACCTCTTAAACTACTCTTCACCAGATTAAACTGATTCCAAATTAAACTTCAGTCATAATCCAAAATGAGGCTTTTAATATGAGGTGTTGCTTCTTGGCTGTTTGCAGTGGGTAGTGTGTAGGTAAGATTACAGCTCATTCATTCCCTGAATATGAACTAAAAGTAGGGAACTCTACCACTTCAAAGTCTTGTACCATTTGCTGTGTAGTGTCAAAAGACTTCTGTCAAAAACTTTTCTGGGAGTGGAAGGTATGATATAGAAATGTATTATTTCCTTCCTCTGACATGAAAACCTTCAGAAGTTCTCAGTCTGGGAACCTGTCTGCTACATGATATATACATAGAATTTTCACAGAAGAGAATGAATACTTGTTATGTTTAACATATATGGAATTTATAACCTCCTAAATTTTACACTTTCTCTTTTTCTTCCCCAAATATTCTGAGCCCTTTCACAGGTTTGATGCACTATTCAATATATTCACTTCTACCATTCACATGATCAATTCCTCCTATCACAGGTGATAACTGAAGACTAATATTATCACAAACCCCAGGAAACCATGCTGACTTCTTATGGGCTTCTTAAATTTTCCACTGCCCCAAGAGAAAAAGATGTCCTACTTGTTATTAACAGTTGTCTATCTGAAGACAGCAAAAGTTGGAGGAAGGCTGTGGGGAAAACCAAGACACTGAGCTTTCCAGCTGTCCTTACTTTTACTGCAAATCATTAGTGTGTGCTCAGAGCTCTGCACTGGGACATACATTATGCAGAAGGCAAACGTTTGTGAGCAAATGTCAGTATGAGCAACATGCACACACGAAGTCCAACAGGACTGGGCTCTGCTCACCAATACATGCCACGGGCTGCCATTGTTCCCTGTCTATTCACTCCATGCAGTGAATTCCCCACCAGCAGCTGTGAGTTTGCTGGAGCAGTCTGTAACCTCACAGATTACACAGGTGTGTTTGCATAACACCTTAATATTTGATCCATGGGAGAGGTTTTAGGATTTAAATCTGCAAGATGGTAATTTCTGCAAATTGTGGCATACTCAGGTACTGCTGCTGCTCCCATCAGACAGCATTCTCCTTTCTGAGTGGCCATTGCAGTATGTGCCAGAGAAGACACATCCAGGGGTCAGATCCAGCACTGACACCTCCAGTGGTCTTCATTTGTCGGTGATACTCGATGAGCATACAAGCACCGAGTGCTTCCTCACTCAAAACTGCTCCAGCTTTCAGGCTGTTTCTGGACTAAATCAATGTCTTTACCAGGGTGGGCTCAGAAGCTGGCTGTGAATTATGTGTGACAGCAATGCCCCGTGGCCCCAGCCATGGCTTCACCATGGGAGAAGACAGTCCTTTACACGAGAGAGGGATGCATGGGCCGAGCACCACAGTGCCGTGCCAGCAGGACTGACCATCGCCTCCCCACCTGATGGCTGCACACACAGGATCTGTCTGTCACTTCCATGGCTCCCTTTCCATTAAGCCCACAGAACAGGCTGACCTCTGCTTTTCAAGCAAATGTTCAACAGCTTGCATGAACTCATTTCTTTCTTTGTGACACTCAGAGAATTTTGACATTGTCTTTGTTAAAAGCAAGGTGAGGAGTCTATTAAAATACAGAGATTTTAAACTCTGCTATGCCATCATATCTTGCCTACAGAATCCATGAATTAACTACAGCAATGCTAGAGTCAAATCTCATTATTTGGCTCACTTCTGGTGCATGCTGAGCTCTTACAGAGGATGACACTGAAACACCTTGATGTATCAAGTATATTTAAGAACGTGCATATGAGAGCACCAACTTTTAAAATTTATTTTTCATATATATCTATCTCAAATCTGTAACTTTGAAGGATTAGACAAGGCTCAGACACAAAACTGATGCTGTAATGTCAGAGTTATGTGCTTCACCTCATGGCATGTGAGATTTTGAACTAATTTTTAACCATACTGGGCTACTAAGCCCAAAAAAGGCAAATCAGAAAACAGATCCATAAGCATTTCTGGAGTTGAGCTGCAAAGCAATGCTTTCCAGTCACTTCAGAAGAATTTTGGTTACTCTATCTCCATTAGTTTAGCTGCTGCAAGGAGTTGTTTTAGTTTGTTGCTCTGACTCAAAAGGATGCAACATCACATTTGTAGCACTGATTTGCAAGAAACTGTATTCAAATGCCTAGAAAATGTGTAATAAAAGAGGACAAAAATGTATCCTGGAAACATTGTTTTCTCTAATGGCCTTTGTTGATGACAGGGACAATTTGTAGGCTTTCTTTTCTCTGTATCAATGAACAATGAAAGGTAACAAAGAGCTGCTGCCCCAAGAGAGCTGGAGGGAGCCCCATGAGATTCCCCCATGCACATATACTGCATCCCACAGCCCACACAGTAACTCCACCTCACACAGGCCCACATTTCAGCACACCCCTATATGGAATTTACTCTCTGCAATCCTTGGTAAGTCACTGAATCTTCCTCTGAGTCACTTTTTCATCCATAAAGTGGAGGTACTATTTACCAGCCTCCATGAGCTGTCACAGGGCTTAATTTCTTAAGAAGTGCAAAGACCCTGGATAGACCCAGAGGGAAGGAAACAGTTGAGAAATGCCAGGCGTTGCCTGGAGGTTTCCTCCAGCTGCTGTGGTGAATAGATGACAAAATCTCTCCCGCTGGGCAGCTCTCCCCACCTGGCCAAAGCTCAAGGAACCCGGGGCTTGGCTCCAGCTCCTCCCAAATTTAGGGGTCCATAAGAGCTAGGACACCCATCATTCAGCAGGGTGAGGGCCACCAGGCTGCTGCTGCTGCTGCTGCTGTACTGCAAGGTGTAGGAGACACTGACAGCTACAGGGAAGTCAGACAGTCCTCCCCATCCCCTGTCCCTCCACAGCAGCAAGAGCTCTGCCTGGAGAGAAAGTGAGGAGGAGAAACATCAGGAAGATATGGCCATAGCCTCCTACCAACAAATGCTTTTCCAGTGCCCTCTTCTGGAAAACATTTTTGGCCCAAGCAACTGATTCGTATAAGGTAGTCTGAGACTGGTGGTGACTTGCCAAGAGCTGCAGGAGCATCCCCCTGTTCTTCACACCCAGGATCTGCTCTGCCCCTGTGACTGGTGGAGCCGTGCAGCTGCTCATGCCCTTCAGAGCAGCTTGGCCAGATCCTCAGGGCACTAGCCAGGAAACAAGAAGCAAAGGACATGCCTCCTTTTATGTACCTGGTATGCTGAAAGCTGGCTCTGACTGTCCTCTGGCATGGGGACCCAGAGGTCCTCCTGCACCTCCTGCAAACATTATGCTCCTCAAAGCCACTCCTTGTCATCACCAGCTCTCAAGGATCCTCCAGAGACAAGAACTGGGAGGAGGACGAAATATTTGGTAATCCCACCCTTTCGAGGAGCTGATAAAACATTGCTACTAAGTATCTGCAAACAGCTAACGAATGCATCAGTTCCTCAGGTAATTGCATCCTGTGGTTGTTTTTGTCACCTCTTTCCCTTGGAGCAGTCCAGCCTTTGCTCCCCAGCCTCGGGTACAGTTCCATTTTGTCTCACACCAGAGCAGTGCCTACCCACTGGCCCCTGCCCCCCTGCTCCAGCCAAGGTCAATCAAACAGGACACCGCTGGGGACAGCCATGGGCTCTTCTCCAGCCCGGCCAGAGGGGAGAAGGTGGAGAGGGAACAGCTGGTACCAGAGTTGTGTTGGAGTGCTGGGGCCAAGTGATGGCCATTGTCCTTATCCAGACCACAGCCCTTGCTTTTGAGCCAGCTCAGTGAGTAGCTGGCTCCTGTGGTGGTGGCACAGCCCTTCCCTTCCCTCTCTGTCTGCTTTTCCAATGCTTAATTCCAGCTCGGACTATTCCGAGATCCTTGTTTGTTCACAGTCAACAGAAGAAAAATTAAATTATATCTGCTGCCCACAGAGCCAAATCTAGAGGCATGTGAACCCCATTATTTGCCCTGTTAACTGACAGGGGAGGTAGTGTGAAATTCCTCAGGGATTTTGATGAGTTATCTCAGCAAAGACAACACTTGTGCAGCAGTCCCACTGCACCCAAATTGCTGTGGAGGGCAGGTAGTGTCCTTAGGACCAGCTGATGTAGGTGCTACACACTGGGATGGTTTTCCCCAATTCTTGCTGTTATTTAGAAAATCTGTAATTCATGCCTGGATGTGTGATGGCATACACACACATCAAGTATATATATATATTTAAAATATTTTAGGATATTTTGTTCCTCCTTTCAATAAATTATTTTAATCAAAACCAGCACCTCTGTCCCCTGACATTTCTTTTGGCTGTGTCCCAATCCACCTTTAGTTAATTATCTGCTTGATCTTGGTGTTTTCCTTTATTTCAGTCCTTCAAGGGATTCTTTTGCAGCCCCACCCTGTTGCCCTCCACCCCCAACCCAGGTCCAGAAGGCAGGGGCTGTGGGGTGGACAAGGACATCCCGTTGATCTGCTTCTGCCTGAAAAAACTGGGTTTTCCAGCTGAGCTTGGTGGGAGAGGTGGGAGGATGGAACCTCTGAGGCCAGTGAGCACAACCTTTTGCTTTTGATACGTCCATGAGAGCATCCCACATCCCACAGCAGCTAGCATTTCCCCATCACTTTTCCTCATGTAGGATGGAGGGTTTTCTGCACCCTGCAGTGCTCACTCACTAGCTCTGCAGGAGGGTAGGGGCTGCCCAAATGTCTATTTTCAGAAAGACATTAAAATAGCCTTTGGTGACTTGGAGATGGGGAGCAGGAGCACCCTGAGCTCTGTCCTGCAGCATGGGCTGCAAAAAGGTTCCTTGCCTCTCTTATAAATGCTCCTGAGGCAGCAGGGTATAAAAATCACTTTTTCAGCATGGCAAGGGCAGCTCCATCCTCCCACAAACATTGACAAGGCAAAGACTCTGTCCATAGGGCAGAGACTCAGTCCATCTGCCATGGGGTGAGGCTCGAACTTTTTAAAGAGAAGGGGAGAGGGGCAGAAAATGTCTGTCCTGGCAAGGGCAGAAAGCACGGTCGTTCAGGGCTAAACCAAAAATGGATTGAAAGGATCAATTGATACCTTCTTACACCTTCCATCGACGCCCATTTTTAAAACAAGCCAGTAATACAAAATAACCTTACAGTGGAAACAGCTACCAGTGTCAGAGCAAGAGCGGATGGAAAAACTGTGGTCAGTGTTACGGGAAGCATTTTGGATAACATCCTCGGTGGTCAGGGATGCAGGCAGGGGCAGCACTGCTGCGGACAGCAGCCAGTGCCGAGCGCCGGGGCTGCGAGAGCCGCACAAACCGGATGGCTCTGCCGCCACACCGACACGCCGGGTGTGACACACTCCGGCTCCCCTGGCTCAGCACTGCTTTCCTCCAGCATCTGCCAAAGGCGTCGCTTGAAGCCCTCCGGCCTCCTGCAGCCGCTTTTCCCCGCTAAGGCTGCGGTACCGACCCGGGGGTA
>VXAX01001071.1:663128-752271 GCA_013399835.1 Leptocoma aspasia | reverse complement strand
CCTTGGGCCGAGCGGCGCCGGGGCGCGGGGCGCTGCCCCACTGCACACCCGGCGGGCACTGGCCTGGGCCGGGTGCGAATCAGAGAATCACTGAGTAGTTTGGGTTGGAAGGGACCTTAAAGAACACATAGTACCGACTCAGCCTACGGCAGGGACACCTTCCGCTAGACCCGGCTGCTCAGAGCCCCATCCAACCTGGCCTTGAATACCCCGAGGGATGGGGAGGGAGCGCTGCTCCGCCGGGCGTCTTGGCGTGGGGGCCCAGCCGCAGGGTGATGTGAGCTGTAGGGAAGGTGCACCCCGGGGCTGACAGGCGCCTCCTCGGGAAGCCGCAGCGTCAGGCCGAGCCGGGCAGCGCAGCCCCAGCTCGGCCGCGTCAGGCTCTGCTGCGGGACCGTGTGGCTTTGCGGGGAGAAGGGCGGCGGTGAGCGCAGGGCAGCCGGCCCCGGCCGTGCCCACCGCAGCGCTCTGCAGGCTCCGGAGTCAGGGGCGCCTCGGGCACCTTTTCTAGACGCGGCTTGGCTGTTTGAGTACCGAGCCTGCAGGCATGACTCAGCTCCGTCTAAATACAGCTGCTAAATAGGGGAATGTTCTGAGAACAAATTCTAAATGAGCATAAATTGCCTTTCTTCTGGGGAGCTGCAGACGCTTTGCACACAGTCCAAATAGAAACATACTTTGGGAGACTACAGTTCGCTCCTGCATGATCGTGTTCTGCCTATATGCTGTGTAATTACACTGTAGTTAAAATTGTGCAATGAGGTGGAGATGGAAAGCTTGCAAGAACTTTTTAACAAAATCTGTTGTGGCCAGTAAAAGTAATTTCCCTTTAACATGTTAAAAGGAAAAGTGCTTTTCATGCAGTTCTCTGCAGAGGGGAGGATAAACTAAATTCTTCCTGATGGTGTTCACTTCTCTCAACCACAGCTGAAGTCCCTGAACTGCTTTCTGCAGAGCTGCAAGTCTATGATGAGATGCAACTTCTCCTTAGTAACAAGCACCTTCCTGAGAAGCGTTTAATTTGCTGTTTCTTATGGTGCTTTCAAAGAGGCTTTTAAGAGAAGACTTTAATCCAGCTTGTGGTAGAATTATCACTGCACGTGAATGAGAGCAGAAGGAGAATGAGGTTCAATGGATTGTTGGGTTCATTAGAATCAAAGCTTAATCTAGTTTGAATCTCAAATTTGATTTGTCTCTGATAAGTGAGAAATGATCAAAAGATGTGAAGTAGTTCTTGTTGCCGTATGTTTCTGAAGGTTGAAATGAAGTATAATTGCTGATGTTTTAAAGTTATTCAATAAAATTCAATGAATGTTGTTATACACATATATGGAATGAATGATTCTGTTGGTTTTAGAACCTTGTTAATCTGTAACAGCTATAAAACATCCTTTTTCAATTGGTTTGTAGTAGACTTTTTGAAAATAGAGGAAAGAGTAACATAACTTAAAATTAGTGAATAATTCAGACTCTGCATAGTTTTCAGTCCTAGTCTGCATGAGTAGTTTGGATGTAAAAATTGCTGAGAGAAGGAAGAGGGCTGGACCCTGTTACATGAAACCATATCTTTCCTATGAGTGACTTGCAGTGCTGAGGTCTTTGAGGGGTAGCACACACTCTGCTTAACAGCTTGATGGAGAATGCTGTCATTCTGTATTTGGACTGCCCAGTAAAAGGGTGGCCCGTGGACTTCTTGGGTCATGGATGGCAGAGGAGCATGCTTTTGCTCTTTAGTTCTAGTTCTCAAGGGACTTTCTACTTGGCAGGTAGATTTCTGTTAGCAATGAAGATTTGTAATGGACTGCTGTAAAATCCTGTTCTGAAGTGCTGATTGGGATCACTGGTAAGTCTTTGTCTGCAGGTCAGACATAGGAAGGAGTCTCAAAGTGTGTATTTGCCTGAGGTTTTCGTGTAGCTTGGAGGTCATGAGTAGAACAGGGAAGCTCTAACTACCAACAGAGCAACTTCAAGGAAAGCCCTGTTCTCATGTCTGCTTTATGCATAGTCTGAACTGTATTCAGAATCCAGATATTTACCTGGCTTGAACCTAACAAGAGGTCTTGTTACTACTCAGAAGTTAGTAACAGTCTTGGATTCTGTTGGTAATAACAAGTAAACCCTTTCTTCTGAAACTGGTGAGCTAAAATAGTGCTTAGGAGTTGTTTTAAAAAAGAAAAAGTGGTAAGTAGACACTAGCCATAATGTGAAGGAAAAGACAGCAGAGACTTTCAAGGAGCCAGACCAGTAATATCTGACAGTATTTATTTGATTGATTGGTTTTTTTGAGCAAATTCAGAACATCATAGAGTTGTTGAACAGAGGAGAACTTGCCTTCCAGCTAGTAAGATTATTTTGGCCTGCCTCCTTGGTTCTGATTACATCTGTTCTGTCATTATGCAAGTGTCTAATCTACGCAGCTATTAGTGATCACTGTAGGAGCTGTATAATTGTAAATTATATGAGCACAAAGTGGTCATATGATGACGATATGAATAAGTGAAGTATTGAGTGTAAACTATATGAATTCAAATAAAGTAATTAACTTATTTTTTCCCAGCAGTTCATACCCAAGTCCTTTCACATAAACCTGAAATCTTGGGAGTCATGAGTAACTTCAGCAAAGAAGAATTTGAGTTGACCTTCCTTGATGAAGGCTTTACTGCCAAGGATATCCTTGACCAAAAAATAAATGAAGTGTCATCTTCTGTAAGTATGATGGGAAAACCACTACATTTCATGATGCTACAAACTTATAAACTAGTAGAACAAGTTGTCCTTGCAAATGATCCACAAGACAGCCCCCTCAAATGCTGACCTCTAGGCTTATCCTGTTATCTGTTGTTTGTAACGTTAAGATGTGTGTTTGCTCTAGGATGATAAAGATGCCTTCTATGTTGCTGACCTCGGGGACATTGTGAAGAAGCACATGCGGTGGCATAAGGCCCTTCCTCGGGTGACGCCCTTCTATGCCGTAAAATGCAACGACAGCAAAGCTGTTGTGAAGACACTTGCTGTTCTTGGAGCAGGATTTGATTGTGCCAGTAAGGTGAGATCTTGACTATCCTCTGATCTGTGACGTTAATATCTGTTCAGCCGTACAAGATGTGTTGTATAAAATTAAGCATAACTGAGTGGTGTTGCTTTTGTTGTTCTGATTACATTAATCATCCATCTAGAAATATCTTCTACAAGTGTAATCTGTTCTTTCTTCAGACGGAAATACAGCTGGTACAGAGCATTGGTGTGCCTCCTGAGCGAATAATATATGCAAATCCCTGCAAACAAGTATCTCAAATCAAACATGCTGCCAGCAGTGGTGTGCAGATGATGACATTTGATAGTGAAGTAGAACTAATGAAAGTTGCAAGGGCCCATCCAAAAGCCAAGTAAGTAATGCTAATTGTTCCATAATTCTTCCATGGGTTCCCAAGATACAGAAGTATCTGCTTTATCTGAAACTTGTTCTTCTTTAGTTTAAGGTAGTCTGCAAAACTGAAATAATAAGCATACTTTTAACCAGTGAAATCTAATCTTGTTATTGGCACTTTAGGAAGAGATACACAGAGCAGCTTGTATCTTTAAGTTCAGTCTCATTCTGAGATCATACCTGCCTGATGATGATGTCTGAAACTGGTGATATTATACTGAAACTTAACTCCTCATTTTTTTCTGTTTCTAGGTTAGTCTTGCGGATTACCACCGATGACTCCAAAGCAGTCTGTCGCCTGAGTGTTAAATTTGGAGCTACACTTAAGACTAGCAGGCTTCTTCTGGAGCGTGCAAAAGAACTTGACCTTGCTATTGTTGGAGTTAGGTGAGCTGACAGTATCAAAACACAGTCATATTAAATCAGTTTTCTTTAAATGGTCTACCTGACAATGGAGATGCCTTTGCGTGTGATGACATGAGTTTATACAAAATTTCTCGACTAATTTGCTAAATAGCAACTGATATTTTGTATCTTTTTGTAGTTTCCATGTTGGAAGTGGATGTACAGACCCAGAGACCTTTGTTCAAGCCATTTCTGATGCCCGCTGTGTGTTTGATATGGGAGTAAGTCTAGTTCTACTTTCTCTTGAACTACTGCTCAACGGTTGTGGCATAACCAAATCAAGTGTACAACTGTTAAGGAGTAAAAAGCTAGCTAAGTCACTGACTTGATGTTGTTGGAATTTTTTAGGTCCTGGTAGCTCACTTTGACCAGCTTGGCAAAACTAAAATTGGCAGCTGAAACTCAAATGACTCTTACTTGAACCTGTGTTAGCTTTGTTTCAAGTGTTAATGAAATGACTTTACATTACTTTTTAAGCTAAAGTGATAAATTATAAACTGATATAAATTATAAACTTTTCTTGACAGTGTTGCTGTTAATCTCATTTTAGGCTGAACTTGGCTTCAGTATGTATCTGCTTGATATTGGTGGTGGCTTCCCTGGCTCTGAAGATGTCAAGCTTAAATTTGAAGAGGTATAGCTTTGCTAAGTTCTCAGGTTGTGGAGTCTGAGTGTTGATCATGATTAAATAAAATCTTGCTTTTTCATTTTGTCTGCAGACACATTTGCAAAAATGTGTCTGCTTGGTCAGAAATGTAATTATGAGAAAAAGAGGAATTAATCTGAAGACTAAAAATTAGATGAACCCATTAGATACATAGCTAAATGACTGCACAAACATGCAGAAGTCTCAAAAAAGTAAAGCTGGTTTTAACTACAGGCTTGATTCTTACTGGCATAGACTTCTTCTGGTTGGTCCTGTACTCCAGACTGATTAGATTGGCACTGCTCCCAAATAATGTGAAAGGGTAGTCCTGAACCCATACTGTCCTTAGGGGTGGCAGTGTATGAGGTCAGTGTCCAATTTGATTTAGAACTAGCTTTTGGATAATTTTTAAGTTGTTCAGTGTTTTCCAGTCTGCTTTACCTCAGCAGTAGCTCTGCTTTTGGAAGAGACAAAGATGCTGAATATTGATAGGACTTTACTTAAAGCAGTGTTGTCAGAGCACCTTGCCTTCTAACCCAGGGAGGTGTTAAATGTCACATATTAACACAAGGATACAGTAAGTTACATAAAAAGAGTTTTCTTATAATAGTGTGAGCTAACATTGTAGCACTTCTGGTACTGCCTAATGAAGTCTGGCTTCTCATAGTGCAGTATGGGCATTTGTGAGGCATCAAAAGCCAGTTATGTCACTGGGCTCCATGGCATGATAGTCATGTTGTGGTTGGAGGCAGCTTCATGATAACTT
The DNA here is from genome assembly GCA_013399835.1 of Leptocoma aspasia. Lineage (NCBI taxonomy): Eukaryota > Metazoa > Chordata > Aves > Passeriformes > Nectariniidae > Leptocoma > Leptocoma aspasia. The sequence goes on along the minus strand of VXAX01001071.1, from coordinate 747,027 downwards.
CAGAACATGGAAATAACTGTTCATGAAGGCAACTGAATTTTGGGTATGATGGTAAAGCCCTCTGTATGCTTATGATCCCATGAGATGATATCTTTAGGATTTAGTAAGCTGTGGAATAGTGTATAAGTAGCAGCACTACAAGTGGACTAGAAATCAAATTTGAAGTGTGGGGATTTGCAGGGCATTAATGATGGTTTAATGTGCTTAGGAGGGGTGATTTCCAGCAGCCTCAAACATGACCTGTTTCGTTATTTAAACTTCAGGCTGCAAGTGATGTCTGGTTTTGTTGCTTTGTATAAATTTAATTTCAAACAAGATTTTGAATGAGGAAAAAAAACTAAAGCAATCAATAGAAATTACAGTAGATGTTAATAGATGTTACATGTTTCACTAGTATATACATTTGAATTTGAAGGTCTTACTTCATCTTAGAGTTCTAAAGTAGCACCTGAGTAGCTGCTGAAATTCTAATACTGACATCTGATTTTTCCCTAGATCACAAGTGTAATCAACCCAGCACTGGATAAATACTTCCCTTCAGATTCTGGAATAAATATTATTGCAGAGCCAGGAAGATACTATGTTGCTTCAGCATTCACACTGGCAGTCAACATCATTGCAAAGAAAATTGTGTTAAAGGAGCAAACAGGTTCTGATGGTATGTAAATTGTGACCTAGTCTTAGATCTAGCCACAACTGTGTGTTTCTTTCCAAGACTTTTTCTCACTGGTGTCTCAACTTCTTCCAGACGAAGATGATGCAAATGACAAAACTCTTATGTACTATGTGAATGATGGAGTCTATGGATCATTCAACTGCATCTTGTACGATCATGCACATGTTAAGCCAGTCCTGCAAAAGGTATGCCTGTTCAGAAGTATCATGTACTAGTCACATATCATGGGTGTAGGAGAATCCTTGTCAAAGCAGTGACTTCTCAGTTCACTGCTCCCTTCATGTTGCCAGACTTTGGCATTTAACTTAGGAAGCATGCAGTAGAATTAACTCAAAGCCAGAGATGAAGAAGATCCTGCAAGCAGCTCTTCCTTTTCAGAGGTGGAATGTTACACTAAGTATGATATTACTTCTGGAAGCTCTGATAGCCAAATAATTAAACTCCACTCTCTTCTTTAGCGGCCTAAGCCAGATGACAGCTGCTACTCCTGCAGCATTTGGGGACCAACCTGTGATGGCTTAGATCGGATTGTTGAGCGGTTTAATATGCCAGAGCTGCAAGTTGGTGACTGGATCCTGTTTGAAAACATGGGTGCCTATACTGTTGCAGCAGCTTCTACTTTCAATGGATTCCAGAGGCCAACAATACACTATGTGATGTCAAGACCAGCATGGTTAGTAACTAAGTATCTTGATCCATCAGTACTTCTGAGATCACTGTAATAAATAGCTCATATCAGTTTGCTACCCCTTAACAAGCAAGGGTAGTTTTGGTGTCACAGCTCTTGTAAAACCTCCTGGTGTGGAGGAAGACAGTGCCTCTGAATGTTTTTGCTGTGTGGTTAGAAAAATGCTGATGCTACTAATTACTTTCCTATAAGTGTGTGCAACAAAGAAGAGATGCTTTTAAAGGGGTAATGTTAGGAGACTTCATTAATCTGGATTCTAACTAGTGTTTTCGTTATTGCACAACATACAGAGTCATTATTGAATTCTTGTTCAGCTTCTGTGACTAGTAATAGAGACCAATCAATCACAGTTATAATATGTTGTCTTCTAAATTAGTAGCTTACTAAATCCTGACTGCAGGATGCAGGGGCATTCAACAGTGTTGCTTCAGAGTATGATCTCTGTTTGAGAGCTGTTCCTTGGTTTAGGTTGAGCTCTGGCTCAGTGCTCAGTGCAGAGTGCTAGATCTCCATGGGAAGTTATTAAACAGGTAAGCAAAGGAAGCAGGACTAAAAACCTTTTAAGTGCAAGGATAACTTGTGAAACTGCACCTTGAACAGCAGTTTAAAGCAACCTGGGTGCTCTGCAGTGCAACACAGGTTAATGGATTGCACCTTCTATACAAGTGGGGTTTCCTGTAAGAGGAAGCCCTTACCTCTCTACTGGTATCTGCCTGCTGGAGCGGCAGAAGACTTTTGGGCGGAAGTGTTACCCTAAAGCACGATTAGCTCTGCTATTGGGTTGTTTTCAAATTAATTGAAAATCTTTAAGTTCAGGGGAATTCCTGACATAAAAGTAGGTGGAAGCTTCCTTTATTCTTCTAACCCTGCCAGTATAAGCAGGGCTTGTATTTTTTCTTTCCCTTAGTGAAACCCCCGGTCGATTGAAGCCTTTTTCAAAACACATAAAGCTTTTAGACTTCCCTTAACACTCCAAAACTGTGTCTAATTGAACTAAAAATGACTCTGTGGGAGAATAATTAGCTTTTTTCACTGTATCACTAGGTTGCTGTTAAAATTTAATACTTGGTCTGAGGCATGCTGAGCTTAATTACGCAAACTTAACTGTTATCCAAGGCCACAGCACAGCCCTCTTTCAGCCCTAGGTGTGTTTTCTGTTTTGGCAAGAGAATTCTCTGATAAAGGCTGGCCCTTAACTGAGAGGTGTGGACCAATGAGATTATGGTGCATATCTTTCTAGGACAGGCAAAGGTATTTTGGAATGTCATCTACATATTCTAAAGGTGTACAGCTAAATTTGTGACTAGGAACTGTGAAAGATAAAGGACAAGATTATTACATGTATCTAAGTAAAAACTTACATGTAAGGAAAAACATACATGAGGAGCCATGCAGTGGCACAACTGTTTGCCTTGCATACCTAAGATAACTAGAACTGTAAGATGACACCAAGCTGAGTGTTGCTGTTGGCACACCTGAGGGGTGGGATGCCACCCCACACCTGAGGGACCTGGACAGGCTTGAGAAGTGGGGCTGTGGGAATCTCATGAGGTTTAACAAGACCAAATGCTGGTGCTGCACCTGGATGGGGGCAACCCCGGTATGAATCCAGGCTGGGGAATGAACAGATCCAGAGGAGCCCTGCTGAGAAGGACTTGGGGGTGATGGTGAGTGAGAGGCTGGACTTGACCCAGCCGTGTGCCCTTGCAGCCCAGAAAGCCAAATGTGTACTGGGCTACATCCAAAGCAGCGTGGGCAGCAGGTGAGGGAGGGGATTCTGCCCCTGTGCTCTAGTGAGACCCCACCTGCAGTGCTGCATCCAGCCCTGGGGTCCCCAGCACAGGAATGACATGAACCTGTTGGAGCAAGTCTGAAGAAGGCCACTAAGTTGATCAGAGGGATGGAGCATCTCTGCTCTGAGGAAATACTGAGAGAACTGGATTTGTTCAGCCTGGAGAAGGCCTTGGGGTGGGTATCTTATTGCAGCCTTCCCATACCTAAAGGGGAGCTTACAGGAAAGATAGGGCAAGACTGTTTGCAAAAGCACATAGTGACAGGATAAGGGGTAATGGCTTCCAGTTGAAAGAGATGTCCCATCCCTGGAAGTGTTCAAGGCCAGGCTGGATGTGTCTCTGAGCAACTTGGTCTAGTTGAAGGTGTCTCTACCCATGTCAGGGGGTTAGAACTAAAACTTGAAGGTCTCCTTCCAACCGAAACCTAAGTCCAAAATCTCAGTCAACTGAAGTTCTTCTGAGGTTGTGTTTTAGTATAACTCTTGCCTGAGTATGGAGGGAGTTGTATGGTTCTTACTGGTCTGGTCAGCTCCTTTATATTCCTAGTCTCTTATCCATACTTTTTCTTGATTCAAGTTACCCAGTAATGTGAGGGTGTGAGATAAGTGACAGTCACGTTTTCAGGGATTTTCACATCTGAAATTCTGAACTATTGAGCACTAAGTCAGTAAATCTGTATAGCATGAGGTATACAGGTGTAGCTACAGGTGTATATGGGTGCATCTTAGCAGATCTAAATCCTACACAGAAATGGTAAAATCAGCTTGGCATTGGCACTTACCCTAAAGCCTAGCCAGCCACAAGTAACCTGCATGGATTCTGCTTTTATTATTTTTATTTTTTCCCTCTATGATAATAATGTCAGGTTTTTCATCAGATTGCAGGTGATGCATAAAGAGTTCATTTTGTACTCACTGGCAATTTAAAAAGATGTACCTTACATTTTTAGGTAGATTGCAGTAAAACAGTTTTTGACTCACTCTTTATTGTTTTTTTCTTTCTAGGCAACTAATGCAGCAGATCAAGGAGCAAGGGTTCCTAGCTGAGGTGGAGGAGCAGGATGTTGCTAGTCTGCCAGTCTCTTGTGCCTGGGAAAGTGGAATTGAATATCCAGCAACTTGTGCTTCAGCTAGTATTAATGTATAGGTAATATTTAGTAACTAAGTGCAAGGTTAGTCATTGAATTTAGGGCATTTGGGGGACTGTTAACTTAATTCTTGGTAGAATTTTTAAGTGTTTTTTTTAACATTTAGGTTTGGCATAAATGCAAGAAAAATGACTAGGAAATGGGTCACAATTATCTGTGTTCCTATGGAAACTATTTGAATATTGTTTTATATGGATTTTTATTCACTTTTCATGTATGCTACTAAAGACTGACCCTCAACTGTCAAACAAGTATTTGTAGCTTGTGTATGGCAGAACGGGCTAAGCTTAGTGCTTTGTGACCTACCTGTTTTAAAATAAAGTATATTGAAATAACTGGTCCTGTGTTTTGTTAATCTGTAGAAAATTAATATGTCATGGATGGCTCTTATAGCATATATGAGGGCAGACCAGATGCTGCAGGCCCAGAACTTACTAATAAATGGATCTCCCCTATCCTTGCCCTCCCAACTGAAGTGAAGGAAGCCCCCTCAATGGGTAGGGAAATTGAATTGTCTTTTTTCATATGTGGTTAGAAGAAGGTTGACTGTCAACAAATTGAATACTCTGTGAGTTCACATTTGTTTTTCACTACTGAACATGTGCGTACCAAGTTGCCTATTTGCAAGTTCAGTGCAGTGCTGGTTTTCTGCAAGTTAGCCTAGAGGTGCTGTGGCCAGCTAATGGTTGTTTATAAACTTATCTAGTCATTAATGAGAGAATACAGCACAGGCTCCATGACTGGCACACTGCTTGTTATGTGTGCAAGAACTAAAATATGTTACAGGAAAAACCCAGGAAGCTGAAACTGTGGCTGACAGGCTCCCTGACCTGTGTTGCCTAGGGCTTTAGTATAAAAGAGATAAGAAATGGGACTTGACATCTTTTGTATGTGCAATACAATTAGAAGCTCTTATTTAATGTTATGAGAAGATGTGCTACTCTTCTGACTTTGGATTAAATGTGATAGATGACACCAAGTAGTAAATACTAGGAGCTAATACAGGGGGTGTTGGTGATAAAATAGTCTGCTTATTGAAGCAAAGCATTCTGACCTACCTTTAACCTATGCTAGTTTGCTGCCACTTTCTGCACTAAAATGCACTAAAATTAGAAAAGTTTCTGATAAACTAATTGGCCCTAGGGCTGGATTTGATCTGTTTGCAAGAAGGTCCTGGACTGCAGGCATTCCATAGCAAATGCCTGATGTATAAAGGGAAAGATCTTAATGTATCAAATAAATACATAAAGCTTAAGGTAACTTGGAGTAAGTGTTAAAATTTCAAAGGTTGTCCAAAGGTTAGCATTGCTGATAGAAACAGTGACTCTGGCAAGATGAGAAATAAAGCTGGTTTTGTACAAGCAGCTCTGAAAGGCAATGTTTAACCTCCATTCTGTGCTCCATTAGCTGAATTAGTAAGGTAAACAAGAATGATGGCACCTCATTCCTGAGTCTCTTGAAGCATTCCAAGTGACTTTTTTTATTTGCTTTATTCCCAGCTTCAAGCTTGCCATCAAGAAATAGCACTTGCCTTTATTCTTATGCATATGGCAAACTTCAGTAGATACACATAGTGGAGCCATAGCCTTAATCTTACAGAAACTCACTGTATCCAAGCCAGGGTTTCCTTTAGCTTCTCCAAATTCAACTGGAAACTTAAAGATTCTTAAATGTAAACAGAGGTAGTAAATGGTAACCAAATGTTAATACTGTAACAATTCCACATCTTGCTCTGCAAAAGCTAAGTACATTTTAACAGGTATGCAGAAAATATACTCTGAGAAGCTGCAGCTGTCTAAAGGAGATGTAGCTACTTTTTCAAAGTGCCTATTTGAAGGTTGGGGTTGTTTTGAGTCTGAAGGGAGTCCAGCTGTAGTGAGACCTTATGTGATACCTGCCCTAGCACCTAGTGTCCTGCTGGGGAAGTGGCACAGCCTGCCTCCGTCTACTCACAGCTGGTGGAGACCATCTCCAGCAGGTAGTTTGAAGGCAATCACATATGGAAACTTTTTAGTGAGCTTCACTGAGAGGAAGTTGGCAGGCTGCCAATTAATTTCTTCATCTGCATTTAACTTGATTGGTTATTTTAGTTATTTCACTGGGTTTTGTCTCCAAAATCAAAATTTACATCTCTGCTGGAGGCCAGGAGTGTGGAGACATGCTAACCAGCATTTTGATCAGTATGATGCTCCCCAAAAGAGATGTAGCTGACTGTAGTTCTTTACCTTTCTCTCCTGTGGCAGGTATGTCATAGACTTGGCTGATGCTCTCCAAGCCACATCTAACAAGTGTTTCAAGTGTCTAAAAGTGGCTAATCTGAAGCATCTTCTGTATAAAAAAAACCCAATGGATTTTGCCAGGGACTTTTAGTACTTCCTGGGAGTAATAAGTGTTTACTGTAATGTTGGTGTGTCTTTAACCAAGACTTAACTTTCTCAGGTTATGCTGAACAGATATTCTGAGCTTTGGGATACTTCATCTCACAGCTGCCTGGCTCCTGGCTTCCATGGACTCTTAATTGCCCATTTGTTAATTGATTTTAAAATACCCCAAGTGACAGCATTTGGTCTTAGAGTGACTGTGGGTATTCCCTACAATCCACAGTAGGGAAATTTGTTTATTGTTGGAGCAAGGGCTACGTAGGGCAGCAAAGCTGTAACAAAGTAAGCAGTGAACTCATATGGTTTAGTTTGACCTCCCCTTGATGGTCTTTTGGGACATTAAAGCCTTTGCTCTGTTTTGCTGTGTTTATTAATCAAAGCCAGTTGTTCTAACTGCACATCTTAATTATTCCTCCCTGGGGCAGGCTTGTCTGATACAGGAGGAAGGGAGGAGCTGCATGCCAGAAAAATTGAGATCAGCTGCATCTGTCTGATGTAATTAGCTCAACAAATATTAAAGTTGGAGCCAAGAATAGCCTATGCCTTTCAGCTTGCTCCTTGCTAGCCTTGCTCTGCATGGTGCTCTGTCTGTCTCACTGTGGGTTTTGCTGGCACATTAGCAGGGGCTGGGGCATCCCTGCTCCAAATGTCCCTGGTGCTCACTCCACTCGCTGGCACCAGTGACGGTGATGTTGATTCTCTTGGGATCACATGGTAAAGTGAAAGTAATATCTGAGGAAAATACTAAGACATCTGCCTGAGATGGCTTCTCTTCACCCTGTTTCTCTTTTCTCTATAGTGAAGATACTTGAGATCTAACTTGAGGTCTAGCTGAGACCTCATGTTTAGTCCCCATGTAGCCATACATGTCCTGTACTGGAGTTCAGCTGACATTCTTTGGTGCAGAGGTAGTTTCATATACCAAAAAAAAAGCTGAGAAACACTCATCCTCTGGAATTACATCAGATGGAAAAGCAAAGGTGGAAATGTTTTAGGAGAGATTGGAGAATACTGACAGAGTGAGAGGAGGTAAGGGACAAGGGGAAGTTGCTGAAGGCAGCATATCGTGGGGCAGAGATCCCTTGTCTTACTCCACGACCATTTAACTCATGTTTTACTTTTTAAGCTGCTGTCTTCTAGGCTACCACGTAGGCCTTGCAGACAAACTGTCAGTGCACCATTTGCCATGGCAGACTCAATTCTGCTGCCTCACTTTCACCACCAGAGAAACCCAGAGCTGGGAGCAGCACTCAGCAGGGTACCCATAACTCCACCTGCAGGAGCAGAAACAAACCTGGAGCTGGAGGGAGCTCTTCTGCCACAGACCTCATCCCCAGAAACTACTGTCCTTTAAATAGGTGTTTTATAGCTAAACACAGCATCAATTTGCAGCAATATTTCCGGATCAAAACCAAACCCCTTCCATAAAAAAAAAAGTAAAAAAATATCATTATCTACAAGTATTGCAAGAGGAGCTTAGATGAATATTATTTAATTGACAAAAAGAAAAATATAATCAATCATTGCAATAATTATTATTTTTCATTTTCTCTTGAAAGAAGCACTGATCAGTACCAAAAGAAGTGAGAGTGATTTGCTTTGGAGAGTGTCCCTGGTTTTGATTGCATCACCTGATTTTCTTTACAGTTTGAAGGCAGTTGGTATCTCCATGGCCATGGTCTGGTTTCAGTACCCATGTCACAAATGCCTTCAATTCAAATTTGCCTTAAGCTCATTAAAGCACTCTAGTGGACCACCCTAAAAATACACTGAGAGTCAGGAGCATATATTGGGGCTGGGACTTAGGTTTTGGCAAGCTTTGCTCTTGCTCTTCAGTTGGTTTTGTAGGTGCCAGTACAGGAGGTGTTTAGAGCAACTCAAGCATGGTGGTGCCACTTCTGGAAAGCTGATGATGAGCACCCAGAGGGGCACAGCCACCAAGATGATGTTGCCCTTTGCAGGAGGAGTCTGAGGGTGAAGGTGATGAGCACTTTGGGCATGAAGTGTCCCCTGGCCCCTTGAGTCCCCTCCACTTCAGCATGGAGACGCCACAAGCGTTACAGGGAAATCACTGGCAAATGAAGGGAGCTCCCTCAAGGGAGCACACTGCAGTCTGGTGTGTCCATGTAGTCTTGCAAGTAGTGCTACAGTCCAGTAAATATTAGACCCTTATTGGAATGTGTTTCTTGATGCTTACACTGCAGCAACAATTTTCCTCTATCTGTTAGTCTTTGCCTGAAGACAAAAGCATTAGCACTCTGAATCCAACCCTCCTTTTTCTCACTCATTCTAGGGAGCTGGTCCCAGTCTTACCCACAGTATTCCCACAAAAAAGAAGTGCCTTCCAGTTACAGTCTCTTCAGTTCATGCTCTCAAAGTGCTTTGCAAAGGCCTAATTGGTTCATCCTGCTTTTGTGATGTGGAGCCAGCTGCCATGTTCCAGTCTAGAAGAGCCAGAAGACAGCAAGGCTGTGGAGCAATTCAGGGAGGGAGAGAAAGGCAGAGACGCTTTCAGAACAGTGATGCAGAGATCAGTGCTCCCAGCTGGGTTGCTACCAACACCTTATCATTGCTAGGGATGAGGAGGCTCAGAGTACTTTGAGAAATCAGCAAGCACTGAGTTTCTCAGCAAGGAGCTGAGAAAGGGCAACTGCAGCAGCTCAGTACAAAGAATTCCTAAAATACTTTACAGGTATTATTTAACCAACCCTGAGACAGCAGTTCCCTACTGTGTGAGAACAGGATTTGGACATTCAGTTGGCTTAAGCATCACTTTTATATTTGGCTACTAAGCTCACTAGCTGGAAAAAAGAAGATACTGTCAATCTTGTAAAGCACAGGATTGCAGTGCTTGGAACACGATAACATGGATGCAGTTTTTAGTAAGAACAGAAGTGCTGCTGCCCTTACTGTGAGGATAAGAAGAAAATAATCTATTGCATTGTTAGATTTAAAAAAATCCTGCTTAAGAACTCCATTTACTTGCTGTTTACTATAGTTCATCAGTAACAACAGCATTTCACAGTAATAAATATATATAATAATATATAATTATATAACAAATATTTCTCAGCAATGGTTGTCCCACTTTTCTGGAGTCAAAGCAAGCATTAAACAATTAAAGCATCCATCTGAAGTGAAAAGCAAAAGAAAATCCAACTTGCCAGTCTGCTGATTCAGGGGAGGGAGATTTCTCCTGCACCCAACCGAAATGGCTCCCAAACTCCTCACGAGTCAGGTACTGTGGGACTCACGTTCTTCTGCCATCTGGGTCTCATTCCCCTGTGGGTCATTTGGGCAGCCTGGTCTAGCGGAAAGTTGTCCCTTCCAGGGGCAGGGTGTTGGAATTAGTTGGTCTTTAAGGGTTCCTTCCAACCCAAGCCATTCTCTAACTCTGTGATTGATTCTATGATTATACCTGACTGCAAGCAAAGCACAGAGGTGTTCTGTGACCCGAGCCAAGGGAGATCCTCCCAGAGATAAAGATGTGGTGACTAATTAGCCACGAAAAAGCCCACAAGATGGAGCTCAGCTCAACAAAAATGCATCCAAGAAACTTTGTCGGTCAGAGCCAGGGAAGGAGGAGAAAGGAGTAAAACAGAAAGCTTTCAAATGAATCCCACACTCCCGATGTTAGACCACAGCATGAGTGAGATGTTACTAGAGCGAACAAATGCAAATAAGAAAGTACACGGAAAAATATGTACAAGGTAATAATTAAGCTATTGCACAGCTCAAAAAAACCCCCAACCAAAGCTCTCATCCCATCCATTCACAGAGGATGTGAGGGTTTTAATACACAGAAAACTTCAAAAAGAGCTGGGGTTTCTTTAATTATTTATTAAGGTTGTTACCTCGAATGTCCGGTCAGCTTCCAGTTTCTTTCTTGGAGCCCAGTCTGAGGCTTGGTTCTTTCAGTAGCTATTTCTGGGATGTTTTTTATTCTTCTCTCTTGCTGGGATTAATTCAGGTTTGCTGTTGTCAGAGTTTTTGGGTTTGGTTGTTTTTTGGGGTTTTTTTTGAGTAAGTGCATGGAACTGATTTATGCCACCTTCTGTAGAGCAGCTTTGCAGGATTGGTGATGTCAAGTGCCAGTGGACACAAGCTGAAACCTGGAAGTCAGGCTGGATGCAAGGAGAAACTTGCTTCATGGGGACAGCCAGAACTAGTGGGGCTGGCCAGGCTCCATCTCTAGAGGCTTTTGAGACCTGACAGATCGAGGTCTTGAGCAGCCCTGAGCTGATCTTGCAATTGATCCTGCTTGGAGCAGGAGCCTGGGCTGGAGACCTCCTGAAGTCTCTTCCAATCCTAGTGTCCTTTTCATCACCCCGCTCCCTAGCGGGTCTGGCAGTGCCACGGGGCTGAGCCCTGCAGCACAGTTCCCTCAATTCAGCAATGGGATTTGCCAACACTACCAGCTCCTTGGCTGCCTGCCCCTCCATGGGGCTCTGCTTGGTGAGGGCTTGTGCTCCACTGCTAAAGTGGATCTAAACTGGGCAGCAGCCCTCTGAGGAGCTGCTGAAGGGAGGGAGAGGACCCACTCCTGCCTCAAAAAAAAAAAAAAAAAAAAAAAAAAAAAAAGAAAAAAAAAAAAAGTAGCAGGGAAGAACTGGTAATGGATGTTAAACCAGAGACACAGTGTTGCTGTTGGAACAAAGGGAAGGGCTTCTCACCTTTCTAAAGCAGTTTTCCTGTGTTTGAGGATCACTGTTTGCTTCTCCTCCTGGGAGAGCTACAGACATTGGAGGGAGCAAATGGCTTCAAAAGCTGAGACCCATTCCCAGCCTCAGGTTTAGGATACTGGTGGTGTCCTTAGGACAGGGAAGTGGGAGAGCCGCTGGATCCAAGAACCATGGCAGCAGCAGGGCACGGGGGCTGTCCTCCCCCAGGAGGGGTGAATCTCAGGGAGGAAGGATGAGGGCACAGAGCCGGTGGGGAGCAGGGCAGAGAGACCCGCACGGCCCGGCCCTGCAGCCGCTGCGGCTGCACTCTTGGAAAGGGTGGGCTAAACGAAGAGACCTTAAAAGATACCTTCTCTCAGAAGAGGAAAGCTGCAGCAAAGCGGTAATGTGGGCAGAACACAGCCGGAGAAGGCGGCGTGGGTGAGGGCTGAGAGCACCATGGCTAGATGGCAGCAGCAGGCCGCGCTAGCGCCTCGCTCCTCCCGCACCCTGCTGCCTCCGTCCCCAAAGTGCGGGACAGCCTGGCTGTGCCACTGCCCCTCAGCAGCACAAGGCCTTCCGCTCCGGGACCGTCCCCAAAGTGCGGGACAGCCTGGCTGTGCCACTGCCCCTCAGCAGCACAAGGCCTTCCGCTCCGGGACCTTCCTAAGGCTGTGGTTACTGCCCGCACACACACTATATTTTTGGGAGAAGAGAGGAAATTAATTTATTACCAGCAAATAAATTGACTGGCACTGAGGCAAGCTAAGAGGGATTGCAGGGAACACATAACTCCTTAAACCTTTGGCTTTGGAGCTCGAGGAAAGATGGTGGGGAGGGAAGAGGTCAGAGCAGAGAGGCCCAGTACACCCTGCCCAGGGTGCATCCCTCCAGGTGGGTCGCCAGCAGCTCCTAGCATTCTTCTGCCCAATGCCACCAAGTCCAGGAGTTTGTGGGACACATCAGAGACTCCTTGAAGTGTCTGCAGCTGATGAAAGATAGGGACAGGCTAGCAGAGTGAGGGTTCCTTAAAAACTTCTGCAGGAGGTGAGTCCAGCCGTGCCCAGCTCCCTGCACTCCTGACCAGACAAGCATCCCATGGCTCAAGGAAAGCTGGAGACAGATGTCTTATAGGGCCTATTGAGTGTGGGAAGTGGAGGTCACCCCTTACCCAGGGCTGGACAGCTTAACCTGGGTGTGCCCTTGGATGCACCCCAAGACACGCCCTGGGAGAGGCCCTGAGTTTCTCCCACTGCTGTTGTCTCCTGCAGAAAACCACACCCTGCTTGGGCAGAGGATCCCAGTGGGACTGCAGCAAGGCAATCTCTGCTGCCCTGGCTGATTGATAGTGTCCCCAGTAATGCACAGGGACACCCTGCAACCCTGCCAGCTCCTCTATTCTTCCTGAGAGCCTGTGCATGGGCAGAAAGGAAGAAAGGAAAGAAAAAGTGAAAAGGGGAAAAAAAAGCTAGCCTGGTCATTATTTATTACTATGAGTGTAAAGTGCTGAGTTGCTGGTATCTAATGAGTTTTTTCTGCCCTGAGCAATAAAGTACAATTATCTTTGGGGGAGATGGATGCAGCTGAGCCGGTACCAGACTTAGGACAAAAGAGTATTGACGTCACCCTCAGGAGTCCAGCAGCAGATGTTTGACATCGTCTCCAGCCTCAGGCCAAAGGTACACGCCTGGTACACAAATTACCAAGGCAGATTCCCTGGCCTGCATTAGCTGCAGGGTCAAGAGGGGCTGATCAAAATGTTCCGTGCCTGCATTAGGCAGCTGGGAAGCCTCTTGCCACTGCTCTGCACAGGTATGGCTGACACTGTATGTGATTTAGCCAGGTACCAGCTGCCATGTAGAGAGTTTAAAGTTTAAATTGTCAAGCAAAGGGCTAAGGGCACAGAAACATGGGCATGCAGGCTGCACAGGGGGGACATGTTGTGCCAGAGCAGGGGTGGCAGGTCCTAGAGGCCAACATAACCCCATATGATGAGTGCAATGCCCAGGGAACCATTTTACCCAGGTCAGTAACATCCTAAACTGTAAGGCTCTCCAAAAGGCTTCTTTGTCTTGTAAGGTGAGCACTGAGTTGATATTTTCAGACCTCTACCCAAAGTGATCCCAATATAATTTAAATTTTGACCTCAAAGAGTATGAATGGTTAGAACTGCTGCTTTTTAGAGTCCTTGTTTTCTTTTAGTTATATTACATAACTTAACTAAGCTTTTTTTGTTAATGGGTAGTAGCTTTGCTGCCTCAAAATTGATATGGAGAAAAACTTCTGCAATATTTTGCCTAATCTCTAATGATCCTAAACAATCTTGTATCACCAGTAAACTTCATTATATTTATCTATCTATCTATCCATCCTTCCCTTTTTGACCATTTAAGAATACCTCTTAATTAACTCTTCATTCCTGCAGAGATCACAGATTTATCAGGCACAACTTCCATTTGTAAGAGCTCATTTTATCTCTTCCCTTTATACATCACATTTATCTAGCATCTGCAATGTCTGTACTTTGCTATAGTTTCAACTGATTTTTTTCTGGTCCAGAAAGGAGGCTTCCTTAGACCATGCCCTGGAGTGATTAAAAGAAACCCCAGCTAATAATTTGGTATCATGTTTACTGGAGGCTGATTTTAGAAAGCGGTTACACTCTCATCCTTCTGTTCTTTGGGTGCACTCAGGTGGCTACTGCCTAACCCAAGCAATTTCTTTCTGTTCATTTTAGCAGGTTGTTGGAAAGCCTTTCCTGTGGCATTTCAGGTGGCAGCAGCTCCTCAGCCTGGGCCACTGTCACCCATAGCAGTGGTTGCAACTTTGGTTAAAGAAAAGAAATTAAACAGCTTGGCTTCTCAGCACCATGCTGGAGGCATAAAGAGTAAAATATCACTATTCTAGGATTAAAAAAAAAAAAAGCTTGCTACTTTAAGATACATGGATAAAGTTAAAAACATGCCTGGGTCGAATACATTCACTTCAGATCTTCTGACCTGTATGAAACCCCAGCTTACCCAGGTACTCACTGTGCAACTCCATCCTCTCTTCCAGGACACAACAGAGCATGTCTGTGGGCTCCAACTCCTTGTAAATCACTAATTAGCCATCCAAGATGGCCAGCTAGACTGGTAAGGCTGTGGTCAATTCTCTGAAGTACCAATAATCTTCTCGATCCCATGGGCAGAGCAAGTGAACTTTGAGCTTTGTTTCCAGAGGCAAGCCCACCACGCCAACCCTGCAACTGGGTCTTAACACCTCCCCAGTATCATTCTTTTTCATATTAAAAATAATTTCCCCCTATTTTTAAGGAAAAGGCATGACCTGGAGATAAACTGGAGGGTAAATCTCATTGCTGTTCAACGATGTGGGTGGCTACGTACCATCAGTGGGACATACTTCCTCACCTTTCAGGGCTGATTAAGCACTGAAATCTCTGACTTTCAGAGGGTGGTGGGCTGCCCAGAAAAATCTACCCAGTGTGGCAACGAGCTTCTGGTGCAGGTGAAGAGAGGATACAGGCAGGGATGACTACAGTGTTCCAGTAGCACTCCCCTACAGCACTCAGAAACCCTCTCCTGCTGTATCATTGTCATGCACAACACGAGAATGTACCATTTTTCCTACTTGTGCCCTTTTCCTTCAGACACCCACAGCAGAGAAACCAACTGATCCAAGCTTGGCAGCCGCTTCTCAAAAACCCACTCTAAACAGCACCCATTTCCTAGAAACAGGTTTCTCTTATTTAAGCTGCTAATTTGTCCTTATTGCCACAAGGTGAGGAAATGACTAATGATTGAAGGGTGATTTAAATCACATTACTGAGGAAGGAATCAACTTCAGCAGTCTAGCTTCAGAAAAATCCTTTAAGACAGAGCTGTGTTGCTGATGGAGGTGAAAATTTTGAAGTGACTCAGACTTCAGGGGAATTGCTCATTCTAGGGAAGAACAAGGCAACCCCAGAGGCAGGACATTTAGCTTTATCCTTAGGAAAGTGCTTGTGAGTATAAAGCAGTGCAGTAAGGAACCATACCGTCAGTGCCATCAGCTTTATGCGCTGCTGGTGGCATCAGCTGATGGACATTTTCAAGGAGGTCCCCTCGCCACCGGTGCCTGCTGCCTGCCCACAGGTTCAGCTGCAAGGCAGCTAGCTGGGATTTGTGGGACACCCAAAGCAAGCAAGCATGGGCTGCTGGAGGAGTTACAGTCAATTGGTGCTGGCTCAAGCATGAAAAGGAAGTTTAATAACACATGCCACATAAGAGCACTGAAACTGGTAGCTGGGTGGAAGAAGCCTAACAAAGGCAGCTGGCACAGAAGAAACTAAAGTTAGAAAAATGATGGTGTAAATGCAAGGAACAGCACAAACCTTGGTGGTTGATGGTAGAATCACAGAATATCCTGAATTGGAAGGGACCCACAAGGATCCTTGAGTCCAATTCCCAGCCTTACACAGGACCATTCCCAAGACTCACACCATGTGCTCAAAAGCATTGTCCAAATGCTTCTTGAACTCTGTCAGGCTTGGTGCTGTGAGCTTTGTTTTGAGAATCAGCTACCAGAATATGGAAATTAATCATAATTGTCCTTCACAGTCCTCTGTCCCTTTCCTTGTATTCTAGGTGATGCCAAATTCCACCAAAAAATGCAGGGGAGTACAAAGCACAAGTGCCTTGAGAGTAACTTTGCCAGACAATTGCTAGAACACAGAAGAGAAAGAGAAGATTTGGGTCCCTTCCACTGCCTTGGTCGCCAGACCATCCCATGCATAGTTGCACTCATGCTGCTGGGCAGGGATGTTTTGTTCCTTTCAAGCACCCTGCCCAGTGTGGATGCTGTGAACTGTGCAGAGAAGGTGAACATGGGGGGCTGCAAAGTCACCCAAAATAGAAAGTGGGTTTTCAAGCAAGTTGCTTTGCTTTGAAAGAAAAAAACCCTTTAAATCCTGGCTCCTTTTTTGTGTTGCCATAACAATGGAGGTAGCCCTGGCCTCTGCTGTGTGGAGAGCATCATCTGGATAACGTGTGGTGTGCACAGGAGGGGCCACACAGAGGTGCAGCCAGGGTGGCCAGCATCTCCCCCACAGACACCCCAGAAAAGCATGACACTAAGAGGAAAAAAGGGAAAAGACCTTTTTTCTTCCTTCTTTTTGTTTTTTTTTCACATGATATGGCAGCAGTGCTGGCAATTATTAAAGGTCTGAGCAGACTTGGAGTTGTTGAGTTTCATCAAGAGAACAGTCCTGAAGGTTTCACCAATGTGGCCCATGATGCCTTGGTCCCAGAAGACATTGGGATCCTCATGGGACAGCTGAAGTCCCGCAGGGGGCTGCTTGAGGCGCCCTGCTATACACTACAGCTGTCAGCAGATCTCACAAGGGACTTGTGGTGACATGCCTGAAGCACCAGCAGCTCAATGAGAAGTGGATGTGGAATTCCCTGCCAAATAATTCAGAAGGGTTCAACAGCTGCTTTTAAATCTGACTTAAGCCACTTCTGTTTAAAAGTGAAGTTCTTCTTTTACAAACAATTATCTTTAGCCCCCAGGGCTACCCAGGTGGGCACAGCAAGGCTATGAAAGCCAGTTTCCCCAAAGATCACATTTCTCCAGAGTGGTCAGGGTGCCTGGCAGCCTCAGCTCCCCCAGGCCTCACTGCACACAATGCTGGTGAGATGGAGGGTGGCACAGTTTGGAGTAAACCCTGGCACCTGAAACCCCTTTCAAGCACCAGCACTGTCTACAGTGTGCAGGCAGCCCTGCTCCTCGGTGTCACCACACACATGCAATGGCACTGCCTGTGTCCTTTAGCAGGCATCAAACCTGCTTGTCAAGAGCCTCACATGAATTAATAACTCATAAGGAAAGCAGCAAAGGAATAACCATGGTTGTGCAACACTAACATCTAAATTAGCTAAGTTTATTTTATTTTCTCCAAGGAAAGTGTCTGTAATGTTTGTGTTTTGTTCCTGATCATTAACAGCATATTAAGGCACAGTCGGTGCACCCACCTTGTCCCTGAGGAACCAGCTGCCAGCACTGTGCCTGCTGCCCATGGCATCCACTCAGCAGTGGAATTTGCCCTGAAAAGGGTCCAGGAAAATATTAAAGCAAAGAATAAAGAGGAAAACCACGTGTGTTGTCATTGCTGCAGCCCCAAGATCGGGGTGTTTGTTCACACCACCTGGGTTTGGTGGGAGGAGGGGTCTCTTCTCCCACCCCTGCTTTGTGACTGAACCTTTGCTCTAGAGCAGAGAGGCCAAAGCTCCCACACAGCAACTCAGAGGGAGCTGGAGATGGGAAGCCTGCTGCTCTTCAAGCTGCAGCAAATGAGGGCTCAGTGTCCCCAAGAGGATGATACTCCCAGCTCCATGCTGTGATGCTCAGCACATGGCATTTCCCGTGGCTGCTCCCAAAACACTTAAAAAACCATTCACAAAGACATCTTGCTCCTGAACAACCCAAATGGAAGACAAATTCCAACTTCACACAGAGGATAATCTGTACCAGCTCTGTTTCTCCCTAGCTCAGTTCTGTTTCTCAATAAGAGGAGATGGGCCAATATCCTAGTGAGTTAGCTGGCACTCTCCTCTGAGCCTGGGCATCTCAGTGTTTCTGCAAACAAACCTGTTTTCTCTTATTGCGCATTATTCATGTTTAGTTTAAGACCTGGCAAGGAACAGTCCAGCCCTGCTCCACAGAAGTGTGGGATGGGCTGTCCCTGCAGCCACTACCATGGCGAAGATGCAGTAAGAAAATTTAAAGATGCAG
Organism: Leptocoma aspasia; assembly: GCA_013399835.1. Lineage (NCBI taxonomy): Eukaryota > Metazoa > Chordata > Aves > Passeriformes > Nectariniidae > Leptocoma > Leptocoma aspasia. Next base: position 728,910 of record VXAX01001071.1, on the reverse strand, counting down.
TAGAACAGTTCTTAGAAGCAGGAACAAGGGTCCTACAGAGATGAAAAGGAGAGGCTGCCTGCCAGATACCTCCTTTGGAGTTCATGACCACTGGTGCAGGCTCAGCACAGTCCTGAGTTGGGCTGGGTTACAGCCCAAACCCCACATGGCAGGAACAAGGTGTTTCTTCTTGCATGTACCCACAACAGAGACACCAGTGGGACAGAACAGTTTGCATCTTCTTCTTGTGCAAACAAGTCAAGGAAGGATTAGAGGTGTTTTAATACACAGAAGAAATACATGGCTGTTCTTGTGAGAGAGGAAAGACTGGAGCAGAACCATGCACAGCCACAGAACTATGCAATGATTTAGGTTGGAAAAGACCTGTAAGATCATAGAGTCCCCCATTAAACCATGGCCACATCTACACATCTTTTGAATACCTCCAGGGATGATGACTCAATCACTTCCCTGGGCAGCCTGTTCCAATGCTTGATTACCTTTTCAGTGAAGAAATTTTTCAAAATATTCCTAAGCCTCTCCTGGTGCAACTTGAGGGCATTTTCTCTCATCCTATTACTTGTTAGTCATCCCCACCTGCCTACAACCTCCTTTCAGGTAGTTGTAGAAAGCAGTAAAGTCTCCTCTCAGGCTACTCTTCTCCACATGTTGCTGAAGAAAATCTGGATTCAATCCTGTCTCAATACCCACATTAGTCTTTAAGGATAGTACTTACTCAGAAACTAAAAAAGCAAAATGCAAATAGTGACTGGAAAGGTGTCTGTGTCCTGACCTGAGAAAAACAATGAAAGTTTATGTTGTGGGTGACTTTGACACAATGGGACCCTTAGGCAGGACTTGTCCCTGCTCCTGTTCTCTGCTGCAGTGCAACCTCATCCCCAGTGCTGGGAAAGAGAAGGCACAGCCAAGTGCCAGGGGAAAAAGGGCTCCCTTGCTTACACCTCATTTCCTGCAGAATGGCCTGAGTGACACTGCAGAGGCAAATTTCACCCAGCATGTAATTTATCATATTTGCTGTAATATATCTGTGGCCATCTTGGATTTTAGAGTGTGACCTGCCTTCTGCACTAAGTTCCCATACTGCTGCATGGAACAGTCATGCAAAGGAAAAAAAAAGTTAAGGCAAAGGAAGCTGCCAAAGTCTTGGGCAAAAGAGTTGCGTTGTTTTGGAAAGGTAAAAAAAATGCTGGGGTGGGTGCCCTGGGAGCACAGCTGTGAGCTGGCAGTGGCCAGAGGTTTAGTGATGCAACTGCCAGTCCCAGGTACAGAGTAGAGAAGACACTAAAGATGTGTTCAAAGCTACAGTCCACAGGCAGGGAGAGTTTGAGGGAGCTGATCATGACCCACCCAGGCCCCAGCAACACCAAACACCAAGGTGTGGGAATGTTCGTGGAGGGGAGCAAGGAGGGAATCCTGCTTCTCACCTTCATGTGAGAGACAATTCCCTCTAGTGACAGCCCAGTCAATACAGATTTTGTTTGTGATAAATTGTTCCTCCATCAGGAACAGCCAGCTAGCTCTTAAAATAACCCACCCAACTGGTGGTCGTGCCCTTGCCTGTCTGTCCCCGAAGACAGCAGGCAGATGCCATGACAGTTCCTTGCCTCCTTCTGGCAGTGGCTTCTGACTCATGTGACATGGCTGAAAGCCTGGGATTAACCTGACCCTCTGGTGATGCACTGGCTGCCCTTTAGCCACAGTGCACATGGGAGTGTTCAGAAGTGTGTCTGCATCCAAACCACCACTCTGGATACATGAGAGCAACAGGTAAGGTCTGCTTGCAGGCACACAGCTCCCAGCAATGCAGGCATGTCTCCAAAGCTCCTACACAGAGAGATGCTCTGCTCTCCTCTCCCACCCTTTTCCTTCTTTTCAATAAAGCATCTCTCCTCCCAAAAGAGATAACAGCAATTATCAGGTTCATCAGCACTGTATCTGCCATGGTGCAGCACAGGGAGCTCAGAATGCCAGTCTGCCCACTGGACCATTAAAGTCAATGGCTGTTCCTAACCTTTAAATATGAATAGAGCCCTGCATAATGGATTGAGGACTATCCATGGAGACCATCTGCCCCATGCTTGCAGAAATGTTCATGTTGTTCTTCACAGGAGTTTATTACTCAGAGGCTAATGCTAAAAATACATTGCAAAGGGCATGATTTAAAAACAAAGGGCCAATTCAAACTTGGCAAGGGAGACACCCAAGACTGAACTCAAGCACCTCCACCAACCATGCTGATGTTAGGCTGCAACCAGACAGACTTTATCTGAAAGGCAATGACATAATTCTGAATTAGCTTAATAAGACCTGCAATTCATACAGAAAAGCCTGAATTTATGTAGTAATTAGCCAGAGCTTTCAGAGTGTTAAATATCTCCATGGAGAGAAAATAATCACATAGGTTATTAAAGTGAGGTAAAAATGGACACAGTGGTGAGATTTTTTTGTGCTAAACTACTTTTGCTAAGTTTGATTCCACTTTTGACTAAAAATACAATTCACAAAAACACTTAAACCACTTTACAAGTTGAAGTTTTCTATTAATCACCTGGACTTAATTTCCCAAATGATTAACCACTCTACGCAACAGTCCCTCTATAAAAGACTTCCCTAGGAGCCCAACAAGCAGTAAAGTTCTCTTATCTTTTCATTGATTTCTTAGTCAGTTTTGAACTCTGCCTGTATCAACATCCAAATGACATCCTGGAGAAGGAGCCTGGAAATTGTTCTCCCCTCTGAGTCCTTGTTAGCCAGGAATGCAGAGACATGCTCTGAGGAGCTGCACAAGCACAGCCAAGATGATCAAAGTTACCCAGTGACTGTGGAGGCACAACCTCAGCCTCTGAAGCAGGTCCGATTTTAAGAGAGCTGCTTGGCAGCAGCAGATAAAACCCTTTCCAGTACTTAGCTGGCCTTTTAATTAAAAGGTTCCCCATATCAGAAGTCACATTTGAAAAGCTCAGCCTGGTTGGGCTTAAGAGCATCTCTCTGGGATGCCATGCACGACCACCTTTTCTGGGCATCTTCCTTCACTTCTTCCTGAAAGGCAAGCTGATGATTACTCACATGATTTGTGCCAGTTCCAGTCTGAAATGAAATCAACTTGCCCTGAAAAGAAGAAACTCCTTAAAAGCTATGAAAACAGTGAGGGATAACCGAAAAAACCCCAAATCTGGGATTGGAAATTTTAAAGAGACAAAGGGAAAGACGGGAGAAATTTGGTCTGATGAAACAGGACACAATCTCAGTGTCTGCACAGGACTGTGCAGAGGCTTGTCAGACTGTGGCAGGCAGCAAACTCCATCATGGATACCTTGGCCCATTTCAGAGAAAAAATTGTAACATCAAAGAAATGGGAACTTTCTAAGCTCTAAAATTTAGATTCTTTCACTTTCTTTCTGAAAAAAAACAAGGTAAGCTTATTTATCAAAATAAGCTTCTGTAAGGAGATTTTTTTCCCCCCAAATGAGAAGAGTTTGGGCTTTGTTAAACAGCTACTTAAACTTGCTATTCACTACAGACAGCAAAGGAAACCAGAAGAAGTGAGATGCCAGGAAAAGGCAGTAATATTTCCACTTAGAGGGGCAAATGAAAAAGGACTGCTGCATTTATGAATGCTACAGCAAAACAATTTTTACAGCTTTGGTACCCAAGATATCATGCAATGCTTGACTAAAGATATGCCTGACTCATTTTAAGAATGCACAAACACGATTCAAATGTTGTGGTCCACCTCAGAGGTACCATCCCAGGACAAGGTCAAAGACATTTTTTCACACTCTCAGAATGATACAGAAATGATAAAGCCCATGGTGGCCAATTCACATCTAAACAGCTGCTTTTGGACCCATGAAAGAAGAGTCATTAGTGTAAGAACATCTGCAGCATATCTAACACCCCAGCATCTTCTGGCAGGCAGGCAGACAGCATGAACACAAGCGGGCTGGAGCCAGGCTATCAGCTACTATGGAATTACATTTTTTTCAATAGTTGGGCTTTTTTGCTGGGCTTGCCCTGGGAAAGCAGGCAGGCTTCTGATTAACATCTCTTTCAGGGTTGCCTCATCAGCAGGGTGTTGTGGTTGAAAGGACTGGTTGGTTTAATTGCTCAAATTTGAATTTCCAGGGGAAAAAATGAACACACTCTTTTGCTTGGCAGCACCGACACAGGTTTATATTGTAGATGAAGTCTGACTAAACGTATTTCCACTTGGATATTGCAAACGTTTCTCTCTCTTTCTTTTAATATTGAAGTATTATCACGTAACCACTACTAGAATATTCTACACAGCAAAAATCCCTTCATTACATGCTCAGCATTAACTTCAGGCCAAATAATTTTTTGATACTTTATTTTGCAGAAAGGGCAGGCTTCTGCAGCTACTTGTCAAATGTTTGTCCAGCAAGTACCTGGTACCTGACAGGAGTTTTATTTTGTAAAGCTGTGGTCACAGTAGCCCAGCCAGCAGGGCCAGCAGCTTTTCCTTCATTGCCTTGAGTTGCTCCGCACCCAGCAGAAATTGAATTGTCACCTTCCTGCAATCTTTATCCTGAATTCAGCTGGGATGGAGCTGGATCCCACAGGCACCAACACCACTGTGTTAACTCAGCCACAACAGCCAGCTCCCAAAATCCCTCTGTACTTAAAAGGCAACAGACAAGTCTTGTGTCTCAGACAAGAATGGGAGATCTTGTGCAGGGAGCCATCCTTGCCCTTCCCCAAATACCTGACCCTCGGAACTTGGTGCATGGCTTAGACCGAGACAGACATGACAAGAAAAGTAGTCTTTTATTTCAATTAATATTTCTTGGCATTAGGCAGATATTAAATAACACTGGAATGCACAAGACTATTAACATATCGACAGCAAAAGGGAGGAGGTGTAGCCAAGTTGAGAACAGCAGTGCCAGTCACGTCACCTTGGGGCACTCAAAAGCCATTTAACGCAGCAACCACCAGAAAGTAGGACTCCACTGAGAAATACAAAATGAGGATGAACTCCTTTCAGGTCTTTTGTTAATACAGTAATGCTGGAATGACTGACAGTAAAAATGAACAAATATTTGCATTCAGGAATTAAACAGAGTGAAATATCCACAAACTGCTAGTCATGCATTTCTTTTGGAACAGCAATTTGCTAATGCATAAATATCACAAAAAAACAATCTCCAAGATTTGAATAAATCACAGACAACTAGAAGAAACAAAGCTTGAATTCTATTTTATGCCTTAAATAGATGACCTAAATATTTAAAATTTTACTTCACCATATATATATAATTTATATATATATTAAAAGAAAGTAAAGACCATTAGATAAGTGCAAGCAATTTTCCTCAAAAAGAAAATTGGAACCATGCCCAGAAAAGCTGCTTTTTTTTTTCCTTTTTTTCTTTTTCTTTTTTTTTAACTTTCTACTCCATTCAGTCCACTTTTTTTTTTTTTTTTTCCCCCAACATAGTAATTTCTGAAGCAAAATAAATTATCTACCATCTGCTATTTTGGGTAAAAGTCCTACCTAGCATCTTCTTGGGAACTACAGGAACATCACCTTTCTCACGGACTAAGTGAAGTGGTATCTCACCAGTCATTGAACTCTCTTGTAGCTGCATGTAAACATACCTTTCGATTAATGTTTAAAATGTGCAGAGTGAATCGTAACATTACGGGGAAGCAGGAACGGAGCTGCCGCAGGAGAACTGCACTGGTGTTAGTGGGGGGAGCGAGGGCTGGTTCGCTCGGACACACACACACACGCACAATCTGGCAACGGGATCTTATCCGCGAAGTGTGGAGGGATGGTTGAGAAGGCATCCGTTTGCGAGCAAAGCTTGAAGGACACAAGCCAAGATTCTCTGAGCACACTGTCCGCTTTCATCAGAATTGACTCGCGCTACTGGGGTCGCACTGTAACAACCGCACGATGGAGGGATCGCTCTTGGCACCTTTGATGAACTCTTCCAGCGACAGTTTACCTGACAGGGAGGAGAACCAAAATGGAAATCGTTATTTAGAAGTCATTTGTTCCTGTCACCATTGCTGTAGCAAAGAATCCCTCCTCACCGAGGCAAAGTAACATCTATTTAATCTACTGCAAAGGCATGGAGGGGAATTTAGTGCAATGCACAGCAGCTAAATCCTACTCAAGCCTTTAAGCCCAAATGCATTTTTCTTCAGCAAAACAATCCAGCATAATAATTGCTATTTTTTAATTTAAAAAGACAGTCCCAAATCTAAAAACAACTGTTCCAATACCATTTGGCAACTTTTTGCTCAGAACCAGACTGTACAAGTAACGACACATGAGCATGAGGTATGGTACCTGAGCATATGTATGGTTTGAAATGATGCTAGTATTACTATAACACTTAAAACCTAAATATTCCAAATATCCCCACTTTGTCCTCTTGTTTCTTGTGACACATGTGGCTGAGCAGTCATGGCTTCTCTGGCACCTACAAGGTTGGACCAGGGTTTGAGCAACCTGATTTAGTTCAAGATGTCCCTGCTCATTGCAGGGGTGTTGGGCTAGATGACCTTCAAAGGCCTCTTCCAACCCAAATTATTCCATGATTCCATGACTCTACAAGTCACTTGCTGTGCCCTGCTGGGTGTACACGAACAGGATGGGTTTTGTTTTTTCCTTTTTTTACAAGCTAAGCCAGCCCTGTGGCACACTTACTGCTATGTGTTGCTCCTGAGCACTTCTGGTTTATACATCTTTAATTTAGGCCAGAGGAACTGACTTAGATGGACTTTGTAACAGTCTGAGGGGCTGAAAATTGATCTGTGAAGGAGTAACCACCCCAGCATCCCCTGGCTCCAGTAGTCCTGTGGAATGGCACGGTACAGCAAGGAGGAAATATTCCATCTGGTCTTTCAAACCTCATCATGGGGTGACCCAGCCCCTGGCAGGTAGCTAGCACCAATACTCCCCTGACTCAGCAGTCAGAACCACAGCAGAAATAGAATGTGGCAATATTAATGAAAAATGAAAGTTTTCCCTATGAAAAGGAGGAGACAAGCATTTGCTTCATCCCAGACATCATGTCTAGTGATCTCCCATTTAGCTTGTGCATTCACCTACCCTGCCCTCACACAACACCCCAGGGCTATCCTTACCCACCCCAAACTTCTATGCTCGAGACAGGACCCACACACAAACATCTTGCACTTGGGACGTGCCTGCTGCCACATGCACTCAAAGAGAGAGAGGCACCAGCTCATTATGCCAGTTTGCACCAGGCCCAGGATGCTACCAGCCTGTTGTGGGGATGGAAGAGGAATGACCCTGGTGGCCAGCACCCAAAACAGGTTGAACAGGGAGGAAATCCTCTCCCAGGTAACAAGCAATAGGGCAAGAGGAAATGGCCTCAAGTTGCCCCAAGGAAGGTTTAGATTGGATATTAGGAAAAAATTTCTTCCCCAAAAGGTTGTCAAGCATTGCAACAGACAGCCCAGGGCGTTTAAAAGACATGGAGATGTGGCACTTAGGGACATAGCTCTATGATTCCATGAATGAGCAAACCTTCCTCTTGTAGAAATTACAGAAGCTCAAAAACCTGTGGCACACTAATTTCTGGCTTTTAAGCTAACGTTCCCAAACCAAGTGTTTTTAACAAAAGCAGAGATCTCCTAATTATCAGGATATTTATTAGTTTGCCCTTTGCCTTGTGTTACTTAAAAGCAAAGCCCAAATCAAAATCTATTTGCAATGCCCAATGGTCAGATGGAGAAGAAACATTTTCAGCCGCCAGACACACGCATGCAGATGTTATTCCTTGGCACTGCATGGCTTGTAGGGCTGATATTTTACTGAGAATAGGATGATTTTATTTCAGCAACAAAGTGCAACAGATGGAGGATGCATATACATAGCAGATTTTTGGACCACTACTCTGTTACACATCTGCACGCACTGCTACTTTCCGCAGACCAAAAACATTTTAATCATGCTATTTTAGGGCCCTCCACAGGTCAAGCCAGGGGATGAAGTGCTAGTTTTGATGAAGGCAAAGGTAAAATACTTGAGGACTTCAGCAAGGCCAGGAATTTGCCCTGGGGACTGAAGCAGCAGACACCAAAATGCAGCCATAAAATCCTCTTAAATAAAACCGTTTATATACATAAGATGGTATTTTTTCAGGTCTCCATATCTCAGTGCTAGAATCGAATCTCTGCTCTCACTGAGCACATCAATAGGACACAGCTCCTGACTGATGTGGGCAGTTGCCACCTCAACCTCTCACAGGGTAATTCCCAGGGAAAAGCTCCACCTCAACGGGGAAGAAAGGAAACATGTCATCAGGCTGATGAGAAGAGGAAATTGATCATTTTTTGCCTGTATTTTTCAAGCCTGAGGAAATGAGCCAGCACAGGCTGAGGGGTTGTGATGGGTACACTGTCAGATAATTTATCAAGGAGCTCCACAACCTGGCTTGGGAGCTGCTACATCCCCCTGATGCTCATAGTGCAACAGAGGTGTGTGACCATGTATGTATACATGCCATAAACACACACAGGAAGTAAGTGTTATGGACCCAGGGAATTTTTGCTTTCAGGTGCCCAACCACATTCAGGACTCGTGTTACTGACGACGAGCTCAGGAGTGCAACCCTATCAAGGGCAGTGGGAGCAAAACCTTGTGCCAAGTTTGTGTTATACCCAGAGAAAACAACCCAAAGACATGGGAATTTCAGAGGAGCCTTTGCAGAAGGGGATTCACCCATGAAATGTCAGGGAAGGACTGCTCCCCTACCAGCCCCCCAGCAGGAGAATTCACTCTCTGTTCACTGCTTACTTATTCACCCTATTTATCATGGACCAGAGATGCTCAACGAGGCCAGGCAAAGACCAGAGGCACCAGTGGGGACATCCCTACCCTTTCTCCCCTCTCCTGAAATTCTGCTATCTACCAAGGCTGGGCTAAAAAACCTCTATTTCTAGAGCTTAGGAAGGGGTACCAGTGGCAATCCTACCGTCATTGTTTGTGTCCATCTGTCTGAAGATCTTGTCTGTTCGCTTCTCAGGAGTGGATTCATCCTCTGGCATTTTCATTACTGATGAAACCATTTTGTAAATTGCCTGAGTAATAAAAAAAGTTTAAAAAAAGAAATATAAGAAAACCACAACCCAAATGATAAAGCACGGGACAGAGAAAAAGAATTTAAGCCTGTAGCAACAAAAAAAGACAGCTGACCCTGGCAGGCAGCTGCAGGACTTTGTAAACCAAAATGAACGGGAATTTCTGACTGCAGCTTTTTTATTTTTCTTTCCTGTATTCATTCATGCTTCAAAGCATAGGTCAGTTTAACTGAAAGTCAGGGTCTAGAATAATGTATGAGCAGGACTGAGCTAAAATAAAGGAGACAATGGTGTGCAACCCTCTCTTCTGCAGCCAGGCTAAGCCATCGTCTCTGTCTGGCTCTCACTCTCTACTCAGTTACACGTATGCATGTGGGATGCTACGTGGACTATGGTAAATATGAATATACAGCAATAGGGGTTGTTTTCCTTTGTGGATGGGTAAGGAAATGCATCTTCCGACTTACAAGAATATGAATAATGATAACACCTCTTTAGAGTGTCTGCAATCCTAGACTTCCACCTAAATTATTCCACCACAGCCATGAGGATGAAGTGTCAGGGCACTGGCTGATGCATGACTCCTTTGCACTGCACAGGACACACGTCTCAGCTGCACAGTGGGTGACAAGCAGCCACTGCCAAGGCCAAACCCCCGCCAGCATGTGGGGTAGGGGCACAGGGGACTGCACTGCCTGCCCCCACTACAGCCTGTGATCTACGTGTCCTCTGCCTTCAGGAGACAAAGGCATGCTACAGCCTTTCATCCAGAGTTCACATTGACTCAGATTTGAAGATTCAAAGCATTAATTCTGAGATTAATCAGGTCAATAGAATTTGCATTTAGGGTTTTTTGATCCCATGAACATCACACTAAGAAACCCCCAGGGAGAGCTGCAGAATTTTGGCTGCAGGCCAGCTGCACAAGTGCCTTGTTCATATCTCAGACCCTTTCCTCATCTGCAGCTTGTAGGTCCCATCATGGGTCCCTTTCGGGACCACAGGCTCAGGAACCTCCCTGGGGCAGGAGTGACCCAGCTCAGCACATCCCTCATCTCCAGCTCCAGCTGTCTCATGGTGAGGAGGTTACAGCAACACAAATAAGATGTCCAATAGAGACAATGCCTCACCTGCACTATTTCTAGCATTTCCCCACGGCTGATGTACCCGTTGCCGTCCAGGTCGTACATACTAAACGCCCACTTCAGCTTCTGTTCCAGCTTGCCGCGGGAGGTGACGCTCAGGGCGATGATGAATTCCCTAAAGTCAATCGTCCCGTCGCCGTTGGTGTCAAAGGTGCGGAAGACGTGCTCCGCAAACTTCGACGCGTCGCCATAGGGAAAAAAATTTGCATATATTTTTTTAAACTCTTCTACAGTCAAATGGCCCGTGGGGCAATCTTTTAGGAAGCCCTTGTACCACTCCTGCAGCTCGTGGTCTGTGAACTCAGTGTTCTCACGCAGGTCCTGGAGCACCTCGGGGCGCAGCTTGCTGTTCTGCTTCCCCATCCTCTTCTGGGTTCAGGTTCAGCAGCTGCAAAGCAAGAGAAAATCTGCCTGAGCTCCAGCCACACTAGGCAGAGAGGGGCTGGGGAGAGGTAGAACCCTGTGAGACACAGAGGGTCCCCCTGGGGCAAGGGGGAAAGAGGAGAAAAAGGATGCTATAAATCACCAGGAAAAGACCTCATTTAATTTGGTTTCCTTTCCTCTCCTCTAGGCTCTACCAATGACTAATATGCTGTGGAAGGGAAGGTAGTTTGGGAGGAAGTATTTGGGAAATATTAATTCTTATTATTAATCCTTATTATATGGGAAATAATAAAGCTCAGTATTTTAGTTCTCTGCTGCAATCCCACTCCTCCATCACATGGCTCATGATGCCCAGCTCTGGATTCCTACACAGGCTGATCTGCTGCGTGACTGAGCGGGAGCGGGCAGGGACAGCAGAGGTGATGAAAAGAAAAATTCATCTATTCAAAAGTGAAAGTAAATGCAGCTGAACAAGAAGCAAGAAGGGCAGGTGGCTCCGTGCCAGTCACGTTTGCATTGTCCAGAGGCTCTTTGAAACCCTTTGGCTCACACAGCTTCTCCTCCCTCCCTGCATCTCTGCCCCACAGCAGTGGGGGCTTGCTTCTGTATGGTGGGGATTGGCTGGGGCTCCTTGTGGCACCTGAGGGTCACAGGAGTGAGCAGCAAGGGTAAGCTCAGCACAGCCCATGCTCAACAGCAGCACCCCAAAAGACTTCTCCCTCTTTTTCTCAGTCGTGGAGGCAGCATGAGCAGATGGATCACTGTGACAGCAGCACCAGCACAAGGGATTTCATCCTTTCCAGCCCTCCCAGAGAATCAGAGAATAAGGCTTCTTAAAGCAAAATGTTTGGCAAAGCAGTCCTTTTCAGGTTTACTTGGGCTTATACTTTTAGAGAAGCTTATTCAGTAGGTTCAATAACCTCTCACCAGGGCCAAAGCACATTTAAATTCAGGATTTCATCAGGGTATCAGGAGAGGCCTGGGTCTGTCCTCTCTCTTGACAATGCCCACGTTGTGCCACACAAGATGAGACTGCCCAGCAATAGGAGAGCTCCTTCAGCAAAATGAAAGACGGTCAATCTGCACTTAGGCAACAACAGGAAAAAAACAAAACCTTGATAATTTCTGGCTTTTATCCCATGCATACATCTTTCATGGCTACCTAGCAATATCAAACTGTGCTGCCAAGCCAGAGGTTGAGCTGCATGTGCTTCCCCATATTCAAGAAGTTTATTCACAAGTGTGCACAAAGTCACATCCAAACCCCTGTGACTGGTTTGCATAAATGATATTTCTCTCCACAAACGGGTGTGCCTGTTGGGTTTGCTCAGAGCCAATGCAAAAGATAGGTTAGTAATAGGCCAACACTGCAGACTACCTGGAAAGAGCTAAGCTGCAAAGCATGCAGAGACCAGGAAAAACAGGGCCTAAGCACTTCCCAGAGAATAAAAATTCCAAGCGTGCATAAGAACCCAAAAAAATTTAAAATGCTAAAGGTCAGCGAAAAATAAGTTGCTCTACAGCAGAATGTAAGCTTGTTTTATTTGTATTCCGCTTAGTCTGTGCACTGCCTCAGCAATGTCAAAAATCCACATCCTGCTCTGTGGCTTAATGCTCAGAGACAAAACCCAGCCAGCTGCTCAGCTGCTCGCTAGTTCCGTGCATTGGGCTTAACGGACAACTCTGTTATCATGAGCACTTCTGTTTTCCAGAAAAGCTCCCAATATTTCAACACCAAAGCTTTATTTTTGTCCATTATATTGCAGTTTTCTTGACATACCTGACATACCTCTGCTTGCTCCCAACGTGGAGGGATGCTACAGCTCCTGGTCCCTGCCAGCATCACCCCTAGGAGAGCATCAGGCTGCCCTCCAGTTAAACCACTAACTCTCAGCTACTGCCACTGCCTTTCCATCTTTTAATCTTCTCTGCTCCAGATAGTCATCCTTGCAGTGCCAAGGGCAGAAAACAAAATATTCTAGTCTGCTGAAGTCAAATTGCAGAAAAGAACAGCTTGGAGCAAGTAATGGATCAGATGTGGTCCTTTTTTTCAAGGAGCAGAAATTTTAACAGTATGTTCCTGTCCTTGGGTGAGGAGGTGCCTGCGGTTTCCAGCCTTCAGTGAGCTCCTTCACTTCATGATTTCTAGGTGCTTTGTAAGAACTAGTGTTGAAAAGCAGTCCCTCCCTCACCAACCACTGCCTCAGAATTCCCTGGGAGGGGTGCAGGAGGAACAGTAGAGCCCACTTAATGCAGGAGCTGGGCTTTAAGCAGAAATTACCTCAGCTTTATTGACTCACAGGGTTAAGGACTGCAAAACTTTAAACAGGTAGTTAAAAGAGGTTTGAAAAGGCTTAATATAATTTCTCCCTCTTCCTATAATACCTTTATTATTCCTGTTCCCTTAAAAATAGAGACCCTTAGACAACAGAGAGGTAAGATAATAATTCCACTTACTAGATTTCACTGCTTCTCCTAGTGGTAGATACATCCTGTTATTTGAAGAGATGCTCATTAAATATCAGCTTCAAAAGCTTTATATTCAAGCAATCTTTGCATTCAAAAGGTTACAGGCCTTTTCAACCCTTCCTCCTCTTTCACATTGCTTTATATCAGAAGATGTACAATGCTCTGAACACAGCCTTTTTTTGCATATGAGCTTTCTGAAAGGCTTCATAACGTGTTCAGCCCAAATGCAATCCTGCAGTTGTAACCAATTTGATGTGAATAATTAAATAACCAACATTAACATTAATTTATTAAAGCCCATCTAAAAAAACCAGCTTTGATGTAAATTGTGTTGCAGGTAGCTCCTTCAAAATGAAATGCCTAAATATCTCATTAATCATGACAGCAACCCCTGCTGCTGGCATCCAACTGACATTTCACTCGATTGCTATAAAATGCTTTCATCAAATCACTTTCCAGAGGCTCAGCAGCTGATTTAGCCACAAGACCACTCAGAGGATGGCTGCTAATGGAAATCACAGGGAGCAGGGCTGGAATGCTCTGGTCAGTCCTGTGATTAGGGCTGTGCCTTGTTCCTTTTTTTTAACAAGCCTTTACCAGCTAAATCACTTGTTGCAGTGGGTGTAGAAGGCAAAGCAGAAGAGACATCCTTGCACCCAACATTGCCCTGGGCAGTTAGCAGAGACCTAACTCCAGCACAGCCTGCCTTTCCCTCATTTCCCATCACACCAGGGTGAAATCCAGGCAAGTGATACACACACATACACTGCAGCAAGGTCTGAACCTGCTTACCTTGATGAGCAAAAGCTTTCAGAGCACCTGGCACTATCATAGCAGTAAGAAAAACAATCGAAGGAATGCCCTTGAGGTGATCGGACAAGGAACATCTTGGTAGTCTAAATGCAGAGCTGAGGGCTTAACAAGTCAATCACTGATCATGAAAGAGACCCTGGGCCATGTAAGGCTTAAACAGGGGGAAATGCAGATGCACTTTTGTTCCAGTTTCACACCAAAATTTTTGTTAAAATTATGTGCTGCTGCTGCTTGTTCTAATTCTAAATAATTCTAGCCAGGCTCAAAACCAAGCTGCCAGAGAACTCCCACCTGAATGTAACCTCTGTCCTTCTAGGCTTACAGAAAATTAGCAATAATATCATAGCAAAAGCCTAGCAATGAGCAAAAGGGTCTTTTACTGAGGCAAAGACACACACTGGTGTCCTGGTTTCAGCTGGGGCAGTGTTAATTTTCTTCCTAGTAGTTGGCACAGGGCTATGTTTTGGATTTGAGAATGAAAATAATATTGATAACACACTGAAGTTTTAGTTGCTGCTGAGATGTGCTCACCCCAAGTCAAAGACTTTTGCAGTGTGCTCTACAAGTGAGAAGGTGCACAAGAAATTTGGACAGAGCACAGCCAGGACAGGTGACCTAAACTGAACAAAGGGATACTCCACACTATCATGGTGAGAATATAAATTGGGGGGATTGTCAGGACAGGGGGCTGATCACCACTCAGGGATTCACTGGGCATTGTTCAGCAGGTGATGAGCAATGGTACTGTGCACCCCTTGTTTCTCTTGGATGTTACCTCTCTTTCCCTCTCTTTATTATCTCCCTTTTCATTACAATTGTTATCATTATTATAATAACATTTTCTTTTATTTCAGTTATTAAACTGTTCTTATCTCAACCCACAGATTTTACCTTTCCCCCCCCCCAGTTCTCCTCCTCGTCCCACTGGGGGCTGTGGTTAAACCACAAGATTGGGTTATACAGCTCTGGGGTGAGTAACTGTAGCAAAGTCTGAAACAGCTAAAGTAGCAATTCTGTGTTTTTACCAACAGATGGACTGGCTGTCAGCATCCACGCACCAAAGTATTTGAAATACTTGTAACAAAGCTCAGTGCATCCCACTTTCACAAGAACTCTCTGTCAAGCCCCAGTTACAGCTGGTAGAAGTGTGCTTTGAGCATGTAACACAGAAAGCAGAGACCAAACCAGCTTTTGACTGCAAAGCTTGTGAAAGCAAAACCACCTTGAAACGAGCTCATGATGGGATCCTCTCCGTGAATCAGTTACGGCTGCAAAAGGAGGAATAACTCCTTAGAGATGTATCTCCTTGTGCAAACCCCCTTGGATGCTAATTTAGTGCTAATAAAAAGAGGAAAATTGATGAAATGCCTGTCTATAGGACAGAGGTGCTCTCCAGCTGAGAACGTGCATGGAGAAACAGAACAAATACTCCTCATATTATCTGAGCTATCTGCCTTGCGGGGGGGAAGAGCAGCACCATTTCTCTTGCAGTGCTCACTTACAAAGCAGAAGAAGTGTGTCAAATCTGTTACAGTCATGAAGATGTAGCACAGTGCCTCCATGACTGCAGGAGCCCAAAGAAAATGAAAAGCATAAGCTAGGCACAGCAACACTGCTCTGGGTTGGTCTGAAATGGAAGAAGCATTTCAACAGGGGTGGNAAACAAACAACAAAACAAACCAAACAAATAGAACACCACAAACAACTCCCCCCAGGTAGTCCAAATGCAAGCCTCAGCCACTGAAGGTCTGTGTTGCCAGCTGAGGAACACACCCTTGGGAACACATTTCGTGCCCCGGTAGCACCAGCTCACACCAACTCAGCCAACACAGATGTGTTTAGGAAGCCTCCAGCTCCCCTGGGCCAAGCTGCAAGAGGGAGGTGGACTCCCAGACACCCAGCTAGTGACAAATGTAGGCTGCAAACCAGGATTATAACAACATTATCTGGCCCGTGCTTTGCCGAGGGCTGGTCACTGATCTGAGCTGGGGCGGGGGGGAAGTGCGCAGTTACATGGGCTGGGACAGATAATGAACTCCAGAGTGAAGAGCAGATTTTGTTACATGTTTTAATGTCAGTATCCTAAGCAACGAGCGTTGCAACAGACAAGGCACAGGATATACAAACACGTTGCTATAGATATCTGGTCCTGCCTGGTAAACTCATGTGAACTTCTTTCCTGCCCTGCGGCAAAAGCCGACACCCACATACCAGCCACTGCAGCACCTGTCTCATTCTCCCCGGCTGCAGACATGGGGCCAAAAGTAACACCTTCTGATA
Source organism: Leptocoma aspasia (assembly GCA_013399835.1). Classification (NCBI taxonomy): domain Eukaryota; kingdom Metazoa; phylum Chordata; class Aves; order Passeriformes; family Nectariniidae; genus Leptocoma; species Leptocoma aspasia. The sequence goes on along the minus strand of VXAX01001071.1, from coordinate 712,735 downwards.
AAGCCTTAGTTGCAAAAAGGAGTATCTTCACGTCTTGAAAAGCTAATAATAGAAGCAGCGAGATAGAAGAAAAACCTTTATCAATAATGCCACAAAAAATTCAAACCCTGCAGGGTTTGAGATGCAAAAGGCCCCTGTCAAGAGGGGCTGAAGCTGCTTCTGCTGCTGCCTTCAGGGAAACAGAAAGAAAAACGAAACTTGACAAGTGAAGAAAAGACCACTCTAAATAAACATATGGTCTTTTTAAATTTTTCACTTTCAGTGACTAATTCTGCTTTTATTTATATAAGAAATATTGCTTATTTGCAACTTACTTTCAAGTTCAATCCTTTTCAGAAGTTTGTTAAAAACAGTGGGTGAAGGGGAAGGACCACTCCGTGTACCACCCACATTTCAGCTTCAGAAAACTCAGTAACAATTCACATACACTCACAGAATGTCCTTCGAAAGGTGGAGTGAATTGGCAAAGAGACCTCAAGCCACCTCACTGTGCAAGTTTATCCATAAACACACACCTAAGAACTGTGGTCTTAAAAACTTGATTCCATGTCTGGGATGAAAATCCACTATAAATAACCACCTACCCCCCACCTTGCCAAAGAAGAATATAATCACAAATACTCCAACCCTGCAAATGGCTATGTGAGACAAATATTTCCAGGCTGGCACGTTCATTTTGTGGAGTCAGCCGCAAAGGCTGAAACAGAATAAATTCGCTTACGGGTGTCTGGGTTGCTCCCACCTATTAAAGTCACTTTATTCAGGATTATATTCCTGATTTAGAGGGAAAAATCAGTTAGTCACTGACACTGAGCATCAGTACATTAACCTGAAAACCATTTTACATCCAGATCACAAGTGTGTGGTGAAGAGGTGTTTGCAGATCACAGTGGCAGGATCTTTCCAGGTGCTGGAGTCACAGCAAAGAGCGTGGGGATGCTGACACCTGCTGCACCCATTGCTCCCCACTGTGCCCACCAACACTGACCCCACCAGCAGAGGAGAGTTTGCCATGAATGGCATGGTTACAAACTACTGAAAAAAAGAAAAAGAAACACAAACTACCCCCAAGCATTCACGAATTGTTGCTAAGGAGTAATAAATGAGATCCACATTGGGACCAGAAACGTGGCAGTTCTTTTGGGAGCTCCCCATGATGTTCTCCAGCTCAGGGAGGAGAGCTTATTTCTGTAAAGGGCAAATATTCCCAATACAGTATGAAAAGCACAGAAATATTTCAAGTAAATTAGGAAATTGGGTTAATTTGGGTGGGGGCAGTTTGGGCAGTAATGCAGCTTGTGATTGCAGACAGGAAAAGAAAATCATGAGTGGATTTTCCTCATCTCCTCCCTTTGTCCTTTCTTTTTAAACAAAACCAAGGGAGAAGCAGCCAGTCCTATTTTTTCAGACGCTGTGCAAAGTTGGCAAGGCTTAAAAAAATTACAGTTTGTTTACACAATATTGAAGATCAAGAAAAACATGTCTGCACAATGTCTTAGTGTACAAGGTCCCTTTCTGAGAAGGTTGGGTTGCATGATGAAAAACCCACATCAGGTTCACTGAATATAGTATTGTAATAGATATTTTTTAATAGAACTCAGTGAGTGCTGGCCTGTAGGATAGGGGAAGGTTCCTGATGGGAGTTGGGAAATCAGAGAGAACATTTTTAGGAAAAGGGAAGAAAAGTGACAAAAAATTAGCACAAGGCACTGTGTTGTTAATGTAATTAAAACCATAGAAGTAGCACAGTTGGGCTGTTTTGTCATTAGATTTTAGAAGTTTCCTATGATGCATTTATTTAATTTATGAAGGTAAATCACAGAAAAATTCTCTACAGAATAATCACAGCCCTGGGAGAAAGGAACCCAGATTAAATTTCAGAAGAATTAGTCAAACTCTGACAGTAACTAGAGCCAGCCAATGGCACCTGAGCAAATTCTGCAGCATCAGAGCCACTCCTGTGGAGAAGATGGAGAGTTTGGGGACAAGGTCACCAGCTAACCAGGCAATGACAGATGATACCCAGCCCTCAGGCATGGTCTGCAAGACCATCCTCTCTGCTAATGATGCCTAAATAAAAAAACAAGGAAAAATCTGGCATCCTTTCATTCCCCAGCTGCAGGTATTGTGCTGAGATACAGGGCTTGGAGGAATCAAGGGGATTTCAGGGTAGCTACTCTGAAACAGAGCAGTGAAGAGGGTTTGGTTTGCTTTCAAAGAGTGAAAAGAAACCTTTTTATTTAACTAAAAAAGCATTCTTCAGCAGGTACATCCTTAGTGAAAATAATACCTTGAGAGGCTACCTAGAACAGAGGCTAGACAGAGATAAAGGAATAAAGTAGGTATTTATTAAAAAAAGCCTTCAAAGGATACACCTTGGGCAGTGCAATACCCCGGCCGTGACTCCACCCAAGATGGACTCCGAGTCACGAGTTTTCACACATTTATACGTTTTGGTCCATTTACGTATTGGGTTTAATTCTCCAATTACAGCTTCAGGTTATGAAGTCCCATCCTCCCAGACTGCTCTCCTCAATTCTCTGTTGTTTACACTTTTTGGGCCCAAAGCTGCAACGGTGTCCTTGGTTCTCGGGCTGGAAAAGGATTGTTTTGTCTAAATAAACTGTGAGGAGAACTTGCTAACACTTAATTTGAAGCTTAGAATTATATACTAATGCAGTACAGAATCTGGAAAACATGAAAGCTAAAACTTAAGGCATCAAAAAGATGCTCCAAAATGTGGCTTTGGAGATACGCCAACCAGTTACCTCTAACAAAAATTCAACATTAACTAAAAGTATTAAGATATACTGGGGAAAAGAAAAATCAACCAAAAGAGAAAGATTCTTTGTCACCAGCATGTTCAACCTCCAAATACACAGCTATGGCTAACAATTTCTACTACTAATACATGGGTCATTTTTGTTTCAAAAATATTACATCTAATGTATATGCACCAATTTATTTTATTAATCTAGGTTTCTAAAGTACCTTTTTTTTTTAAATTGATCATCACTTCAAAACAGCACAAAAGCCACTAGCTAAATTCCTTGTAAAAATACACTCCACTAAACCAAAACTTTTCTCAAAACAGTGTTCTACCTTCAGTGGTAAATAATAGTAATTAAATTGTTTCACACCTTTATTTTCCTGTTTGTTGAATGAAAAAAACACTGAAGTTTCAAATCTAATAGCAAACCTAGAGTTTAACTTCCCTGGATTTTTCTCTTTACAGAGATATGAATCAAAAACTGAGAGTGAAATAACTACATGAGAACAGCATCCCACCATAAGGAAGGAACCTGGCTCTGCTGGATGCAGCAATTCAAGGAGCAGAAGACCAAATCTGCTGGTAGGAACCAGCCCAAGCTCTAGAATAGCTAAGGATATTATTCAAGTTGGTGCATGTGACTGTACCAATCTCACACGGGTTTTTTAAAATTCATCTTTAGAATCAAGGAGCCAAAATTACAGTGACTACTGTCCTGTGCAGGAAAGCCAAGGACCCAGGACACACCCTGGACAAAGTGTCACACCAAGAACAAGGTTTGAGGCAAGGTTTCTGTTCAGGTTATTATCAGGGCAGCCTTCATGCCTTGAGAACACAATGCCAAGCACCTTGTTCTGTATTATAGCAACATTTGTGCTGGGATGTGGACACCCAGCTGTCCTGCAATGTCCTGCTGTCCTCCCTGCGTGGCAAGGACTGCCCATGCCAAGGCACAGCCAGGCTGGTGGCTCCCCACATGCAACCACCTGCAAGGGCACTCGTGGGCATTTGCCCAAGGCAGTGCCTTGGGGGTGTGAACTCCAGACCAGGGATGAGCAGAGCACTGGTGTTCCTGTGAGGTGGATCCTGGCCCTTTTGACCAGCAGTGATATGACAGACCATCTCTCTGGCCCTGCATGATGCTCAGGGATACAGTAATACCTTCTCTCACCTCTCACTTCAGCTTCCATCATTAAAAATGGGAGAGTTATTTCCAGAAAACAGCAAACCATATGATTTTGTGACTAGTTCCTCTAAAATCCCTACAAAAATGGGCACCATCCCTTCACTGAGCTGTCAGAGACAGCACTGACTGGACTCTCCCAGCAGTCAAGACCAAGGCAAGAGGAGGCTGGTGCAGCAGCACAGCAGGACACCTCCAGTCCAGCCCACACATTTAGTAGTTGCAACTTCCATTAATCCTGAACACTCAAGAGTTTGATTTGGTTTTAAGTGCATTCACTATAAATTATGCAGAAGAAAAATATTACTGTCTCCAAGAAAGAGAGTGCTTCATATCAGAGGAGAAAGAAGAGACAGTGGTAATTTTAGGGGCACCAAGAACAGCCCTATGAAAATCCTTTCTCTCTTCTGGCATTTCTGTGTAGCATTTAACACTTCAATGCAAATCATCTTGGAAGCAAATCACGCAATCTGCACTCAAGACATCGCTTTTCTCATTAACCTCCACCACAGGGCTCCATCCCCAGCAATACCCACACCAAATGTGTTTTTCCAAGTGCTGTGGGTGAGGGCTGCCTGGAGCTGAGCCTCTGTTAGCAGGCTGGGTAAGAAACAAATGGAAAATCAAATCATGCTGAATTTTATATTTGTATCTAATTGATGCCAGTAGTGGCCAAATGGGTGTATTTTCTTCCCTGACTGGGTATAGTAACAGGAAGGAGATGTGATGGTTTTGAAGCAGGAAGCATCCCAACAGGCGTGGGATGAGAAGAGCTGACCTCCACCTGAGACCACACATGGGGCACATCCTGTCCCACCGCCTTGGTGCCGCATCGGTGAAGGTCTTGATTGCAAAAACAGGAAATGTGTCTTCTCTCAACAGTGATGTTGAAGATGGACTTTCATGCTCTCACATGAAGAGAAGGGGATGAGGGAAACAATCTGCTCCTGATACCCCCTTAAAATTGCTCTCTCCGGTGGAAGGATCTTCATGAACTTCATTTTAGCAAATGCAAAAAGATCACCTAATCCGTAAGGTTTTAACATCTCAGGCCATGGACAGATAAGCTTTCCTGGGTATGGCCACAGCAGGTGGTCAGGATACTGACCTCAGCCATTTTGTAACCTCTTAATTTATCACTCTGGTCTCTGAAAAGACCCTAAGCTACACCTGGTATCAACTACTAGTCTGCTCCACTTCTAACAGGACTAAAAAAATCCTACTAAACCAAATTCTGCATCTTTTGCAAACCAAGATCCACACTAGCTCCACACCAGGCTGGCATTTTTGGTTTGTTTTTTTCTTTAATTTCCCTTCCCCAAGGATAACATTATCTATTTCCCTGGAAGCTTTCAGCAACTTTTCTGCAGGAGGAGAAGGTATCCTGTGCGAAAAACCATGTCAACAAGATCTTTCCGTAAATGCAACATTTGCGTAAGATCAACACAATAATATATCATTTATTTTTTCCTCTTGAAAGGAACAGGAAAAAAGTGTTTAAAGGCTGCGGCAGTGGTAAAAAGGAGGGCTCTGATGGTGGAGGATGGTGCAGGAATTGAAAGTTTCTGAAGTGATGCCTTCTCCTGGGGTGTGCACACATCATCTTTCAGCACACAACAGCAAGGCCGCTTGCCTTTGCCTTCAAGCCTGCTAACAGCTCTTTGTTGGCACTACATCCGTTAAAAAAGGTAAGGCCAGCAAATGTACTGTACCCTCAGGGTCAGAGGAATCAGTTCCACAACAGATATAGATGTTTGGAGTCACACTGGCACTGGGGGAGAGGTTCCTGCCAGAGGAAGATGAAGTTTTATTTGCTCAGCTGAAGTGAGTCTGGAACATGGAAGAACCACGTAAATCCTCCAACTCTCTCCTGACTGAGACTGTCATTCAGACCCTTCTTACCCCCCCTGCAAACACAGGCATGATCCTGCTGCTGGACTTCTCTGAGATAAATACAGCATAACAGAAATAATCCCACATTTCCCCACCCCTGCTCTGAAAAGATTAAGCAGTAGTACCTTAAAAGCACTTTAGGCTCTTGCATTCTTGTGGTTAACACTAATTTTTTAGCTTCTTGACCCTCTATTGCAGAGATCATGACTTGTCAGACCTATTTTGAGATCTCCTTTAAGTTTTGCAACTAAAACTCAGTGGCAAGAATCAAACAGCCTCCCAAAGGAAGGTCAACCCTCGTATTTCCTCTGCAGCTGACATTTCCAAATGCAGGAGGATGGTGGGGCAGGGTGGACAGATGGGCATTTGTACATCCCATAGCCCAGCAGAGAGCTCTTCAGCATTTGGTGCCCAAACTCTGTGTTTTAGAAAAGGATAGGAGCCACAGCTAAGGATGACCCTGCTGGACAATAGCACACAGCCCTGGCGTGCTGGGTTTTGGAGCGACTCCAAGCAGGGTGGGACTGTAAGAAAGTGGACAAAAGCTTTGGATAGAGATCTACAGGGAGGAAGCGCTTCCTACTTCCTCCACAGAAGGGACCAGGGCTTTAAATAAACCTCCTCCTGAGCTCTGCTTAAGACTAAAAGGGTTACTGCTGGAAGAAAGTCCTGTCTGACTGGGACCCAGCTGAAGGCTGATGGAGCTCTCCTGAGGAATTCTGCTGCTCTGCTGCAGTTTCCAACATGCTGGTGGGAACTGGGGGAGGGCTGGGCTGCCCACAGTCCGATTGTGAGTGGCATCAACTAGACAAAAAAGCCTGGGAAACTTCTGACAGGGCTCTCAGCTCTGCCACCAAAAGTGCAGAGCCAGACTTGCCTGTCAAGCACATCTTTTGATGAAAAAGATAAATCAAAGTGTACATTTACACTTTGTAAACCCATTTCAACATCATGCCATTTCTCAGACCCATTTACCTCTTAGCCCTTTCTTGTATGGTCTATGAGGCTGCAGCAGCATGTTTATTCTGATGGACAGAGACATTCAATCTGCTCCATCCCCCTCAGCTCCTTTCCACCCTCCCCACCTCTGCAGCTACATGGGATCTTCCCCCCCTTGCCTCCCTCGTTCCTCTCACATGGTCCCACACACAGACCATAAACACCAGAGCCAGGACTGGGCAACAATACTGATGAGAAAAGACTGGCATTGACAAAAAAAAACATCCCCCTCCTAACAAATACCAATGGAATATTTACTTTGCTTGGATGTAACAGAACCAGACTCCAAACACAGTAATACATACTTGCAAACACCATCCAAATCTTTCCTCTGTGCAGTACCACATCAATTATCTTATCCATCCATTTTAGTGTACATATTCAGTTGTAATAACCCCCATCTTCTCTGTTCTCCACCCAGCAAGAAGCCTGTTTTTTGTTTTTCATCTTGTCCTTAGTCTGCTAGAGCACCCATTGCTTACAACCCAAAAGAAGACTCGTGCAGTGCCAAAATTGCTAAAATTTACCTCTCAGATATTTTCAGTGGTCTGGAAGACTTAATAACAGAAAATAAGAGAGAGAAGGAAGGAAACCACTGGTTTGAAAAATATCAGGCTAGACAAATTAAGAAGCAATGTGGAACACATTGCTTCTTAATTTGTCTAGCCTGATATTTTTCAAACAAAAACAAACTATAGGCAACAAAAACAATGCTATAGGCAGGTCAGAAACTGAGTTGTGCATACATTTGTGCTACAGTAAGAAATGGCTTTGCTCTGCAATGGGATTGAATAAGCAAATTTCCCATTCCTGCAGGAAAAAAGTTATTTCATTAATGGCTTTGCACAAAGCAATTACCCACTAGTTTGGAACAGACATCTGTGATATTGACCTGCTGAGACAGCCATTGAAACTGCACTTGGTCCAAATTTGGGAGAGAAAGTTCTCAACTCCTGTCCTGCTTTACAAAGGGGTGAAAGAGTCAAAACTACTTCTCGTAGCAATTATCTGCTAGGCTCTGGCTTCACTGGACAGCAAACTGCTCTCAATAAATGTCCTGTTCTTATAAAATTCCCAGATTTTCCCTACTAATTCACACCCCATGGCAGTCTGGTTAGCACTCCTCTGGGAAGGTGACTCTGTTGGGCTGAAATAAGGCAAAGTGCAGTAAGAAGCAGCCCATGCCAACACCAAATCTGCAGCCAAGAGTGAGAGGGGCAGACCTGCTCAAGTGCCAGCCCTGGAAAGGCATATCCACCACTGGCATGCACTGAAGCAAAGATGATGAATGCTACTCTTCCTGCAAATTCAACATGGCTATTATAGGTTATTTCTCTATTTCTTGTTGTTTCCCAGCTGTCCTAATGTCCTATTAGCTTTTGTTACTCAGCTTTGTCCTAATGGTTTCTGTACAGAGCTATGTCAGAGTGGATGTATCTTAATATACTTGTATAATGCAGTCAATACTCATTAGTTTCAATATTCCTGAAGATGAGCTGCTTCTCTCAGTAAAACTATGTTCAGGCCCTGATATGGCAGATGTAGCATCAGTCACTGACTTTCTTCCTGAGCTTTATCCCAAAAGCCAGCCAGGCTTTGCTCCCACCACCCCAGTCAAGGCCTCATTCCTCTCCTGGCTCAAAAATAATCTTCTAACTTGACCTCAAATGTATTGAGTGCTGGTAACCCATTTGCTCTGGTCCCAGCACTGTCTTTTCTGGAACTTCCCCTCTGCTACACACAGGGATGGAGAGCCACCACTCCTACATCAGCCTTGGCTTTCCTGGTTTAACTGAGCAGGTTCTTCTTCCTCCTCTCAGACACACAGTGTCCTTTCCCCGTGTCACAGAAATCCTTCCCTGCACTTAGTGCAGTGACAGCCTCCTGACCCCTGGCACCGCACGCACCATCTCAACACCAAGGTTCCTTATCTGCACTGGGAACGCTTCCAAGAAGGGGATTTGCCTTTTGACCTTAGTGCCTTGGGTCAATCTGTGTTCAGCTCTGCCTGGGCTCTCCTCCACGCTTCCAGTGAGCAGCTTCTCCCCTGCTCAGGGACAGACTAACCCTGTGTTTCATGACTTTTCTGTTCCTGCCACCCAAAGGAGTACTCTACTCTCTCAGAATGACATCCTGATCTTTTTCCAAGCTGATGGCAAATGGCAGTCCCATTGCACCAGATACATGACCTGTGCACCCCTGAATCTGGAGCTACAAAATCCATCTGCTGAGAAGGTCTAATGGATGAGATGTAAAGCTCAGAGGAAAAATAATGCCAAGAAGTAAGTGATCCAGCATATTACTGGAACATTTCCACACGTAAAACCTAGTAGTGCAAGTCATACAAGGATTTTTCCAGTTTCTTCTCTAGCTCTCAGTGTCAGGTGAATGAGGAGGACCACTTTTATCACTCATCCAGTGCATGAACAGGAAATAATAGCCTATTAGTTCTAAAAACAAAACAGTAGGGTTGTACAAAGCCAACCAAGGAACCAAATGTAACCACACCCTCAACTAGGGGAGACCACAATCGCTCTCTATTTGCTATTCAGTAGGATCTGTGAACTACACACATATATTTCTATTTTATTCAAAATTAAAGAGTTGGTTTTTTTTTCCTCATAAAGGGTGAGAGTCAGATCTGGCACATCCGAGGAACAGCTGAAACAAACAGTCCATCAGGCAGTTTGCTCTGAAAATACAGTAAAAAAATCCCCCCTTACTAAGCAGTGAAAAAGGTGACTGAAAATATCCCTGAATGCTACAAGCAGGCTGTAGGCCCCTTGGACTGTGAGGAGTCTCAGGATCCACTGTAGGGGCAGCAGAAGCAGATCAGCAAATATATATATTTGCACACTTACAGATCCATGGGGCTTGTAGTCAATGAGAGATTTCCTGCTGAGAAAAGCACTTTTTTCCCTTTTTAAAGAAATTTTACATCAAAGGAAGTTTGTCTTTGCTGCTCTAACCCATGGGTGGGCCCACAGGGATCTAGCACAACTCTTCCCCTAGCTCCAAGCAGCATTCACACCAGAGCAACACAACATGACCTTCTGCAAACCAGAAAGTCCCTCTGGACTGGATCATTGTGCAAACCAATGGATGGGGAGAAACTGTGCAAAAATATCTCAAGTTTGCCAGAACTTTGGGCTATGCCATAATGGCATTTGGATGTACACTGGGGCATGCAAGCATCTTTGGCCAGGCACAGCTCTGCCCTGCTGGGCACTCCGATGGCCCATCACTGCTGACATGTGAGTCATTAAAGATGTCTCAACATGCCACTGAATAAAATTTTTGTGTGCATAAAACCCCCCATAATGACTTTTCCTATGGAAAGTGACTGCTTCTCCACCCTGTGCTCTTTTCAGCAGGAAGGAAGCTGCAGCAGCACGTTCCTCGAGGCTGCACCACCAACTCACAGGGGCTGCTGGGAGCACCTCAGGCAAAGCTCACAGAGCTCCTCAAAAACAGCACCACACTCTGCCCACAAATAACCCCACTAAAACACATCCAATTTCTTGACGATGCTGTTACTGCCAGGATTTCCAAGCCTGCAGCTTTCCAGGAGAAAGTCATGGGATGCACACGCTCCAGACTGTGCTACGTTTGATATGAGTAGCCTGGTTTCAAGCACCCCTACAAGCAGTGGGAGCTCCCATTTTTTCACTAAGAGCACATCTTAGGCTAGTACAAGTTAAAGTTAACTAGTGGCAAAGCCTACTGCTCCAGCTCTGCAAGGGGGAACACCTGCCAGCAGCTGCCCCAAAACAAAAGCAAGATGCTGAAGGGCTCCTGCTGCAATGCAGAGAAGTGGCAGCTGAGATCTTGCTTCTGCTGTGCCAGGCACTATGTACTGGGCCAAAAAGAGCCTGTTGCTGTGCCAAAAAGTGGGTAATTCAAGCTGAAAGGCAGCTGATGGGACTTCCCTGCTTTGCCAGGCAGCTGGTTGCAGAAACACATTTTGCAGCAGCAAAATCTCATCTCCGCTGATGAGGTGGAGAGTCCTTTTAAGTCAGTCCTTAGCAGGTCTAAAGATGGGCTAGTGATAGAGGAGCTGCCTGATAAATGGCAATGCTTGGCAAAAAAAAAAAAAAAAAAAAAAGGCTTCCTCTCTTCAAAAGGTTATGGTCCTTTTTCTTACTGCTGCCTCCCAGTCCATTAAATATCATTAAATTTATCCTGACTAAAAATATTAGAGGTCTCATGTCTTAAACTTGAAGAACATTTTTTCCACTCAGAGGAATTTTGCTTACCTTTGTCAAGCAGTAGTGCCAGCAGTTGCTAAAGTACAGTATAAATATTAGCCTTTGCCAGTAAACAGATGCAAATTTTGGCACCAGATCAGACTGAAATAATCACATAATCACAGAATGGTTTGAGTCAGAAGGGACCTTTAAAGATCATCCAGTTCAACCCCCTGCCATGGTCAGGACAGCTTACACCAGACCAGGTCGCTCAAAGCTCCATCCAAACTGGCCTTGAGCACTTCAAGACATGGGGCATCCACAATTCCGGGCAACCTGTTCCAGGTTTTCACCACCCTCACAGTAAATTTGTTCCTTATGTCCAATCTAAACATCTCTTTCAGTCTAAAACCATTGCTCCTTGTCCTGTCACTACAGACCCCCGAAAATACCCCGCCTTTCTCCATATTTTTTATAAGCCCCTTCATATTAAAAGATTGCAATGAGGTCTCCTTGGAGCCTTCTCCAGGCTGAACAACTCCAGCTCTCTCAGCCTTTCCTCATAGGAGAGGAGCTCCATCGCCCTGACCATCTTCATGACCCTCCTCTGGACTTGCTGCAACAAGTCCATGTCCCTGCCCATGCTGAAGGTTGATGAGCTGGACACAGTGCTCCAGGTGAGGTCTCACCAGAACAGAGGGTCAGGAATACCTCCCTCATATCTGTCAACACCTCACACGGAAAAGCCCAGCTGGGGAATACCAACAGGGATTGAGCAAACCTGCCTGAAAGACTGAAGAATATATGCACAGCTACACTGGACCACAATAGCTAGAAACTCCATTTCCATGCTTTATTTATTTTTATTTAACAAACTAAAACCCTAAGTGCCAAACTGAAGGTTCAGTGACAACTCATGCTAAACAAATTAGCCAGTCAGATCATCAAAACACTCGAGAGATGCTTTACTTCCTTCTGTGTATGCTCTACTAACCTCTACACTTCTCTGTCTGATAAAGCAATTTAAAAAATCCATTTCACTTTCAGTTTCTGACCAAAGAAAGCACCATGGGTTCACAAGCTATGAGGATTTTTTTTTTAAATGAGAAATGCTATTCTCCATATACTTTCAGTAAATAATCCCAGCAAATTTAGGTATGAAACAGATCCGCAAAACAAAATAGGCAAGCATGTAAACTTGGTGCCTCTGCCTCAAAACACTTCCAGCCTCACCTAAGGAGTGACTTGGCTGGAAAGGTATTTATTGGAACAGAGAGGCTGAGTGATGCAGGAGTGCTGAAGGCACAGCAGGGAGGGCAGGGAGTGTAAGACCTAAGCCAGTTATGTAAGCGGGGAAGCACGGGGTGAAAGGACAGGAGGACTCTGCGGGACGCGTGGCAGCCAGCCTCGGAAAGCTCATAAGGAGCTTTGGCAGGACCTGGCTGCCCCGCCGCTGGGGCAGGTGACAGAAGCCAGGCTCCAGCACCCTGGCAGCAGGACCCACCCCAGCACCACAGACACAGACACAGGTGCTTTGCTGCCGGGCTTTGTGCTCATGGGCCACAGGAGTGGAGCCTGTGGGATGCTCGGGAGAACAACAAAAGGGCTTTGGTGCTTTCTCTGCCATCTATTTCAGGTTTTAATGCTGGTTTTGCCTTTTCCCCCCCTGGATTTCCTGCTGAAGTGCCCATGGACAATGAGACTATTGAGCATTTACTACAGCGTGAGATTAGTTTGGGTTTCAGTTTCTGCTGAGCCAGCTCATTTCCTTCCACATTCGTACAGGAACAGATGCTAAAATATAAAAGGGCAGTCAGCATCATAAAGGCAGAAAAAGGAAAACCCTTCATACAACAGCATGAAGTTAAAAATACTTTTTCACAGCTTTAGCCAGAGCCATTCAATAGTTTGCTCTGCCATCTAATTACATTACATTAAAGAGGCAAGAGATTATTATTTTTTCTTAAGAACAAAAAAACCCACAAACACATACACGCCTCAAATAACAAAAACCCAACCAAACATCCAACAAGTAAACTGGCCAAACTGGCTGGATTGAAAGAAGTCTTCAAAGAAGCTAAACAGAAAAATTAGTTTTGTCCCCTCCCATCATGCATGACTGCAGTGCAGCCTTCAGACACCAAATTCAATTGCTGCAGCAATTAGTCACAAAATTCAAGGCAAGCTGAAACTGCCAGATACAGCAAGAGCATCCCTGTGCTAGAATCAATTCTTCTCCCACAGAGGCAACCAAGCAGATGTACAGCCCACAGCTCATAAAAAGCCACAAGCCATCCCTGGGCTGCAACAGCAGCAAGGACAAGGCGATGGCAGCCCTTGGCAAACAAACTCCTGGCCCTTGTGTCTCTGCTCCACTCAATGCAGGAGCACCTCTTCCCTTGGAGCTTCTCTTCCCTGGGTGCTTTGGTGCTCAGTGGCCACAGCCCAGAGCATCCCCACAGGGCCATGCAACAGAGGTGGAGCCACCAGGGATGGGACTTGCTTTAAGGAAAAAATAGGTGGAAAGAAACCCAGATTGCCCAATTGCACCACACCAGCCACATTTCTCTTTCCACAAAGTTACATCCACCAATTTTATTCTTTTTCAGAAAAGTCTCAAGTATGGCAAGATGCTTCTTCATGCAGCTCTGACATTCAGATGCTTTCCCAGCTAGATGGGCAACCTGCAATCCCTCCAGACACTGTTTATACAGATGTAATATCCATTACCCTCTAATGCTTTAAAAATGCTTCTAATTAGCCACCCCAGATGTGCAACCTACTGCTCACCAAGCCCACACCTCCCTGGTGCTACTCCACCAGCCCACAGCTGAACCTGCCAGCACCAGCTCCTCCAAGCTGTGGGAAAAATACATTAATATAGACCAGAAAACCGAGATCACAGAGGACCAAAGCCACTGATTACCCCATCTGGTTGCTTCACTGGTTGACACAAATTTTTCCAAGAGGTTTCTAAACCTCTGAGAACTACCAAGCTGTGAAGTATAAATATTCAATGTAAACACAGAGATGTTGGTAGGACTAATGACATGAAATCACTGATAAAATTTAGGATTTTCAGACAAATCTTTCCAAATCATTAGCTTCTGGATTTAAGACAAGTGAGGCAGCTTCATGGAGGTTCAAACAAAGCGGAGTAAAACAAATTTAGCTCGCATAGATAACATAAATGTCTCTGCTGGCAGCTTGGGCCAGAACCAGGCTCCACGACACTTTATTGATGACAACTTGGGGAATTTCAATCCTGCTTGTAAAGAGCAGAGAACACGATGCAACTTCCTATTGCTTTTGTCAACTTATTCATAAACATCTTTGCATTATGAACATTTTAATCACCTGTGCATTGCCTACACAGTGTCATTAGGTTTTCTTTCAAAACAAACAAACAAACAAACAAACAAACAAACAAACAAAATGTAGTATCCTTCATGGAAAAATGAACTCCCAGGGCGACTCTTGACAAACACAGCTGCACGATCCCTTCCGTCAGGAGATGCCTTTCTCTCTTCCCTGCAGCTCTCCCAGAATTGGCTCAGCAAACCACCCCAGCACCCACTGCTCCTCCCTGGAGAGCAAAGCCCCCTGCAGCTGGCACAGCTGGTGTCACACAGTGCCCAGTGCCTCTCAGGCCCAGTTCTGGCACCAGTCACACCACTGCTGTGTCAGCACTAGGAGCTGCCATTACATTACACATTTTTGATGGCTTCATCATTTCTCTGCTTGCTCACCTGTTTCACCTAGACCTCTAAGCTATTCCAGACCTCTAAACTTCTCTGGAATTTAGGGTTTAAAGCCAACCCCTTCCCTCACTGCCAAAACATACACTTGGGACTAATGGAGGACCTAAACATTCGCCCCACAACAAATATTTATGGGTGTAGAGGAACTTGGTGCAGCCATCCCAAGTGGGACAGACACCAACTGGCTGCAGTGTCACCCCCTGGCACCCAGAGAAGGAACAGCCCCACATCACCAGCCCCACTCCTCACTGGCTGTCCTGTACTCACCCCCTCACCTCACCCCTCCAGACACCCTGGGCTCAGGCAGGAGGGTCTCCAGGCTGAACTGGCCTCCCCATCCCCTTGGCTGCTCCTTCACAGCCCTGTGTGAACCAGGAAGTGGAGGCAAGCCAGCAGTTTATTTTTAACTTTCTTTTTTTTTCTCCCTTAAATAAAAAGCAAAACCACATGTGTAAACCACATGTTCGTGCTCACTCCACCCAGTGATGGGTTTTACATTTTGCATGCTTCCAACGCTCAGAAATTCCTGGGCAATGATGTAGAGCAGACATCACCCCACAGATTTCCATTATGCCCCTCAGTATCCCTGTTCCTACTCTGGCAAAGTAAGAGTCTCTCAAACACTGAATTAAGTGTTTGAAGAGCCTGAAGAGAGAGGTCAGTGAGGGTGACTCTGCTCTCAGCTTGTCTCCCCCTTCCCCTCCTTTCCAAAAACCACCCAGGACATCCAGGAACACTGGCAGAAGTTGCAGCTCACACTTCCAAAGCTTCGCTGCAGACTCTTTGGAGAAAGAAGAGCTAGTGTGGGATTATGAGTCCCTTCCCATGAGTTCAACCACAGCTTTGAATCCCTCCTAACCAGAAGCTGGCTCTTGCTTCTCTTCTGCAGCTCCTCAGACAGCATTACATGTAACTTCTTTGAGTGTTTCAGATAAACAAGTTACGGGATCTCAAGTGATTCCTCAAATTTTAGTTTCAGAGGTGCAGGCAGGTGCAAAGAGTTAAAGGGTTTTCCAGCAGCAGATAGTTTTGCAGTCAACAGGTTGAATTTTCGGAGCTAGGAGGAAACTACCCATTCACCATGGGAACTTTTGATGCAGAACTTAGCTTCCCTCAAAGTTAAAATAAAAAGTTGAAAGATCCCCTGTTTTTTCCAAAATGCCTATTGAAACTTCACCTTCTTTAAAAGGAAGGAGGGGCGCTAGGTCAGTACACACATATCTGCACCTTGAGCAGCAGGACTTCTGATCAAAGTGACAAAGGAGCAAATACATTAACACAAGACCCAGTTTGTGCCTACAGTCTGATGTGGCTACATTCAGGCTCTAATGGCAAAATTACCTGTTTTCAACTTCTGTTCAAAGAGAAACTCCATACCAGCAGAATGCCACTTAGACATGGACATTATTAATACAGAAATGCCTGCTTCAGAGCTCTGAAAACACTAATTAATCACAGCACTGGCTTTATGAGTGATCATTTGCAAACGCCACACCAGCTCTGAACCACCCTGAGATTGCTGGCAATGCCTCATCCCAAGCAGAAAAATGTCCTCACTACTTGCTGAATACCATACTGCTTGGACAGCAAGTGTAAGCCATCAGTTTTGATGAAAACAAACTTGAGAGATAAAACAAGGCACCTGAAATCACAAGAAGGCATCTGCCTCAATTTTAATATCTCCCTACTGACTTTCACCTCCAAGACAAGAAGAATTTGGTGAGTTTGCACAGCAGCTCAAGGATAGACTGGACAGCTTCAAGATTTACAAGACTTGAAGACATAAGCTTTGCTCCACAACCTCAACAATAATATGTTTGTGAATATAAAAAGGTGGAAGCTAAGATGGTTGGGTCACTCCAACCACTGTGTTCCTCTACACTAGGATAAAAAGTAGATTCAATGCAGCCCTGCAGATACTTTAATTAATTCACAAATCTGTTGGAAAAGCTGGCAACCATATTTGTATATTTTAGGAAGCAGAGCTGAAGTGGAACATCTTCTCCCAGTCCAACCCAACAAACACATGGTAAGCTGTTGGCTTTAGGACAGCAGATTATGTTAGCTAATAACCATCCCTTGCTTCACTCTTGCTCAGCCCTCTTGGCCCATCTCAACCAGCCAAACAGGGTTTTCAAAGCAGCTCATTGTTGGATGTTGCAGGTGTCATTAGCCACCTTGTCTATGCTTTATCCAATTATTTACTGTGCCCAACCAGCACCCTCTGAAAATGCACCAAGGTGCCTGGTGCCAAGTTTAATTATCCCCTTGCTTAAGAACTGCAGGTTATTTTATGCAGAGTGATGGAGAGGTGCATTTGCTGGGCAAAGGAGAAGCCTTACACTGTGCCCCATCTCCTGAAGGAGACTTGAATTTAAACCTACTTAACTAACTAGCCACACTGTGCAAGGAGCAATGTGCCTATTGTTAGGAAGCATTGCAGAAACACCACAGTCAGCTACAATTTCCTTGCTCTGCAGAAGCAGCATTTTCCCTTTCCCACTGCCTGAGGCTCTGCCTCACCTCTTTGCCAATGGGGTAGATTTGAAACTGCAGTAACACCAGCCTCCTGTTCCCCTCCTACACACGACCACCCATAACAAGACACCTTCCCCTTGTCTCACCACAGGAGTGGACACAGACACCCCACAGAGCAGCACCAGAGGGCTGAAACATGCTGCCAGCCCCCTCAAAGAATGCTGGCTCAGGCCAAACATCAAGTTCCCAAAGGAAAAGCATCCAAGTGTCTCCTTCCCAGCCTCCAAAGAATCCTACAGATTCCTCCAGCAGCCCAGCCGACTGTGTTTATTGCTGCATCCTTCAAGTTATAGGTCAACATATACCAGAGAGCCAGCAATTCCCAGATAATCAGATTTCTGTGCAGACTGACAAATGGCTCCCAATAAGAACATCAAAACCCAGTAAAATCAAGAGTCTCTCTAATCAACTCACTTGATGTGACGCAGTAAGCCTGCAGAAAGCTCACACACTTTGTTAACACGTTGGATTGCATTTTGTGGCAGGATCTCAGGGGGCTGGCAGCAGTGGGGGGACCCCAGCCCAGGCCAACTGCTGGAAGGAACGTGTTCCTCTTTGTTCTTTGTGCTCCACTCAATGCTATGTTATTTTGAAACTAATTAATGGTAATTCCTTGACATACTATTAGTGTGCTTGCCAAATGCCAAAGCTTAAAACTGGAGTGTGAACACACACTCACAAAGGAGGTTCTTGCCCCGCCAGTGGATTATCCCAGCCTGGAAACTTCTTATAGGTGAGTCCTTCCTATCTCCCCAGGCAGACCTCAAACAAACATGAACTGACATTGTCAGTGGGGTGTGAAAATCATCTTTCCCATGAAGGCCAAACACCTTGCCTTGTTACCAACCCCGCAGCTCTGCCATATTCTGCCCCTCCAACCTCCCGATCCTACACACTTTACCCCACAAAGCTCACTCATCACTGAGAAAAGCCTCAGAAATACAATGACATCACTGCCATATACATGGCACCCCTCCTCTTCCCACAGCAAGGCTCGTGGTGACAGCAGGGCACTGCATGTCCCAGGAGCCAAACGGCTGAACCCAGTGAGTCAGGAGAGGAGATGATGTGCAGAGCCAGGTGGAAAATCACAGCCTCCTCCTCCACAATGGCCCTCAGCTGCTCTTAGAAGATGATGAGGATTTCCAGCTAAAACACTGGTGCTCTCAGAGGTCTGGCACCCGAGCTGCTGAGCAGGTAAAAGGGATGGCGAATCTGTCAAGGTCCCTGATTAGGTGTGAAAGAAAAGCCCTGTGCACACAATACTCTTACTGAAGCTATAAATAGTCCCCTCTGCACCAAAGTTGTGCATACTGTATTGACACTTCTGACTTAATAGGATTTCCTAGGTAGCCTGAACCAGCTTGGGCTGCTGCAGGGCAGCCTTGCTGAGCCATTTTCACAACACATGCATACTGCTGTGACTGGGGGGAGCATAGGGGATAATCCCGTGTTTTCGGTGTCCTGATCACACTAAGGCAGGACAAGACTCTGAGAAACTCCTAGAGGGTCGTATGAGTTTGCATGCACAGCATAATAGGGAGAAAACTTCCAGACCTTTTCAATGCAGAAAGCTTATCCCCCAGCTACATATCAGAACTTACTACAAATGCAATTTTTTTCTTCTTTATAGTCATCCTTTTTTACAGTGGTAGAGAAAGATAAGAAACAATGTTCTAATAAAATACATAATATAATTTTTATATCAAATAATGAAAAAAATTATTTTCCTATTCAAATATATAATGTAATTTCAGGTCCTGTAAGTAAATTAAACCAGTTCTCCCACTAATGGCTCATTATTGTCTTCAAATATGTAAGACAAGAATTTAAACATCTTTTATACTACTTTATTCCTTCTAAAGAAATCCCACCCTGTTTGAGTTACTGTCTATTAACCTGGCAGGCTGACCTGAGAACTGTTAACAAAATAATCTTTTACTGTAACATTTCCACTACATCACCTTTGCCTTTGTGGTGTTTAACAGCCTGCCAGCACTGCTGGGAATCATGTCCAAGTTTTGCCCTGACCCTTCGAGCATGTACCAGATGTATCCCCTGCCCTCAGTCCTGAGGATGAGCCACGCTGCTGAGCCTGTGCCCCCCTTCCAGGGTACAGCCACAGTATTGCTTCACCTCCCCTGCCTCATCTCTTCCACCACCCAATAAAGCACTCCAAAACCTGTCTGCTCATGTGCTGTGGAGAGAGCCAGTATCGGCCCTTTCAGGCCCAGAAGGTACAAGCACCAAGGGCCTGACTGTAAGCAGCTGGCTGCATAGCCAGCTGTCCCACTGTGCAAGGGATGGGCACCACCTGGCTGGAAACATCACCCCAGCATCTTGGGGCCTGAGTCCCAGACCAGGAGGCAGCAAAGCTTTATGTTGTACAGATGAAGAATAAAAAGATGTTTTCTGGTACCTCATGTCGTTCCCATCACTAGTGCCTCACAGACAACTTACCTCAGCAAGGAATGATGTAGGACAGTTGCCTATTGCATATTCCCTGCCAGCCCAGCTTCCTTCAGCTGCTCCATCATCACAAGCAACACAGAAACCACGCAGAGCAATTGTACACGTCCATCCACATGCCAAGTACTGCACAGTGAGGACCCAACCTGCTCAAGACGAGCTCTCAACCGTGCCTATCACCCTGGGCAGGCTGTGTCTCCAGGGCTCAGGGATGCAAACTCTCTGTGCAGTGCTTTTTTGTTTTTCTGGAATGACATTTGGCTATTTGGAGCAACTGGGAATTTGTAACACAAGAAGAAGAAATAATAAAGTTGACCTCAAGCTGGTTCAATACACTCATTCTGAAACTAAAGTAGCTAGAACGTGGTGCATCATTTTTTCCTACCACAGTCTTAGCTGTTATGGAAAATGCAGCAATGAAGAAAAGAGCTGGCTCATGAGCTAACATTACCTGTCTGCACCTCATCTGCTCCTTCAGTATGCTCTGTACGTCACAGCAATGATACACAGAGTGCCTGCATGGCTACCTAAGAACCCCAGGCAGAATTGATTGCAAGAGAGACATGTAGTTCAAAATTTCATTAAAGAAATGGCTATAATACAATCACAAGCCACTCAATGCACTGGAGGCTGAATGTTGCTGAGGAAAATTATGAACCTCCTCCTGCAAATATCCTTATCTACCCACAACAGAGAAAGAGCCAATAGTGTAGCAACATCTATATTCAGCACAAGGACTAGACCAGAATAAAGTGATCATTAAATAGTTTAAAACAAAGAAGATAGCAAAATGTAATGAGCCTCAATAAGCCAAGTGAAACAGGGCTAAGAGGGTCAACCAGCTATGTCTTGCATTTAGGCACCTCTTAGGAAATCTTCTGTAGATGGAAGGACAATCAGCTCCCCAAGAGTTTCCACACTGGATGGATGATGGATAGGTGGCTCCTTTTGCAAACCCCATTTTCTTTATTCTGCAGAGTGGATAATTCAGCTCAAGAATAAAGGAAAAAAAAAAACAGAGGGGGAGGTAGGGAAAATGCTTGAATGCTAAAATAGGCAAATTACTGAGCTAGAAAATCTAGATTAAATCAAGCATTCCTGCAAATGTGTAATAGAGAAACAAATGGCTCCCATCTGGAAGCTCTGCAAATTAACTTGGATCCTGGTTAAGACAACAGCACCAGAGTCTGCTTCCAGAAATGTAAATATCCAGTGTGCATTTGCAATCCAATCACAGGCTAAAAATATAAGACAACTTGGAGTGGAAATCTGATTTTGTGTCTACCCTCTTAATGGGAAATAAAACAAAAATTCTTTAGACACAGCAATCTGGACTAATTTTTCCTGCTTGGAGAGACGATGCAAGACATCTTTGCACCACGAAAGTCTTTCAGCTGCTTCTGATTGCAAGAAGAGCACAGCTCACGTGTTGGAGGCCTGACTCTTCTCCATCATATTCTGCTTCCCCATCTCCTTTTCCATTCTGTGACCCTGCCTGCTCCACTGTACTGTCTTCAGCTCTCTGTTTATTTATACCACTTCACTTGATTCTTCTTACTAAGAGTATTCTAGTTCCTTTTCCCCCAGAGGTTTATCTCTGGCCTTCAGTAAGAGAAGGGCTCTTGGTTTCAGTGTGCAGATGGAGAACTCAACCACAGGCATGAACCAGGCTCAGGACTAAATTTAGCCCAGGAGAGGATTGTCCTTCTGCCGGTAGACCAGGAAGGCAGTTTGGAGCAGGAGCCTATTTTACATGCTCTCTGGTGGTGTCTGCCTCCCTCTAGGTCATAGAGAGTCTGGGGACACCAGCCTTGGACTCTGAGCATCATCCCTGAGGACCTTTTGATGCTACAAAAGGAAGGAAAAGCTATTACAAGTTAATGTCATCCATATGGTTCAAGAGTTGACACTGGAAGGGAAGTTTTAGGTGGTTCCACCAGCAGAAAGCATCCATGAAAAAAAAAGGATGTCTCTCTGTGTATGAGATACATCCTTCATGTGATCACAGCAGGCACAGATAGGAGTTTTAAACTACAGAAGAAAACACCTCTACGGACAGGATAATCAGGAAAATCAGTTAACTCCCACATCTGGTTTTAATAAACAGATGGGGGGATTGGTAAATGTGGACAAAAAAGCACATAATATCCAAACTTAGGAGAGCAAAGAGCATATGAACATTAATAGCAGCAGTCAGATAGGATGTTAGATAATTAGCCAGAATTCACAGATGATGAGTAAGAAACAAGAGCACGAATTAACATACTGATACCAAGAGAAAGGGCACTGCAAAAGAAAACTTGGGTAGCAGAATAAGAAACTCCAAAGGACGGCAGCGGTATGAGGTCAACACTACTTGGAAGAAGGAGGGGCTACACCACAGGTTATCCTACACCCTACAGAGTCTGCATGGCAGTGCAGTGCAGAATCCAAGGTTCACAGGAAGACAGAAGTGCCAACAGGGCTTATCTTACTGTGGGACTGCAACTTCCCAAAATACTCAACTGAAGAACCCACTATTAACGTAAAGAGCTGACCACAGATATTGCTGGAAGCAGAAGACAACAATTGTAATCCTCCAGCTGCTGAACTAGAAAAGGGCAGCTCTAATTTAGACACTGTAAGTAGCTGAAAGTCCTCAACGAAAGCAACTCTGGAGGCAATTGTAATCATGGAGAGGTGATTTAGGGAAACACAAAAATTCATCTTTTCAATTTCCCATAAGCTTTGAGGAATCTAAGGAACTCGGCACGGAAGTCAACTGGACTGAAGTGCTCAAGAACACACTTGTAAGAAGCTTAGAATATCTGTATGGCAAAGATGAAAAAAAAAAAAAGTTGTTACTGAGCAACCCCCAAAAAAGTAGGGGAGATATCTAGGGAATGAGTCCCAATCTAAATGGAGAAAAAAATATCACAAAAAAAGGGATTTTTAGGGCTAAGCAGAGTGCATGTGAGGAATGGAAAAGAAGGGCTGCTCATCAAAGACAGCTGTGTCAGAGGTCAGGAAACAAAGGGGGAAAGAGAAATTGCCAAAGCCAAGCTGAATTAGGTCATGCAAATAAAAATAAAGAACAAAGATCAAAATGTTCTTCAATGATACAATTTTTTTTTTAAAAAGAAGTACAGAAAGTGGAAACTAGCAGTGCTTGGCTGATGTATCTTAAAACAAAAGCACAAGAAGGGAGAGGAGCTTTTGTTGTTACTGCATCAGGATGGGGAACAGCAGATGGAAAAAAATAAACTCACACTGCTGACAAAAAATCCCTTCAAACTATTAAACAGCCCATGATCAAGCTGAAACTGAAAGTGTTTCTAGTCAGGGTGGAGGTGAACAGCCTATCCCCAGGGCAAGCATCCAAGAGGGGAGCAATTTGTTTGGGCTGGAGTCTACTCCCTGCTCCCTGCAACAGCAGGAGATTGGGATTTGCAATCAACACAGCCTCATGAAATCTGCTATTTTGAAACATGCTGACCACAAACACCTCACAGAGAAACCTAAACAAGAGGATGATGAGACTGTGATGATGTGTGATGATGAGCGTGTAGAAAAATATCTTAAAAATAAGGTTAAATGTGATTAATTTCCACTTGTAGCCTCATCCCACAGCACCAAGAGGCAAGGGCGCTCTTGGTGCTCCCCTTGTATCTCTTTTCTGCCTTCAGCACAAGTCTCCCACACTTGGAGGCTGAGAGGAGGGGAGACTGCTTATTTATAAGCACTAGTCATTTGAGTTATTTCAGAAGAGGCACCAAAGCTGCCCCACAAAACAATAATAATCTGTTGCTGAGTTGGAGCAGTCTGTCTCACCTTTACCTACTAAAACTTGGTAGCAAAGGCATTAAGACCAAAGCCAAGCGTTGCTCTGAATAACCTTAACCTAGCACAAATATCTCCCTGGAGCTCACTCTTGAACTTCAGCATACTGAGCAAATGCAAACTACACCATTTATAAGCACTTCAGGACTGTTTCTTCCACTGTATGGACTTAAGAAAGGTGATTCATGTACCTGAGAAAGCTGGGCCTGTAAAGGTGGGCAGTAGGAGCCAGTGTCAAAAGTTTTCTCATTCTCCAATGCAAGTGTCACTGTCAGAGCACAGAGTTCCCTTTAAGGGGAACTCTGTTCCCTTTAAGGGACAAGAAAATATTTCCAAGTGCAGACAAAATGTGCTATAGCTTCATCAAGTCATGGTCAACCATGCACACAGCAACTGGCTTTGTGCCTGATGTTTACTGAGAGCTAAATACAAAACCTCCACAACAGAATTGGCATCACACAAGCCAGAGAAGCAAACCTGTTATTGTCCAGAATTATTATTACATTGTACTATTAACCAAAACAACTTAAGGAAAAGGTTAAGAAGCTGTGAGCAACTCCATGACTTATGTCCAGCTCCACTGCTGCCTGTTGGCTCCAAGCTGGCTCAACAGGGCATACAACCAAATGTATCATTGCTATTCAGAGTAATGAGGAACAGCTTAGCCTCTAACTACAGGTCACATTTGAGGACATCTCTTTAAAAAGCATGACAATTAAAACCAGAACTAGCACATAGGCAGGTCCACAGCATCAACAGGAGGATTTATATTGGAGGGTTCCTCTGAGTCAGTTGTCTCGATGCAGCACAGTACAGAGTGTTAAGATTTGTAGCTGTAAAAATGTTAAAAATGTACAAGTTTGTAGAACGCATGAAAAACGAAACTGGAATCTGTTCTGTGGTCTTGCCCTTTCTCTCACAAACTATTGGATTTTACAGTGTTTAGTCACCTCCCTGACTTCAGCTGCAGATTCAGCTCCTTAACTAAGCATGAAAAGTTCTCCCTCTACACTACACAGCCAAAAGCAGAGACCTTCTGAGAAGAAAACCAGACTATAAGCAGAGACTGCTCCAGACAATGAGATGACCAAGTAGTATTTTCACATGCTCTGCACCTACGCCACTAACACAAAGCAAAACACTTGTGACCTCCCATCAACAAAATCTTTCAAGTATCATTATTCACCTGGAATAAGCATGCACTTGCACTTAAGTGCACAAATAAATCCAGCCAACCTCAAAGATAATTTAAGCACGTGCCTCAAATAAAATACAAGACTGGATGCTCTGGCTCAGGGCAGACTTTGGATCCTTTCATTACAGTGAAATGCAAGACAGAAGCACAATGCTGAAGCAAAGGAGAAGACTAAAAGAAGCAGGCCACACATCACAATTTATTTTATGGTCAGTGTTTTATCTTCAAATCAGACTTGGAAGGAAAGAACAGCAGGAAAGAGGCTAAAAAATTGTTTCAAAGACACTACTGACTGGCTGTCTGGTAGTAGATTAATCATTTCGCTGTCAGCTTTGCAATAACTATAATTGTTTTGAAAGACATTCATATTGCAAAATTGTAAGCACATATAGTAACAGTGAGTCAAGCAGAATCTAACCCTTCTTCATTTTACATTTGCTTTAGACATGTTTCCTCCAGTACAGAAAGAACCAACTTAAAGGAAAAAACCCCCATCATGTAGATTAGAGTTTATTGATTACCCAGACACTAATTCCAGCCCAGTTCTTTGAGATCTCTCCAAGGGGAAAGGAAGAGATGGTATTTACAGAAACTGCTTCTAATGAGAAAACCTTAAGGCAAGGAAGGTGAACCTGAGAGCAATGAGTACCAATTTTATAGAATATAAACAACTGTTTGCTCTTGTAATTGCATTTGCCTTTCTAACTAGAGTCCCTATTCTCTGCCTTCCTCCAGAAACACCCACTGCTAGGCAAGGATGCCCAAAGCTGGATTACATCACTGTAACCATGCGGAAAACATGTTATGATTTGCTTAAGCTCACTTTTTTCAGAGAAAGCCTTAAGTTTATCAGCTTAAAAAAATTGCTATAAAATTACTGCCACAGAGGGACTATCCCTTTTTCCCCACTGATTTGAACAGCACAGTATTGAATAGAGCTCTATGATGGACTATTTTATTTCTAAAACAAAACCCAGTGTCCCAAGCAGCTAAGTTCACTTCAGAGAGGGCACTAAGACAAGGGAAATTACTTTTTGAAAAAGAAAAAAAGAAAAAAGAGCTACTTCTTCCAAGACTTCTCCTGACAAGGCAATTTTGTTGAAGGTAACCATGAAGTCTCCTTTATTGGCTACAGACCTAAGCCAGCAGGACCTTCACATGTTTTTCTGCAGGCAGAAGACACTCACTCCTGCAAAGCTAATCCCTGTTAAACTCCAGTGTTATAGCTAGGGGGTGCCAAGGGTGCTGAAGATCCAACAGCTGGGGTGAGCAAGGAGCCCTGACCACGGGACTGTCACACCTTCTCTAACAGCCCTTGGCTCTGCAGACACTGGGTTTGTCTCCACCAGATGTGAAGTACCTGCAGCTCCTCCATCACCGAAGGAAGGGAGCTAAAAGAAAAAACAAATGAGCATAAAGCAACTGCACTTTAAAGAATACTCTGACCTGAGCTACAGCTGAGCTTGGATGCAAAGAATTTGGGATTCATTGCTGGGACAAGCAGCAATGAGAGGAGAGGAATTAAGTACACAGACATTTGCCAAATACAAACTTTCAAAAACAATTTGTCAGAAAATGGCAACTTTGGTGGAGTGTAGGAATAGGATGGAATGGTCATTCTCATAGCATCACATTTTTATTTAGAGAAGACAATCAAGTTAAAAAATAAATACATTTTGCAGATGGTCTGCCTCCAAGTGGCCCCGATAAAAGCAGCTGTGCCCTGACTGGGCCAGCCACATTCCATTTCCAACTGCACAGCCTTCAGAAGCATTAGCAGTAATTAAGAAGAGCCAACCATAGTGATAAGCCACATGTCTATAAAAGAAATGCATGCTGCACAGATACAAATTTATTTTTTCTTTCACTTTTTGGTGGACTAACATGGTACACTCCTTATAAAAACATTTTTCAAGTCCTTCAGTTATACCTCCGATGCTGACTCACTGAATCCCAGATGGGGTTCTTGGCATCACTCATCCCAGCAGGTCTCTAGGACAGCACCAAAGACTTTATGTATGGTCACCAAGCAGATACTGCTCTTTCAAATTACCACACAAGTGTCACAAGCACAGTTCTTGGGAATTCACTGCGATCTCACAAAAAGCATTGAGAACCACTGATCTAGTCCAATACTCTTTCATTCAAATAATTTCTCCAAGAATTTTGGCACCCAGCCACCACCCATTTGGCCTATACCACCTGTTTTCAAAAGGTATGCAACCCTGACCTAAAAGCCTCCAGAGGATGAGAACCCCCCATAGCCAGAAACAATTTTTTTCAAACAGTGATGTTCTTCTACTACTAAGCAAGCAAAGAATGCACAGTTTTTGCTGTGGAGAAGTAGGATAGGGGAATTTGATCATTTTGTGTCATCTCCCTCTTTGTACCACGTATAAGTCAGCGCTCACTTGTGCAGCTCACTGAAAGATTAGTTGGCTCATTCAGACAGGCAAGGGTAGACTCCTAAGTCGTTTAAGTGATTTGGGGCAGGATGATCATCTGTCTCCTCCCTGCCCACAATTAACTGTTCCATGGCCCCTCTCTGTGCTAGGGCTGAGCATGCTGAGGAAGTGAGAAAAACAGGGGAGCTGAGCTCCTTCCACCATGACCAGGAGCGTCTCTTCTCCCTCAGCCTTCAGTGGTTTAAAAGAAGTTGCCACAAAGGGAACCAATCCCATTGATGATCCAGGATCTTGCTTATTCAACCCAAAGCTCAGTGTTTCACACAGCAGGGAAATTAAACAACAAAGCTTTGCAGTAAGCTAATAAATCGCTGTGTATCTATGCTCAGATGGTTGTAAGGAGCATGACAAACTTGAAACAGCCTGCAAATTTCTAAAATTAAACAGTTCTTGGTGTTACAGAGGTCAGCCATCTGTTCAAACGTTCATGTTGTAGTTAATATAACTCTTCTTCTTCCACTCTTCTCTCCTGCCTCAAGCATATTCCCTAGGAAGAAGAGAGTATGACTCCCTAGGAAGAGGAGAATATGACTGAAGTCACCACAAGTAGACAGTCCTCCTCTTCCACAGAGAACTGCTCATAGAAAGCACATTTGTGGTTAGGACAGACTGTGGAGGCAAACAAGAAAAGTGGTGGAAAGAATAGTGTATTATCCAGGTCTCCCAGGAGCACCAAAGCCTGCAGAGAGCCAGGATTTCTGCTGATGTTTGCAAGAGAATTTGTCAGGTTCTGAAAGCTGCATGCAACATCCCAGGCTTGTCAGGAGACCTCCAGCCCACCCTCCATCCCATCCTTCCTAACCTCTGCTCAGCTTTCCAGGGCTCCAAGAAACATCAGAGAGCACTTCAACATTCAGCTTTAAACTGCCATCTCATGACAGGCAGAAAGTGAAATATGACTGGTCTCAACAAATTTCCCATACATTTGTAGTGGAACTGCTTGCTTTATAAAAAATTGGAATTATCTGGAGTAATGCAGCAAGCAAGGCCAGCCCCACGCTAAAGCTGGGTTTATAGAGCAAGAAGTGGGTTCCAAGTTGTGTATGGTATGAAGAGGTATGATGCAAAACAATCAAATTCTGCTATTTGACATCCTTTCATAGTCTGGGTTATTCTGTCCTCTCCTCTATTCCTGGTAATAAAAGGAGGAACAAAAAACCCACGAGTTCTGATGAAATGAAGCATGAGGGGGACAGGAAGACAGAAGCCAAACAAGCACTTTCAGGAAGAAAGCAAACTTGGGCAGAGGAAAAGCCAAAGTTAAAAAGATGTGGAAGTGGTTGACTGAGAATAGGTTGGTCTTCTGCAAACAAAATGTGTCTTCAAGGAAACTGGCCAATGCATTTCAGATATGGGTAGCCATGGGCCATCAGGACATCTGGCATGAAGGAAAAGACAAAACATGCATCTTTAAACCTTTGGCTTTAGGCTGGAATAATGTCCTCAAAAGAGACAAAGCAACATGCTGCTTTATTGTGTATAATTTCAAACCAGCAGGAGTTGGAAGAGGTTTTGATAAAGGCATTTGGATAAAATTCTGTATAACAGATATTGTGCAGTACTACCTACTGAGTTAAACACTAAGCTGAATTTAGATGAAGGAAAGTGTCCCCACACTTACTTCTAAACCCATCTTGGAACAGGTGTGAATCCCTGGTATTGCATATGGCTTAATTCAGGGGAATAACAGTGAATGAATTACTGGAAATATCGCCATTCATTATTTTCTAACAGCTCCAGTTTAAAGCCTAGCGAACGCTTCACAGCTTGACCTTTGGGATGAATGTAAAAGCAGTACTACAGCATGAAAACAAAATATTTTCCTACTCTTTTTTAAAGTCAATAGGACCTGTATTATTTGAAGAATGGTAGCCTCAGGGAATCAGTTTCACTGCAAAGCCATTTAGGCAGCTGTCATTAGTTTAAAAGCCCATTTTTGTTTAATGACTGCTGTTTCACATACTCCCAACGCCATGTATCGTAACTGTCACCCCTAAACCTTAGATTTATGAAAGCATACAGCAGCAGCATTATACTCAGGGGTCTGCTGATATCCCCGTTATTAAACCATTTCTTACAAGTTTTGACTTGTGTTTAAGCATAACAAATCCTGTGTTCTGCGTGGGTGCTGTCATGGAGGTGGATGCTGCTCAGTTCCCCAGGCTGCCTGGCTGTCCAGGCAGAGACATCATCATCCCCAGCTGGGGCATCTTGCAGAGCTTGGGCAAAGGATGCTTGAGATGCAATGAGAAATAGAATAAAACTTTTACATTTGTTTAGATATTCTTTATCATCATGGGAAGGATTCAGGAGGGGTGGAGAGCATGATAAGGCCCACTCTCCTACTGTGTCACTTTATCCAGGGTGCAGAGAAAACGTGGCTGGAGGGGAACACTACCACAAAGCTGTTAAACATCTGGAAACAACTGAAGAACCAGATAAGCTGCAAAACCAAACCCCTTCTCCTAATCTTTAAATGATCTTTAAAACACACTGATTTAGGAGGACACTGAAGTCATTTCCCAGGTACCACACAAAATACATATACACAGCAATACTGCTGTGAAATTCCTTTTGCACCCGCTATCTTCCATCAGTCCTCCACTCAGCTGCCACTTTGCAGGTAAATTCACCTCCCCCTATTTTAATAGTGGAGAACAGGGACCATTTAATCCTCTTACTTCACTCTGTGACTGAGGAGCTGAGTCTATGGACTCTACTTGGTCAAACTTAAAACAAATAACCAACCAAACCAAAGAATAATGCTCTTTTCTTCAGATTCCAAACAGTTAGAAAGCACATGAAAACTCAAGGAAGGTATTCCTGGCATATTCTGAAACCAGTGAGCACAGATTTTACATTCTCAACTTTATATTTTCAGGCACTTGTATTAACATAGCTATCTATTGTGCCCCTTGTTGCAGTGTTAAAATATTTCATTATCATTCAGAGAGAAGGTATTTTCACCTAGAAAAAAAAAGGACTTAAAACCAACCTGCCTTAGTGGTTTCAATATAAATTATCAGAACTAGATAATTAACTGTTCTGCCAAATAGGCAGTAATGGTAAATAACAACCAATGAGACACAATGCACACCCATAAGGATATATGTCTTAATACTGATGTGCCACAAAATAATTTCTGGATGGTAAATACCTAAAACGAAATTTCCTCCCCAAATCACAAAAGGTAACATTTTTCCTAAATTATTTTGCCTGTGGCATTTCATTGAATAAAATGACAAATTATATTCCCTTTGAAATTTAATGAAGGCCAAATACAATTTTTTTGGTGGAATGAAAAATTCTGTAGTTTAATCCACTTCATTTTTACTGTAACAGATTTACTACACTCAATTTACTGATTAATTCAATATTGAGACAATGAATTCTTGGGCTTTAGGCTGTAAGATAGTCAGCCAGCAAGTACCTAGCAAATAAAATCCTTCCCACCACTCCTGCACAAAATCAGGAGCACAGCTACAGCTAGGACCTACAGACCAGTCTTCTTCTAGCTCTCCAATCCTGTCTGCACTTGAATAGAACAAAGTAATTTAGTTGGAAAAAGACCCAGAGTGATCATCTAGTCCAACTGCACACCCCAGTACTTCTTTCCAGACAACAACAAAATCTAGACAGGGGACTGATGGCCATGTCTGCTTTTCCTGGGAATTCATGTCAGCTCTCTGGAAAGGAACAACTGGGATTTTGATTGCTAAGAGACCAGATTTTATGGTAGCCCAAGGGTGATATTTATAAATACCAAGTGCATGGGGAGAAGCAAACAAAACTGCCTGGCTTAGCCGAGACTCTCTTTGTTCACACAAAAAAGTTTGCACCCCAGCAACCCCACTGATGCTCTGCTGGAACTTCACCAGAACACCATGCAGGAGGAGGGCAACATCTGGACATGACAGCAGATGCACCTGCAACACTTGGTGGTGTTGGAAGGACTCCCCCCTCCCAAAAAACTCTCAAACAAAGCCTGCCAAAGAAAACCACTAACAAAGCAATGTGCCTCTTATGTCAAAATTATCCATATATTTTGTCATGGCAAAATTGGCACTTTATGCTCCTCTACCCTAAATGGTGTAACAGAGACCAGACTTCACCAGCTGATTTCCACACCTACTGCAACAGCTCGTGGTCAGCAGGGAACAGGACTGCACAAGAACCTGCCTGTGGACCTGCACTGGCAAACCCACGGCATCTTCTCCCCCTTTCACTGGCCATGCTGTGCTGCCCACACTGAACCGTGGAGCAACCAACCACTACCACAGGGGTATTTGCTATTCAAGGTAGTAGTCAAGCACTTATTGAATGTTATTCTGCATTCCTGGTAATTAAGGAGAAGGCTGTAAAAACCCCCATATTAAATGCCTCCTTCATTCCAAATGAAGGCTTGATGGGGACAGAAACGTTCCTTCTGCCTCTCTGTGTGTTCATACTCACACAACTGCAGACCACGGCTGCTTCCTGCTGCCTTTGGGTGCCATGAGCCAGTTACAGGAATTAAACTGCTACCAGCCAGGCTGTCCCAGGATACAGAGCCCAGGAGGATGCCCACATTCAGCCTCCCTCTCCATCACCCCCCCTTCCAAATGCTGATGAAGGCCAGAAAGGCTCCTAGAAACTCCCCGTCAGGAGACAGTGCTGCATTCCCAGCCCTGGAGCAGCCCCCCATCCCAGTGAATCCTGGAGGTGGGAAGTCTAGGAGTGGCAATGTCCATTCTACTGAGTTCCCCAGAAAGGGAGCTGCATCCAAGCAGCTTACGAGAAATATTTCCTGGGCTACTGTAACTCTGCTATGCAATTCCTAGATCACCCAAGCAATGTGGTGAAGCAGTTTTTGCACCCACCATCTTTGCATGCTGACTTTTAGTGGTAACTCCACTTAGACCCATTGCAAAGGAACTTATTTTGATCACCTTCACATTTGTCCCAGTTGAGGAAAATCACACTTCATCTCATTGCATTCCCTTTTCAAGAAAGGTCATGATTTTTTTCTTCTCCTCTGGAAACAGCGTGGTTGGCAGTCTGTCCAACCTGCAGGCATGCAGCTGGACAGACATGCTGTCTGTGGGTATTCCTGACTGCATCCCTTAGCCAACCTCAACCCTAGGATGCATGTTTACCTTTGCATTACCAAGCTGCTGCAGAGGGTAATGAGAAGGAGCTGAGCAAGGTAAGGATCCACTCCAAATTAACTTTTTAAATTAAGACTGGTGGGGCCTGATATAAAAGCCAGCAAGGTGGATGGACAGAACTGCTGGTCATGGCAGGTCTCATTTGCTTGAATTAGAAGGGTCCTCAAGGCCTCAGTTGGTGAAACCCACTGCACTCCCTTGGTGACTTCCCAGGTAACTCCACTGAGCATCCCCAAACCTCGCTCCCTCTTACACCAAAGCCCCCCCACTTACACCAAAGCTTCTCCCAGCAAGTACCAAGTCCCTGACACCATAATCCAAGGCACCATCTTATTTTATTCTGAACCTGGCTAAGATGATGGAGGTCACAGGAAAATTAAAAATGTAACAACTCACTGTAGAGGAGAAGGGGAAAAAAAAGTGTTGAGTTCATGACTAATCTTTGCAGCTCTTGCCATGGACAGGATTTGTACAGACATGTTGATTTTTTATAAAAATAGTAAATCGTATTACACGCATGCTGCAAGACCAAAGATTCGCAACGATACCTTAATACAGCTTAAATAAAAATAGTACTACCTGAGTCAATCTGAGCATGATAATGCTTTGTAATCCCACACTCTTAGGGGATGAACAGTTGTATAGCAGTGAATCAACACGAGATACTTGCATTAGGAACCACTCCTTTTTCATGCTATATAGCAACATCTCTACAAAATGGAGAAGGCAGGTGGTGTTTGGGGGAGCACAGTGCACGATGGGGAAAACAGGGCAATCATAGAGCCCCATTATCTTCCAGCCTGGAAATCTTGGCTAAGAGTTTACTTTTTTAAAAGGAAAGCCTGCTTCAGTTTTTCCCCATCACAGTAAAGAATTAAGGAAAAAGTTTGAATTTTAAAAGTTTTTGAAAAGTGAGCAATCTCAAAGTCTGTGAGAACTCATGCAGAAAATTCATTCATAAAAACAAACACAGCCGAACAGCAGTGTTGCACAGTCATTCTGGGCTTTTTTTTCTTAACATCCTTGAATGAGCAAACAGTGAATATGGAAAGCAAATGTGCAGTACAACAAAGAAAAGTCTCAGCAGAGGAGACATAAGTAAAACCTATTTATAATAAGAATGTAAAAGCCAAAGACTCAAATAGCAACTTTTAAAGGTGGTTAAGGGAAAAGTTGGAAGCTTTGAATAACAACAGGTTAAATCATAATGAATTATTTTCAATTACTTTGTTACATAAGCTATTCACAAAAGGTACTTCATTTGCTATTGTGCTCCCCATTTGTTCTTTTTTAAGACACGTTTTCCAGTTAATTGCACTTCCATCTCTCCTCCCTGTACCCATGGTATAGATTTATATATGGCAGATGTGTGGCCCTCACAGCTCCCTCCAGACAGCAGGGAAAGGTAACAGGAGAAGTTAAAAGAACTGAAATGTCTTCCTTTCCCCAAGAGGACTTGTGTTTGAGTTCTGAAACAAGGCAGATTTTCAAGGCTGTAGTGCAGATGATGCCCAGGGGAAGGAGAACACAGCCTCAAATTCCCACTTAGCTTGCCCGCCCCTTTCTCCTTCTCTGCCTGGCACTGCTGCTGGGAGTTTTTCTTCCTGCAGAGCCTGAATGTTCAACAGGAAGCATGGTCCCGTGGGACCCTGGATATGGGGACACAGGTAGGCTATAGAGAAGGCAGGGAAATGCTGACAAGGGCAGTAGAGGCAGAGCCAAGCTGAAAGGCACCAGGACTCAAGGATGAGGAGATCTTGGTGAGGGGGGGATGTTCTAGTGATGATCAGAGCCAGGTCATGGGGACATGCCCATGGCCTTGCCCTGTGCACAGAACATACAGCATATTTCCAACAAATTTCCCAACACCAATGGCAAGAACGTTCCCTGATTTCCATGTCTCACCACAGGTGATCCTGAGGTATGTTCAGATGCTCAGCCTTCCAGTACTTCTTGCAACCTCCCATTCAAGAGGACCCCCCTTCCCACAAACACAAAGGCTGCAGAGGTTTTACCTCAGCTTTCAGTTTAAAAATAGAATGTTTCTCAAAGCCAGTTTGGTAGGACAGATCTGTCAGTCTGGCTGCAAAAAGTTTCACTTTCTTGTTGCATCAAACACACCAGCTCTGGACCAGAGAAGTGAGAGCCCTGTTCCAGACTCAGAGCCCCATGTCCATGCAAGCAACAGGCAGTTTCTGAAATGATGTTCACACCATTTCATGTCCCATCCTCTGCCTTCCCTGGCTGTGGGTCACAGCCACTTATGTGCTCCTCCAGAGCAGCAAGGAGGTTACAGCAATGCCACCACCACAGCCCCCCTGCACTGTACCCGGGACAGAGACCACATCCTGCTCCTGATCGCATCCCAGCTCCCACCTCCCAGCACAGTCACCCCAGCAGCACCCTGAAACATGCCAAGGCATGGGGTCCCTGACCCAGTCCATTCATGTGTCCTGTGCAGGGTGGCCTTGATGGGTGCATGTCCCATCATGTGTCTGGCTCCCCGGTCTTCCCTGCCCAGAGCTGCTTATGTGCTTACAGACAGAAACACAGGTAAGCAGCTTGCTGCATCAGACCCTGTGGTATCCCAGCAGGAGAGCATCCAAATGCCAATTCCCCCCTTCCATGGCCAGCACCCTCACTTCCAGATGTGCTTAGCCAGGGTAAAATTCAAGCTACCTTCAGGCACATTCATACACATTTTAATTTCATACTTTGTTCTGAAGCCATCCACGTGCCACTGGCCACACAATACATTTTGGAAAATGCCCATCAGGCTCAGCACTGGTCTGCCTCAAGTCTGTCTCTTAGTACATGTTAAACATGAACTGATGCAGCCAGACCACTGTAAGGCTCCATGCAGGAGCTGTTACACTCTGGAGATGTACCTTCTTCTGGTATGGATCATATAAACTCCCAAACTGCAATCATGGACACACCTGTACTTGAAAAGGTGAGGAATATAGACCATTAAAGCATCTAAAAATGTGATGTACAAACACCCAGCAACTCTAATCTCTGTTAGCAAAAGTGCATCAGGAGCCCAAGCTCCGATGAAAGACCACAGGAGCTTTTCAAAGCGCTACCCAAAGAGACTACCCAGGAGAAAGACATATTAACAAACAGTCTAGAGTATCAACAAGTGGTTTTTCACTCATGCTCTGTTCAGGTGTTACCTGAAACAAGAAGACAAGAAAATCCAATTTTAAGTACAATTTAAGGAGACAGTTTAAAATTACCTGGATTTTACACACATGGTATTACTGTCATCCATCTCATACTCCTCTCTGTCCTCAGAAGAAGAGTTTTGTTTCATTTTTCAACTTCTCGGAAAATATCTACTGAATATTCAGGTCCCAATACAGAAATTAGCAATACAAATCATTCAGGTTTGCAATACAGACCCCATCCCAGCTGCAGGGCTGGGGAAGAGGGGGGTTCATAAGCTATTGCTCACAAGAGCATTTTGGTGAAAGGCGCATGGGATTCTTGATTTGGGCTTGTAAAACTCAAGTTTTGGGAACATAAGCCTCAATACAGAAAATAAGAATAAGACAGCTGACTAAGTAAGGGATGTTTTCATTGCTGGAAGATGGAGTTGATAACATACACATTTAAGGGGTGTTAAGTAAGCCCCTTATAAATACAAAGCAACAATTTTCTAGCACAATGAACACATATTTAGGTTGACAGACACACCAAACTCTGTCATCCTGCCCTGCCAGAGAAATTACCAGTGAAGATGGCTATATTTCACCTGTACAGGCACTTCAAATCAACCTGGGACCACATTATCAAAAGGCATCTGATCTATGGGAAATACACAGATTTGGAAGAGAGAGAAGTCCATTAGAGGTTTGGGGCATTCAGCCACAGTTCATTAGTCAGTCTGAACACACAAGAGCTCTAATAGCTTGCATCCTGTGCACTAGGGAAATGCAACGAAAGAAAGAACTTCCTGAGGAATTAATGGGTAATTATATAATTTGGTTAATCTCATGGGAAAGAAATCTAGAATTGAAAAAGGAAACAGAGTAGGTATTTCTCTAGAAACAACAAAAACAAACAGCTAAGGGTGTTACAGAGCAGAGTCTCAGCTGGCAGCATTGGAGACACCAGCTCCAGCAGAGGAAAAGAACTTGCACTGATTGACATCAGCACTTTGCACCTGCAATGGCACCACATTGGCAGCTCTTAGCCATCTCATCCTCCTGCAGCTCTTGATTGATTTAATGTTTCACTTACTCACAAATAAGAACCTAATGAAGTGCACGCAAATGAAATACATGGAAGCCTTGGGTGCAGGCAGAACAAAATCAGTCACATGTGGCAGAGATTAGCATGGTTATGCAGCTCATATAACTCTCTGGAAGTTGCATTCCTTTAGATTAACACCTTGGACAGAACAGAAGGGAAAAAAATCCTAAGGTTGCTTTCTGACACAGAAAACCCAGTGGGATGTGTAGGCTTTTAGTAAAAAATACAATGTAATTTGTACAGATTTCCTCCAAAGTATTTTTTAAAATGTAACAGTTCACTTATCCAATCTCAGGAAATTATTTTTAGTGCAAAGGTTATTATTAGGTGCAAAGCTTAACATTTTGACAACAAACCCCTGCTTAAAGATTAGTCCTGCCAGCTTTAAAATCAAAGCATGCCATTAACTCAGCAAATGCAAACTTCTGCACTCAATGCAGAACAAAAAAAAAAAGCTTGCATTTTCTATTTCTCATTTAGTTTTGCTATTACCAAATTAAAGAGTGCCTTGAAAGGAGCAGGCTCTGCAAGGTACTCACCACCTATTTTGGAATCTCTTCAGAGAAAGTCCACAGGGGTCGATTACCTGGAAGAGAAGACACAAACCAAACATGCTTTACACTACAGCTTTTCTCTAAGTGACAATCTTCACACTCTCGGCCTCTCATGTAAAAGCTACCATTCCTAGTTAAAAAAAAAAAAAAACCAGAAATAGTCTAAACATGCAAAAACCCTGCTCCAGTTCTTACAATGGGAAACAGCTTTGTTGTTCATTTGCATGTTATTATTTGTCCTGAAATAAGAAATATTTCCATGTTGAAAAATGCACAGATTTGTCTTGAATTCAGACAGCAAATTCTTCTGATGTTCAATAATCTGTTGAAATCACCCTTCTTACTTTAAATAGTTTATTTGTGAGAAGTCATTTTTCAAAATAAGCAAGTATCAAGTTCAGATTCAGAAGGTTTGCTTGGCTCATACCACAGAATATTACTACACCAAGACGTAAAAACTGGAACAAAATAAATGAAAAATATGAGAGAGCCAGTTCCGAGTTCACTGCAGCCACTTAGCATTGCTCTGAAATGTTAGAAATTACTTTTCTTTCACTGAACACGTTTCTAAAGGAAAAAGAATATAATAATTTGCATCCCATCAGCATCTGTCAGCTCTAAATGCTGAGGGTTCATCAGCCTTTAAGGAGTCACAGATAAGAGCACCAGGAGCACGGTTCACCTTCTCCCATGATTCCTAATCTCTCAAAATCTGTGGATTAGAAAATCGAAAGCAAGTGACTTGCTCTGATTCCCTCTCTCACAGAGCTGACCATGATTTTCCTCCACCACCAAGGCCAAGCTCAGCTGGGAAGAATTCATCTTCTCCAACCCAATACACCAACTTCTTTTCTGCCAGATCCCTGTCTGACCCAGTAACCCTGTAACTTCTGCAAACAAAATCCCACTGCGTTTAGCTCCCAGGTGCCTCCAGCCCACACCTAGCACACACATGTGGTCTGCCCAATGCCAAACCCCAGCCACAGACATCCCAGACAAAGCCTCCCAACAGTCTCCTTTGACACTTCAAGCAGGAGTTCCTGCTTCTCATGATACCACTCACATTCATCTCCACTGCCCTAACCCCCAAAGACATAGGGTTTCATATTTCTCCCCTTACAGCAAAGTGCTGCTGTTTGCTGACACTCCTCGTGCCAATCCTACACCTTCTCTCCAGACCAAACACTCTTATTTCCTTCCTGTCTTTCCTCTTGAGTCCTGCTACTCAGATCCTTGCTGGCCTTTTTCATTTTTTTAACTCTTCCCTCAGGTGCAGTGCCCATGCAGGCTTTAGTACTCCAGCAATGCCAAAGCACCAGGAGATCCCAACACTGGACACAAAGTCCATCCCCCTATTTCTGGAAGTGTGTGTCTGCTGCTGTTGGGGCAGGATGGCACTGGAAAAGCCATGTGTGACCCACCATGACCCCCCAACACTTTTCAGAGGAGGCCCTCCAACCACCCCTGAGTATTCTGTACAGCCAACCCATTCACCAGAGATAAATGCAAGCCCACACCAAAGCCTTTTGGTGAGAATTGATGGACCCTCCAAGGTCATCTGGTTCTGTCCAAAGCTACTTGAAAATCAAATAACTTTCTCCCTCCAAGTACTTGTAACATCCCCTAGTTTTGTGCTACGTTTTGAGTCTGAACTAGCATTTTATCAAATGCATCAATAACAATGACCCAATGCCATAGGGTCCACTTTTGGAAATCTTCACCTAACACTACTTCTGAGCTTGATCACACACAGAAGCTAAGTCTGGATCATGGTCAGCACACCAACCTTGCACTATCCATACGTTTCAACCAAATTTCTTTTCCTTAGTTTTTTTTTTCTATGAATATCAAAACATCACCAAAAACTTAACTAGGATTGGAGTAAATCATATCATCTGCTCTTTTTCTACCTACAGGACTTGTTAGCCTGCTCCAGAGAGTAATTAGGATGTTTGACATTATTTTTTCCAAACTAACCCATGCTGACTGTTACTCATAAGCACCCAGAAGATGACTAGGTGGGAAATAATTTATTAACTTTCAAAACAACACTGTAATAAAAGTCAGAGTGACTGCACTGCAATTCCATCTCCTCCTTTTAAAAAAAATTAGCACTATATATTTTGCTTTTTCATTGTTATTGTAACCTCACAAATTCTCCACAGGTTTTCAGAAGTAAACACCAAGAAGAAATTGAAAAGAAATCAAGCAGCCAGCTGAAATGCAGCTCCTTTTACAAATCACAACAACAAAACAAGAGTCACAGAAGTGAGGTCAGGGTATCCTGCCCTGACATGGGATCACCAGTCATCCCCTGGAAGGTGCCCTCTCCCCTGATCACTGGTGAGTGATGCTGGTTGAATGGCTTGTACTGAAGACCAACCTTCCCATCATCTGGGGAGCAGTTTCAAACAAACTTCCCTAAGGCCCAAAGAGCCTAGAAGGAAAAATAAAGACAAAGAGAAAACCCCTTAAGTGTGTGCCCCCTAAATGACTGTGTTCTTATTTTATCCTGGTAGCTTCCCTCATCAGTGCAGGTTTTAATTACACCACTCTTCTGCCCCCAGGAAGTAAAGTTTCATATATTTTCTGTTACCATGAAATTTTCTGTTACTCTTGAGATTCCTGGCAGGCACTTATAAATGTTGCAACCTGGCAGCAACAAAAACATTTAAGTAAATCATTTTAGATTCAACATCTTTTTATGATAAAAACTTTGTATCCTTACCTTACAGAGTGAGGGATGTTATTTCTCCAAGCTGCAAAACAAATGAACCCCAATGGAAAAACAAGATAAGGACTGAACTTGGTCAATGGCAAAATAGGAAATACAACCCACAAACTCTTTTAATTTCTCTTCTGTGTTGCTGCTACAAAATTGTTGTACTTTCCCCATCCAACAAGCCAAATAGCACAATATTATTTGGCGATATTTCTATGTTCAAAGTAAATGGAATTTCATAGTCCAGATGCTGGATTTTGGCATCCCAAAAGACTTTCGGGGATGTCTGAAATCATATAAAACCTTTGTTCCAACCTGCAGGAGTAGAGTGTAACTGGATAGCACACATTAATTTCTATGTTTACAGTCCATGCAATATTCAAATTCACTGACAGTTAAAAGTATGCTATAAATGAATTAGCAGAAGAAACTCATGGCAGAAATTCAATTACAAAGCAGAATTAAAGGAAGAGATGTCAGAAACTTCTGGAGGCTGGGCAGGAAGAGGTGAGTACATCAGTCTACTATTTTCAGAGCTGCTAGCAAAAAGCTTAATAAGACTGCTCCAAATAATCATGTGTAAAGATCCTCCTTACAAAAAGAGCTTAATTGAGAGACCTGAGAAACCAAGGTGACAAATTATTTTTTCAGAACACCTTTTGATCTGACAGGGGTAAAACTCCCTCTGAGGGGTCAGATACCACCCACCCCTGCCTGCCCTGCAAGCGTTGCAGCTCTGCCACAAACTGCAGAATCCTCGGACAGGCCTTGGCTTGTACCAAAGGCACTGCAGACACCTTTACTTTTCTTTTGTCTTGTTTTTCAAAGTTATTTTAACCCCATTCCTTTACTTTGAGTCATAGGCATTACATTTTAAGCAGATTTCTTTCTACTCGATGGAGAAACCTCAAGTGCCGTGGCCATTTTTCTTCCTGCATTGGTCACTATTTTACTCTGCCCTGTTCTAGCCTCCATTTGCTCCCCTTTGGTTGATACTATCCTTCATCAATCTTGATGCCAATTACCAATAAAGCCCTCCCACACCTCCGAGGTTCAGCTTTCATAACTGCATTAAGAGAAATCAATACTGTTATTAACATTGCCAGGTTTGTGGATGGCGTGACCTGCCTGCAAACGCCGCATGCAGCGGCACAGATACTCCCAGGACTACACTAAGTCTCTGCACTCCCTTATTTGCAATTTCTTTTTCAAGTAGACTCTGCTATTTTTTAAATATGGGGTGGGTTTTTAATCTTTTTCTTGCAAATGCAAACTGATGAAGGCTTGTAGGAGACACAATTTTGCCATCCCCTTCAAATGTGGGTAGCAATACTCCATGTACAGCCAAGAATTAATTGTCCTGTCGCTTTACAGTTGGGCTCAATGATCATTGTAGGATCTTTACAACTGAACTGTTCTATTCTACTCTAACTTTCCTCCAGTCCCCCCCAGCCAGCTCACTCAGCACCCACCACCACACCTCAGCTTTGGCTGTTCACTTCTGCACATGCTTGTGGATGCATCCAGACAGCACATGCAGCCATGCCAGCACTTGTGCTGGCTGGCCAACTGCTTTGAAGTGTGTCCACTCACCCTTCCTCTAATGCACAGTCTCTTCCCACTCATGTCTCACCCCCTTCTCCTCCCCATCTTTCATGCCAGGCCCATAAGCCACCACGCCTGGAGCCCACCTCGACACATGATTCAACCCACAATGCCAGGAAACTAACTCCCTGGCACAAACAGAGGGCTCTAGGCCCCCACATTCCAGCAGAGCTGCTGGTCAGTTCACTCTGACCATCAAAGGACAGTCACTACCCAAGAGCACTGCCAACCTGACTCAAGAGAGCCCAGATGCCATCGCAGCCCAGCGCAGGCTCCTGGGAAGGTTTTCCAGGCCTTCCTGACCTCCCTGCTGCTACAACTGGGGAATTAGACACTGGCTAATGTAAAAGCTAATTCAAGTGTTCTTCTCAATACCCCACTGTGGCTGCAGTGCAGAAACACCTCGGACTGTGCATCACCTGAGAGGCTGGTACTGCTGAGAGAGATTGACGCTGTGTCC
This sequence comes from Leptocoma aspasia, assembly GCA_013399835.1. Classification (NCBI taxonomy): domain Eukaryota; kingdom Metazoa; phylum Chordata; class Aves; order Passeriformes; family Nectariniidae; genus Leptocoma; species Leptocoma aspasia. Next base: position 670,711 of record VXAX01001071.1, on the reverse strand, counting down.
ACAGCATAAACTGCTGCTGCCCTCCTTTTTCTGCCTCAGATTCCTCTAGTGGCACCTCTCCCATTACCACTTCACCTAAGCAATGTGCTTGCAACACCCCCAGTAACTACAATAATAGTAATAATGCCAGAGCATGGAGGAAACACCAAGCACTGACAGTATCAGGAAACAGCAACAGGGAGGAGCTCAAAATGTTCATCAGAGGCCATGTATGGCTTGTTTGGAACACCTTCTACACCTATTGACTGGGATAGCCTGGAACAGCTTCAACAGGCTCCCAGACTGCTTTGATTTCACATGCTGTAAAGCAGCCTGCATTTTTAGCAGGTGTCCAACTCCTGCCAGCTCTCTGCCTCCAGGGTTTCCCTTCTGCAGTTTACTTAGACAACCTTCCAACACAAATTTTTGCAACCTGAAGCCTGTTGCTGTATCACTGGTACTTACATCTGTTCACAAAGCCATCCTAACACTGCTTGGTGAATTTAACCTGCAACAATGAAGTGAAATGCAAAACCAGGTCCACCCCTCAGCAGGGAAAAAAGAACAAAGAATTATGGATGTAGAATCATAGCATAGTTTGGGTTGGAAGGCACCTTTAAAGGTGATACAGTCCAACACCCCTGCAACGAGCAACCCCTGATCTTCAACTAGATCAGGTTGCTCAGAACATCTTCCAACCTGACCTTGAGTGTTCCCAGGGATGGGGCATCTATCACCTCTCTGAGCAACCTGTGTCCATGATTCACTGCTCCCATAGTAAAAAACTTGTTCCTTACATCTAGCCTAAAGCAACCTTCCTTCAGTTTAAAACCATTACCCAGTATTGTATCATTAAAAAAACCAAACAAACAACAAAATAATTTAATTCCACCAAAAAACCAACCAAACAAAAAAACCCAACCAAACAAAAAAAACAGTCTAAAACCAAAGGAGAGTGGGTCTGCTGGGTGTTGCAGGGATAATTGGATAATCTCTTCCCTGTTTTCCTTCAGTTTCCCTTGGCAATCGGTCTATCAGGAAAGGCAACAAGTCCTTGGGAGCACAACAAGATACTCAGCTGGGACCTTAAATTAAATTCTCCAAGTGAGTAAGAGACCAACATCTTTGTCTGGAAGGCTGTGACTTATGCTCCTGCCCAAGCAGGAACATCATGCCTTAGCTGTGAGACATCAGAGTTGGGCTCACAGAAGTCACAGAAATCCCACCAAATGAACACATCTATTGCCTTAGATTTTTCCTGTGGGATTTTAGAAAATGCTCCATGCTGCCCTATATATGTTCATTGCATATCTGCTCTGCTGGAGCTCTCCTTGTAGCACAGAAACACGGAGCAGACCTACTGGAAAGGTAGGACCTATGTTAGTAGCTTGGGTCTGCAGTGACCAATGCTGTTCCACACCTCCAAAACTCCATTCTGAGAATTCCCAAAGGTTTATTTATTGAACACAGTTGCAATGTGGTTGTTAAACCATTGACAGCCTGAAGCCTTCTGTACAAGAATCTTATCTCTGACTGATGTTATCGTAACAAGCAGTGATCCCTGCCAGATTCAGGGAAACAGCAGGGAAACCAACAGAAGCCAGGAGAAACTCGTGCAAAGGAGAAACCTGCATGTCAACCAGGCCTGTCATGAAAACATCATGGGCTACTCCGCCACAGATTCATCTCGGTGGAGGCAGGAGCAATTCCCCTGGCCCAAATTTCCAGATTGCATTTCTGCATTGTATGTCAGTTTTGGCTCCCATCCCTCCTGACTTCCCTTGCTGAATCATAGAGTTGTTTAGATGTTAGGTTTTTTTTTCCCAAGAAGACTATTGACAAATGCCATATACTGCCTGGTCTGACTTGCACACTAGCAATCAACCTACAGCTAAACAGAGTACAGGCAGTTGGGGACAGAACAGTGCCAGTTATTTAACCTATTTCCTCTCAAACTTTTTTCCAATACAATTAACTAAATTGTGCAATTACACATTCATTGGCCAGGAAGCTTCTCTCTTCCCTTTTTTAGCCTCCTTTTCAGTTGCATTTCCCTGCTTCACAGGATGCTCTAAACTAAACATTACATTCAGGTTACACAATAAAGATTTGGGAGTGATAGAATAAATGAGGAAGGTAACGGGAAGGGAGGTATCTCCTAAAATAAGATTTGCTAAGCAGCTACACAGGACCTAATGTCAACTGCCTTTTATTACAGCAGACTGTAATTTCTATTAGCTAAGGTACCAGATGGAGAGATATAAGAGATCAATAGTTGAAATAGTTCAAAAACTTTCCAAGGACTGAATGAAACCTGAATTAATTCAAAACCCAAATTATAGTGATATAAGCTGTTATGGCAGAGCCAAGGTGCCCCACGTAACCTTAATCCTCTCTGCATATTGAGGCTCCTTTATGCTACATAAAACCACACTCCAGCTACAGAATACGCAGCTACATTTAAATTAAGTTTATCACAAACTATTGCTCCTGGGCAGATCACTTATTAATTTAAAAACATCTACACACACTCATCTTTATAAGGGGAAAACCACCTTGGAAGCGAAGCAAAAACCAGATGCACCGGTGTCTTGTTAACCTCCAGAGAGCTGGAAAAGCAATGTTAAGTGCAAAACTTCCAGCACACATCAATCACAGTTTCAGAGGCTGTAAAATATCAACCTCAGGTGACAAAGATTTTTCTAAGCTGAGAGGTCTTCTCTGCTCTGCCAGGACAGGCTGGCACTTCCTCACAGGCAGCCCTCCTGCAGCCTGCGATTTACCTTGGCACAGTCTGTCCCAGCACCACCAGGGCATGTGCAGATGGGTTCAGCCAGCAGCAGGGCTGTCTGGAACACAGCTGGGCAAACTCCTCCTCAGGAGCCACAGGGACACCTGGGTGACAATGCTGGAAGTCCCCTTGTCTTTTTACTTGGTGGGAGCCACGACCTGCAAGAAGCCAGGCTCCTGGAGAAGTCTGACAGTGACCATCTTGACGTCTTTGAGACCTGTCACCATGGCTACTCCAGTCAGGGGTTTTTCCCTCTCCTTTTGCCCACTTCTGACTACCAGTTAAGAAAAGGGTTTAAATGGAGGCTGATATCACGAGCAGGAGCCTGGTATCTCCATGGCTTGATGTGGGCAGCACGGTGAGACGGGGGAGGAGAGGAGACAAGCAGTGACAAACTGGCAACCCTGCAAGCCCCACAACACACCAGCCACAGGCTGTGGCCGGAGACATAACCTGGCACAGGGACATCACGGTCACAGAGAGAGATGGCAGCGGTGGCTGGCCTTGGGTAGCTCAGCCTGTGGCACTGCTCTGCCCCAGCGCCTGCACATCTTCCTCAGGCACCCCTGCATTCGAACACCGGGCACGACACAGGAGTGTGCTCATGTGGAAAGCAGCAGGCACAGCATTAAACCCCTCGTGGTACCCACATGCCACTCACAGTTTGTACTTCTGTCTAAGGCTACTCCATCTCAAGGCACACTTCCCACAAGCCGTGAGGAGCCATTATTATTCAATAGTCAGCCTGGACTTTTGCATGCATACAGCTTAAGAATATCAAAACTTCCATCAAAATGCTTTTGCAATGCTTTCCTGGAACTGAGCAAGCAGTGCAGAGCATTTTTGTTAGAAACACATCTCCCCACCAAGCATAAAAAGCCATCAAACCCATTAGTGATACATAGAAGACCCCAGCACCAGCAGCGAGCACGAAGCATCTGAAAACAAAGCTTGGCACAGCTAATTCAAAATGCCCCAACAAAAATGGGACTAACCAACACCTGGCTTTGAAGCCCCTGGTGCTCAGAAGGTGACGGCTCAGCCAAGTCTGAGGAAGATCATCTTTGAATGTGTCCTGCAACAAATCAGAGCTTTGAAAATGGCCAGCAAGTGCACTTCATTTCCAAACTGTGCCTTCTGAATTACACCCATAAAAGCAAGCACTCAAATTCAGCTGTTTCTGGTGCTATCAGCTCAGAACAGTTTGCCTCACTTAAGGGACAGGACTTCTGGGAAGCTACAGCACACACCATGTGAACAGCCTGCCAACAGCCCCCAGCAGGGGCCACGAAAGACACAGTCAAACACCAGGAGATCTGAGAGAAGAGAAATCACAGTTGGTGTGACTGAGCAGACCAGATCTGGCAAACCCCGTGTATACCAAGACATTTTGCCAGAAGAGAGATGGGGAGATCCCCCCCTGTGACAGGCTCAGCAATTGCATCTGTCCTCCACTCTGGACAGTCCACTGGTACCTCGGCAGATGTCAGCAATGGAATTTTCCCCCACAAAGATTCCTCTCTTCTTTGTGACTGCTAAAGAAGCATTGCTGGAGTCACAGATTATTCAGCCTGAAACTGCAAGCTGCTTTGGAGGGTTGTTCCATCTGAACAGGATGAGACGGACTCTTTGCTCCCTTGCAAATCCCATCAGGTCAGGAGGCTTCCCATGGGGACAAATCTGGCTGGGAAATTCAGTCTGCAGGTTCATGGAATCCTTAAGGAGATGGGAGACAAGGGCTAGAGAATGAATTAGAGCATGATCTTTTCTATCTCCTGAGACAAACTCAGCTCTTTGTAACAGAGCTTTAGGGCCAGATTTAGGAATGAATGCCATTTTAAGAAGCGTGACACAAGCAGAACAGAAAGTTGTGGCTGTAGTCTACAGAGCTGAATCTCATTTACTTTCAGACCATTACCACTGCTTCACTTACCCTCAGCTGGAATGAAATCTAATTTCCATTAAAAAAAATTTTTCTTTTGATGCATCTTCTGATAACCCTAGAAGAAACCCTGACTGGTCCTGGCAGAGCTGCTGCTCTTGGGATGAGCCTGGCATGGAGGAGCACAGCACCTCAGGCTCACACTGTGCCCCCCTGGATGGGACAGGTCAGTGCAGTGACCAAACTCTTGACATCCAGAGAAGGGGCTTCAGCCATCACTGAGGATGCAGCACCCAGTGAACCATCCCCAGCAGATGAGCAGAGGAACCACCTGAAATGAAAAGGTCTCCCACAACTGATTTCAGCCAGTTTGCTTCACATCAAGCCTAAGCCAAGGGAAATCATTTGCCATGGGATTTGGGGAAATCAGGCTTCTTACATCAGGGGTGGCCTTGGTCTGCCATCCTCCACCTGGATGCAAGCATTCATTGCACTAGAGAGGCTGGACACAAGCAAGCGCTCATTCCCATTTAAATGGTTCTGACTTTCAGAAACACGTGTGATTCCACAGCTGTCAAATATCTGTATTTTCAACCCACATTTTATTTGGCATAAGTGCCTCCTTTAATAAACTCTTACACACAGGAGCACCCATTTTCTGGAAAGCCTCCCAGAACCCCCTTGAAGCAAAGCTGACATACATGAGCCCAAAAGCAATAAAACTCAGCCCAGCAAAAATCGTGGTGACTAACCATGGCGGGCTTTATATGCTGACCCCACTTTCTTTCCCCCTGTCCCTGTACAGTGACTCCAGCTCTCTCAGTACAAGAGCTTTAGGAGGGTGGACACCACACAGAGAGGAGATCAAAGAGATGATACAAGACACAGGGGTATTGACTGTTGAAAAAGAACCTTGAATTGGGAACTAGAAGGAAAAGCAGAAACCCCAGCTTGTTCCAGGACAGTGCTTTGATCACTCTGCAGATGATGAAAGGCAGCTGCCTGTGATACCCACTGGCCAGGCAGCTCCTGCCAGGCTCCTGCTCCCAAGCCTAGGTTTCAAGCTGCTGCCTTCCCTTCAGCTCTGGCATGGGAGATACAGGGTTTTCAAGCATCTTCTAACATATTGAACAGATGTTGCTTCTAGGCCTTTCCCTAAGCACTGTGAAGTATGGTTGCTTTTATTTTTCGAACACACATTTCATAATCAAAGCTGGTGCTAATGGTTATGCATCCACAACATCTTCCCACATAACTCCCACTCTCCTCTCACACACAAGCAGCTTTCATCCAGCAACCCCAAACTGCCCTACAAAGAAATTCTCCCCAGATAAGTTTTAAGAAAGAGAAAGTGATTGTGTTTGGAGAAACAAAATTTGCCTGCTAAATAAAAAAAAAAAAGCTTTATTTAAGAGAAAAAGGAAAGGATGCCCTGCAAATGCTAACTGGCTTTGACAGGGGCTATCTGCATTGTGACCAAACCAGTGAGCTTTCTCCCCTCACACAGTGGGCGAGCTGCCAAGAACAGAGCATCCTGCACATAATGCCCTTTTGAAAGGAAAAAAGAAACCTGAAAAGAATTCCTGCTACCTCCGAGCAAGGAGAAGCTCCTTCCTGCACAGCCAGGCCGGGCTGTGCGGAGCAGAGGTGAGCGAGAAGCGCGGAAGGCTGGCGAGCGAGCGCGGCTTGCAGCACGCCCACGCGCTGGCTCCCAGCCCCCTGAAGGCATTTCTTTTCCTCCCTCCTCCCACCGCCGCCCCCGACTATTCTAAAATGACTTTGCATGAGCCACACGCCAACTTCTAAGCACAAGGCACCATGTATTTCCTTATTCCATGCCCAAGCTATACCATCCATCGCGTTTTTATTTTCAAGAGATTACAAGAATCTGGAGTTTACACACAAGGGACACACGAGCGTACATGCTCCCACTCCCAGACAATTAGTGTGAAATGCTTCTTGCGCTTCCATTGCTGGGAAGTACGTGCCCGATGCAGGTATGCTGCATGGTTGGGGAATCAAAAACAAACCCCTTTGCCACTCTGACTAGTCCACCGGCTAATTCATTACGATAAACCCATTGTCCAAAACAAAAACATTATTTAATTGCTAAACCAGCTGCCCAAGTTTAGCTGTTGCTCTTGGCAAACATATCAAGATCTCAGTACGCCTGTTTTTCAGCAAGTATCTCTGTAGGTGCAAGCCACGCCTTCCACCCTTGAAGTCTCTGTCACCAATCCAGTGTTTTCCAACCCAAGTGGATATTTAAAGGGATACCATCAGCTTAAACACCTCTCTGAATACATTAAGATTACAGCAACTGAAATACTAGCAAGCATCCTTTTTTTTTTTTCCCCAGCTGTTAAATGTGCAATTATGCAGCTGCACTCTTCCCTATTAGGCAGCCTGATTTCCTTTAAAAACAGAGGGCAGAAAAAGAAAAAACGGTTCAAGCATATTTGAAGGAGTCACCAAAAAATCTGGCAGAAGGTCTCAAAGTGTGATGCCTGAAGTATATGCAAATACAGCTATGTCTAAGTTTTCTTGCTGCTTTTTCAAGTAGATTGTGCCACTTCAGACAGGCAGCTCAATCCCTGGGAAATACCGTTGCATGCAAGGGAAGAAAAAGACTGGCCAGGTTGTAGCTGGCATCTTTTGAATGGAATGCTGCTTGGCATGGGTTTCCAAGTATCTCAACTAACATTGATCACCAGGCAGAATTCCTTAAACTACTTGCTACCCTCATTGATTTAAAAAAGATACACATCTGCAGGACAAGAAACACTGAAACAACCCAAGTGCCATTGCCATTTCTTTCACACTGGTTACCCACAGGAATCTACAAACCTACTGTGCAAATGATAAGCAGCATTTCTTAATAATAAAGGCATATTTCATGCAGTGCAATCCAGATGAACTGCAATATTTCTT